>SJYX01015317.1:293013-367313 GCA_006410675.1 Oreotragus oreotragus | reverse complement strand
TATTCAAAAGCAGAGACATTACTTTGCCGACTAAGGTCCGCCTAGTCAAGGCTATGGTTTTTCCTGTGGTCATGTATGGATGTGAAAGTTGGACTGTGAAGAAAGCTGAGCGCCAAAGAATTGCTGCTTTTGAACTGTGGTGTTGGAGAAGACTCTTGAGAGTCCCTTGGAATACAAGGAGATCCAACCAGTGCATTCTGAAGGAGATCAACCCTGGGATTTCTTTGGAAGGACTGATGCTAAAGCTGAAACTCCAGTACTTTGGCCACCTCATGTGAAGAGTTGACTCATTGGAAAAGACTCTGATGCTGGGAGGGATTGGGGGCAGGAGGAGAAGGGGACGACCAAGGATGAGATGGCTGGATGGCATCACGGACTCGATGGACGTGAGTCTGAGTGAACTCCAGGAGATGGTGATGGACAGGGAGGCCTGCTGTGCTGCGATTCATGGGGTCGCAAAGCGTCGGACACGACTGAGCGAATGAACTGAACTGACACCTTCCAATTCTGATATTTTCTATTTCTTTTGCATTCTTTGCTTTAATTAATTCCCCTACACATCTGATCTCATGATGTGCAGTTTGAAAAATACTCATCTAGTTCCTAGTATTTTGCCTACCATTCAAGTTGATCCTAAGTTGATCCAAACTTACTTCTCCAGTCTTATGACACTCTATTCTCCTTCACAGATTTTATATCCTACAGGAATAGGTATATTCACCTTGAAGATTTCTTCCTTCTTCTTGCAGTGCCCTCCTTTCTATTTGCATATTCAAATTCTACCTTTTTCAATTTTTTTCTATACAAAATCATATTAAGATCACTGAAGCTTCCTCTTTTGTATCCTCACCAGTGAAGCATATTCATGGTGATAACTCTTTTTATGCACAACCACTCTCCCTTCCTATAGATAAAGAAATAAATTCTTGAGCTTTTTAGTTAGATGACATTTGAAAAGCCCAGGTATACAATGGAAAGTCAAAGGCACTCAGCTATATCCAACTGTTTAGGACCCCGTGGACTGTAGCCTGCCAGGCTCCTCTGACCATGGAATTCTCCACTAGGGCTTCCCTGGTGGTTCAGCTGGTTAAGAATTCGCCTGCAATGTGGGAGACCTGTGTTTGATCCCTGGGTTGGGAAGATACCCTGGAGAAGGGAATGGCTACCCACTCCAGTATTTTGGCCTGGAGAATTCCATGGACTGTATAGGCCATGGAGTTGTAAAAAGTTGGACACAACTGAGCAGCTTTCACTCACACACAATGGAAACAGCAAAGGCCTTTAAATGATTTAAAAAAAAAAAAAAAAAGAGTTGGTTTCAAATCTTAGTTCTCTGCATTTTACCGTGACCTTGGTGAATTACTTTACTCATTTGTAAATTGACAACATGGATTGCGTGTAGAAAAAATTAGATGAGATTTATAAAGCAGCTATGTCAATTCTTAAAAAATAATTAAAAGCCACAATTATTATTTTTCTCTTATTTTCCTTAAGAAATTAAGGAAGAGGTCATCATCTCTTTACTCCAATAATAAAGAAAAACCATAATGGTCATGAATAAAAATTTTTGCTCCTACCTCCAAGCTGATCTTCTGTAAAGAACAAAAAGAATTCTAAAAAGCATCCTTTCAAAGTTTTATATGCTACCTCACTAGAGGAACATGTTTTCTGCTGGATTTTACCTGCAAATTCATTGAAATGATTTCCAATATCATATGCCAGGTAGTTGTATCCAGAATATTCATAATCAATGAACTGTACATCACCTATGTGAGACACAAAAACAAAGACATAAGAAATCACATATAGGATACGAAAATCCCTATGCTATTTATAATTAAATAGCTTCCAATATTTTGTCTCATTGTACGTGCTTGGTTACATGCACTTCTGAGACAATACAGGGTAAGGCTGTGAATTTTATGGCAATGAGCTTTACAAAATTCCAATTACGTACATAGGTCAACAGCTTCTTTGCTGACATCAATGTCCACTATACTAAATAAAAGTAAAAAAATACATTCTCCACATTCAAACAAAAGCAAATATGTATTTAACCACATGGGGGCATCAGTTACTTAAAAATTCAAGTAGTTAGAAATGAAAACTACCTTTGGAAACAATAATTTATGCAACTTTCTCAAAAAATTAATATATATTCCAACAGTGAGTTTACCGATGGAAAAAATAAATAGACTTTCAAAGGTTTGAATTCTTTGAGTCCTGCACTTAAGCTTTAACACTTGCTGATTAACAGAACCTCTTTAAGGTAAGATAGTTGCTATCAAACTCTTAAATATTCTTGAAATGCTACATAATTAAGGTTTCCAATAGCTTACTTGAGCAGCATTTTATCATTTAAAGGAACAAAGGTAAGCTATTTTTTCTTTTTGAGAAATGTTTATATAAACTAAAAAAATTCCTAAATTAGTGCTTTATATATATGCAAATTTTATTTTAATTCCTTAGACTATCCTGTTCCATTCGCCCAAGGGACAAACTCCTGCTTAGGAAGCTTCATCTTTGAATATTGAGTTTTAGTTAGAAGATTTGGCTCAACACAGATATAGGTACTATTTTTTAAAAGACAAATGAGGAAAAGAGAGGGAGGGAGGGAGAGAGAAAGAGAAACATTAAGAAAAAAACATCAAAATGGGTCACTGTCTACACTAGGGGATCACAAACTCAAAAGCCTCAACAGTTAAAATGGATACATGAACACAGATGTAAGGCTGTCAGAACAGTTTCTAAGCTGCTGATATTGAGAAAATACAGAGCATATGTCTAGTTACATTATCTTTTAAAACATCAAGTTGAGGTAATAAACTTCTGGTTTAAACACACTGGCTTTTCCCAGATGAAAGAGCCTTTTAACTATCATGTGTTGCTATAAATTTTTATGTTTAATCTTGGACTGTATGTTGATCATATTCCAACTCAGAAAAAGGGTATTATATGACCAAAAAAATGTAATAGCAAGTGGAGTATTTTACACAAAAGCAAAAAAAAAATTAATATAATTGCATTTAATATATAATTCAAAACTTTCATAATAGTCAAGTCTAGGGTAAAATAAGTGAGATCATCAAAGTATTAAAGTCCAGTTACCAAAATCTATATGCATATTGACAAAATAAGGTTTCTAAGAGCTGGTGACTATATAAACCATTGCAGCACAACCAATTTATATTCTTGGAGAAACAAAAATTATCCCACAGAAAGTCTTAAAGTTAACCAAAGCACTTCACTAACCAGCAGAATGGGAGGACAGAACAAGCGTTAACCAAATCACTTCACCAATAAGTTGCAAAATGAAAAGTCAGAATATATTTAAAAATTTTCTTCTAAGTACCCTTGGGAATGACAGGATAAAGGCCACCATGATGACAAAATACTTTGCAGCCATGATAAAAATTTCATTTTCAAAAGTTATTTAATGGCCAGGAGAATTACAAATGTTATATGACAAAAGATACAAAATAGTAAACACAGTGATCCAAATTATTAAAATATGCCTGAAGAGAGAAGGAAAAAAAAAAGGAACATAATACATAGCGGGGAAAAGATGGTTGAAATAAACCAAAACATTTTTATTGGTTTCATTTCAGATGGTAGAGAAGTGACCTTTTTTCCTTTATTCTTTACAATAAACATTACTTTAAGGAGAAAAAAAATGATAGTTTAAAAAGATTAGGATGAAAGAGACTAAACATAATGATTTGGGAAATACCTATCTACCCACCCAGACTTCAAAATATGAGGATTCCAGAGGATTTACCAAGTTGTCTCACTGAGTCAACCAAACAATTTTAATAAACAATTTTTCAAATTACAGCTGTTGATTGTTTTAGCTCTTTAAATACAAATTCTTGTAGAGCTCATACAAACTGTTACATGCCAATAAAAATACACAGCCCAGTCCCGAAGCTTACTTTAGCCACATAAACAAAAGCTTCAATTTCAATTTTCAAAATCATATTTAGAATTTGGCAAATATAAATAAAAC
The DNA here is from genome assembly GCA_006410675.1 of Oreotragus oreotragus. NCBI lineage: Eukaryota > Metazoa > Chordata > Mammalia > Artiodactyla > Bovidae > Oreotragus > Oreotragus oreotragus. Next base: position 363,307 of record SJYX01015317.1, on the reverse strand, counting down.
AGCAGGTAAAACATGCCTGCTTAAAGAGTATATACAATTTAAATAAAGCATAGATCATTTTAACAAAAGTTAAAATCTGTTTCAGTATGAAAATTTTAGCAATGACTTTTTGTAGTAGCATTAATTCATTAAAACTAGCCTTTATTTTTAAATGCTATGTTGAGTTTATAAATAATGAAATTTTAAAAATAAGAAAATGAAGCTAACAAGATACAGATGAGGCTGTTACCAGGCTCCGTGCATGTGAACAAGTGATGCGATAAACCTCCAGTCAGTGCGTTTAAGAAGCACGGGTGCGCCGCCACATGGCAGCAACAATGGCATACCTAATCTGTAGCAGATGAAGAAAATTTGGCAAACTCACATTTTACAAGACACAAAGCTTAAAAGGAAAAAAAAATTTTTTTAATCTGCATTAACTATTCTTTTCAAACTACTGCAAACAAAGTGGAACTCAACCTTAAATTTAATCTTCTGCAACAAAGTAGAATTAAAGAGGCCTGCTTTCCTTATTTTGGGTGCCAGAAAAATCAAATTACTGGAAAATGCTTTCCTACAAGAAAAAAAAAAATACCCTGAACGTTTTTCCTCTACAAATTTAACTTCTGAATTCTAAAATTTCCAATTTATTTAGAGAAACATCCACATCACTATTAAAAACTAACAGCTCATATGGCATGACTATCTTGTTTTCTCAAAAGCTTTTTCTTTTATTACTATGTTTCTTTATCTTCACAGTAATGAAGTCCACTCTTAATGAGTTAAATAAATTGTTCAAATCTCAGTACAGTTTAAACAATATTTAAAGTACTTTAAAACCAAAAAAAAAGTTAATTAACTAAGGCTATATAATTCACATGATGCATGGACTCCTTTACTTGTTGTTGTTAAGGAAAAAAGGATTAAAAGCAAAATAACCAATATGAGAACCTGAAAATGGTTCCAATTCACCCTACTTGCTCTATAGAGTTATGTAAGACAGGAAGAGAAGAGAGAAAAAGTAACCACGATTACACTCAAGTTGGCAAAATGTTTTCTCTCTTAGGCAGAAAAAGGAAGTATTCTATTCTGGGAAAGTTGCATCTCTTTCTCTGAAGTCCAGTAACTTTACCCTGGACATGCACACCTTCACCACAGCACTCATTGTTCTGAATGTAAACATCCGTTTTCTTATCTGACTCCTCCATCGTTTCCTGGAGGAGCAGTTGCAGGGGCAGTTGGAGGGGCAGCAGGTCCCTTCCACCTTTTTTCATGCAATCCACAGAGCAAACCCTAGCACACAGGAAGTAGTCAAATGCTAGTGAAATATTAGTAAATGGAAGCTTTGCAGAGAATGCTCAGACACAGTGATAACACATGTTTAAATGGGAGCAGGGGAGATAAGTATGAAACACTAAGGAACAAAGTATGGCATTTCTGACATTCTTATTCAAGTATATGGTTGAACATACAGTGGAAGTGGATGTATGAGTAAAGAAAAAAATCTAAACTAGTAACTATTTTAGGTAGCTCTTCCTTAATAGTTCAAGTTTTTACAGTCCATTTAAGTTTTTTATTATATGAATTAGGGATATTTTATTTTATGCTGAATAGTGATTTAGACTACAAGATTTAAAACAAGACTATCCTTCATAATAATTCTACCCTGGAAAATATATGCTAATAAATACGTTAACAAATTTTCATTTAAAAATAAAACAAAAAAAACTTTTGTTAAAAATCAATAAAATAACTACAACAATGCTTTTTCATGAATAATAATAAAGTGAGTAAGAGTTAGAGTCAATCAAACAACTACGCATGGTGACTCACCCATTTTCTAATTATATTGTTTGAAACTCTGAAGAAGAATCTAGCTTACTCTGTAATAGCCCAAGAAAGCTTTGTTTCCTTAAATAGTTATACATTAGCTTCCTGCATTTGCTGACAGAAAAAAATAATCAATGGCAGCCATTTAAAGTTACATACTAGGTCTTAAGCTTTTTATGAAGTTTTTATGAACGGGGGGCTTCCCTGGTGGCTCAGCTAGTAAAGAATCCACCTGCAATGCAGGAGACCTGGGTTTGATCTCTGGGTTGGGAAGATCCCCTGGATAAAGGAAAGGCTACCCACTCCAGTATCCCTGCCTGAAGAATTCCATGGACTCTTATAGTCCATGGGGTCCCAAAGAATCAGACACGACTGAGCAAATTTCACTTTATGAATCGGGGAAAAGAAGAAACAAAACAGCCACCAGTAAACATTCTGACAGAGGATTAAGACATGAGACGACAAACTCAAAAGCTTTAGCAATTACTTCTGTCAGCAGCTAAAGGATTAGCTGAAATTAAAATACGAGATTTGAAGTCAGTTAATAAGCAATATTGAAATTTGTTGCACTTAGTATAAATTATTTTTAATTAATCGCTGATTAACTTAAAAGAAGACTGATAAGTCTTATCATACAGTTCTGGAGCAAGAGTCACTGCTTTTGGTTCTATCATTTTATAACAAATTCTATCGTCATATCATTAAGTATACTTTTCTTACCTTTTTAAGATGTCATTTCACTGAAGCCAAGGAATGGGACGCTGTCTTATCAACCACCTAATTCCTGGCACTGACTAACAATTCAAAAATCTTGACAACTACCATCAACTTCAGAAAGGAAGCTTACTCTTCTCCCATAGTCCTGAGTCCTGTCAACTGACATGATGAAAACAAGTAGAAGCAGGGTTTCTTCTGTGATGCCTAACAGCTCCTGTAATATTCACAGCTGAGAATGCCTGCCAACTGCAGAGCACTCATAGTCTGTGTTTGTGTGGATATAAGTACAGCACACACACACACATATATATATATACATTTTTAACTTTAATCACTCGAATTAAGATAAAGTCTGTAAACTGCATTTAAAGACAATCTGAATTGTCATCTCATACTACTAAGCCATAAATCCTTCTGGCTTACAGGTACCATTTTTACTTTTTCAGAATCAGATACACTTTGTATAATACATCTCCTATGAACATAGTACAGGGGTTGGCAAACAATGTGTTCTCAAGACAAATTCAACCCAGTGCCTAACAATATATGGCTGTGCTTGTGCCACAACACAGAGCTTAATAGTGGAAACAGAGACTATAATATGGGATGAAAAGTCTGAAGTATGTACTATATAGCTCCTTACAGAAAGCTCCTTACAGTTTGCCAACTCTTATCACAATATAATAGTTGCAACTGAGAGCTGTTAAGTACCTAGTCTGGTGCAATATGCGTTATATGCCTCATCTAAAATCTTGTCAGGAAGCATCTGGAGTAGCTATTATCTCTAGTATCAAACAGAGCAAATAAAAGTTCTAGACTATCAACAGTATAAAGCAGCACTTCCTAGAGTCTTAAGCCCATCCATAAAAATTTTTGTTCAGGTGGTCTTGGATGGAGCCCAGATACCTACATTTTCCCCAAGTATCCTAGGTGATTCTGGTGCAGACAGTAAAGGATTAAATATAAACACTTAATGAAGACAAAAACGACTTCTTTAATACCACCTACTTCCATATGTGATTGAGCAGGGATCTGCACACTAGAGTGTTTGGTTCCAAAATCTATATTCCTTTTGACTTCTCTTTAAAGTTACTTAAGAGTTTGATTACTCTTTTAAGAGTAATATATCTGCTGTTAAGAGTTACTTAAGATATTTTTAATCTAGTTATACGATATAAAAATTTAAGTTATTATAGCTGAAAAGTACATGCAGAGACCAAGATGATCCAATATACATTAATGAAGTTTAAAATCTGTACTTTTAAGAAATTAAGAGTCTGAAATACACTATATCTTATTACTTTATATATATCATAGGTGGGTACAAAATGGTCAAGCCCTGAGCTCAAATCACATGAAGGACTTATCAAGTGATAACAAATCAAACACATTTGTGAATATAATATGTAACTTAATCATTTATTCTATGTAGAAACCATTTTAACTCTGAAAGAGACTTGGGATTTGAGATGCTACAAAGCAATAAGGTAAAGAACTCTGCAGTCCATGTTTCTAATTTCAGTGAGCCTCCTGATGGTACAATTTTAACTACTAATGCTATGCTACAGCTCAAATACATATATTCTTTGATTATTAAATTCACTAAATTTATATAATTTACCTTTTTTAAAAGTATGAGGCAAGTTACTTCTCCTTATAACTAAAGACAATATGTCATAACCACATTACTTCAAAACCATTAGCTCCTAATTCAAAACAAGTAAGATAATAGCAGGATAAGTTAATAAAAAATAAAAACAAGCTTCTTGCCACATTCTCATGAGTTTCAGATTTTACCTGAACAACATTCCAAACATGTTTTCTTAATGCCTTATGTTATCAACTAATCACATAGAAATTTGATTTTTTTAATGGATGCCGCAAAGTCCAAAGCAGCCTTCCTAATGAACGATATAAAACTATTGGTAAGAAGGAAAAAAAATATTGTAAGAAAATATAACAGAATATTTTCATAACTAACACACAAACATAACCACAAAGACAAGAAGAAACAAATGGTACATAATAGACTCCTATGACGAAGGGCAAACTCTAAAAACTGTATCAACATATTTACACTTGTTAAACTGTGAGTTTTATTCTTCAGTGTAGGGAAGAAAAATTAGACACAAAAGTACGATTTAGGTAACTCCTGGTAAAACAAAAAATGACAAGAAGTTTGAACTTTTAAAGCCAGGATGAAGCATAAATATTTTATTTGAAAATAGGAGAACTTTTCATATCACTAATCAGCAGTTTAGATAGCCAACTAGTTAAATGAAAAAAGCAAAAATTCATGTTTTATAACTAAAACATAGTAATCTGATTTTTTTGGTCCCTTTTATTTTAGATATCAATTAAGTTTGTTTGGTGAAATGAATATGCAAAAGAAACTTATAAAATAAAAATATGAAAAGTTAAAATTATATTCCAAAGGAAATAAGAGATTCTCTTAATTAACTTGCAGTTAAAAATAAAGCTGAGTGTCCACTTCAAATGTCAGATGAAGGCCCTTACTTGAAATTCCATTATATAATATAATGTGTTATTAGGTCTTGCACTGAACTTAAAAGATAATACATCACTTTAATGAATAACTAATATTCTTGTTTCACAAATGGCATTGAGATTTGGTTACTATTATACAATGTAGTACATATATACTGTAACAATTATAGGTAATAAATGGATAACAAGTTAAAGGACACTGTCAAGTACTTAATGTTTTAGGGTACACTGGAAGTTTTTAAAAAATTATTCCACAGACTTCAAGACAGTCAAAATAGAGATGTTAGCTCAAAATTTTTTTAGACTCTCTAATCCATATTAAATTATCAAATATAAAAGGGACTTAAGCATGTTTTTGAAAATATGTGCTTCAGTCTACCATCCTTGACAGTGTTCTTTGTTTTTCAAGTTGAAGTTAGTTATAAATATTACAAGCTTTTGCATTAGAACAGTCTCAACTTATAACTTGATAAGAATGATCATAAATAGTAATTTGACATAATATGACCACTTAATCAGAATTCTTTGGCTTCAATATCTTCAAAAAGCACACTTGTAATTCAAAATAATCTTCCAACTGTAATATTTATCTTCAAAACTGGTTTCCTACAAAATGCAATAGCTTCAAAGTTTCAGACAGACTTTTTGAATTAACACTAATCTTTCAACCAAAATTGTGTCTTTTAAATTTCAGTGTAGTATATTGAAGGGCATCTACCATTTTAGCAACCAAACCTCAAACCACTTTATCCAATAATATTATACAATCACGTGTTTCTTAAATATGAAAACATAAGAGGATTTGAATACAGCAAGATAAAAACAATCCCCAAAAACATTTCACCAAAAAGTATCACTGTCCTCCTCAAAAAATGTTAAGACAATTTACTAAAGTGTCTTGATCATTATTTCAGTAGATAAAATTTCAGCAACTACAAAATAAAATTTCCTCTATCTGTGGCTTATTTCCTTAGCATCAAAATATCTAACAAGTCAGTAAAATAAACAGGTAATAGGAAACCTGGATACATTTGTTTTTAATACTCTGTCCACCCCCAACACTCAGAAGATTTCTATATTTATAAAACAGTGCAATGTCAGTTGGTTTTTCAATAACCCTCATTACAAGCAGGTGTATTTTCAAACCACAAATTACCAAATATTTACAATTAAATTTATAAACAGTCATGTCATCATTTTTCACTTAAAACTCGATAACAGAAACCAAAAACTATTTCTAATAAACCAATTCTAAGAAACATATTTTATACAACTATGCAGAAAATATATATTCCTAATATAGCACAGTTACCATGACTTTGTAACCAAAAGAAAACACTTCAGTCTTCATACATGATTTTAACCCTTACATTTGAATTAAATTTATTGATTGATACAAAGATCAAAGGACTGTTATAAACACAAAGAAAAAAAAAACTTTACTTACTGCTAAAGTCAGATACCTACCTTGTTTCTCATTGTAGATTATATTCTTACACAACAGGTCATTATGGCAAAGCACAACAGGTGAGCCCAAGTTGGAAAGAATCTTCTTCATCCAAGTCATTTCTTCCTGAAGAATCTGAGAGCTTGGGATATCACTTAAGAACCTTTCAGTTTAAAAAAAAAAAAAAAAGTTACATCTTGTTTATATTAATGACAACATGTTTTTTTAAGTTTCCCTAAGGAACTCTGGGAGTTGGTGATGGACAGGGAGGCCTGGCATGATGCGATTCATAGGGTCGCAAAGAGTTGGAAACGACTGAGCGACTGAACTGAACTGAAGGAATAAAACCTTTTATTTTCTTTTTGGTCATATACAACTTTTTTCCTTTCAGTTTTAAGATATAATTGACACACAGCATTATAGAAGGTGTACAAAATAAAATTTGACTTACCTACATAATGAAATGATTACTACAATAAGGTTAGTTAAGTATCCATCATCTCATACAGATACAAAATAAAAAGAAATATTTTTCTCTTGTAATGAGAACTCATGTTCTTAATGACTTTCATATATAATAATGTAACAATATAACAAAAGTTGTTATAACAATATAATAACTTTCATAAATAACACAGCAATGTTATTTTACCATGTTGTATATTACATCCCTAGTGCTTATTGATTTTATATCTGGAAGTTTGAACCTTTTGCCTACTTTCATCCAATTCCCCCTTCCCCACACCTGACCTTTGGTAACCACAGATCTGATCTCTTTTTGTCTGAGTTAGTTTGTTTGTTTTTGAAAATGACCTACAATACTGTTACTTCCTGGTGTATGACAAAGTAATTCAGTATTTCAATACATAACAAAAAATCTATTTTTAATAAGTTCTTTCCATTTAACTGTAGACTTCTGAATTAAAACAGGCCAATTATTCTAAGATTAGAATAAAGAAAATCCATTAAAAAAAACTTTACTATGAATGAAAAGAAACTGAAGAAGACACCTAAAATGCAGGGCATAAAAGTAAAAAGTGGATCAGTACAAAACAGGGCAGGGAAGAATATACATGTCTAACAGCTGACATTTACTAACACTATTCTTCTCAATGTTTTATATTTATCTCCACTTTACAGATGGGAAAAACCAAGACACATAGTTTAATAAAAAGAAGTTTAAGTATTTAAAGTCACAAAAATAGCCTATTAAAGAACTAAAACATCTATCTCAAGCTTGGAAGGGTGAATGCCGTATAAATTAGTTAAAGTCACATTTGAAAGTCAACAGATACATTTGGGGTTCCAGGTGGCTCAGCAGTAAAGAACCCACCTGCAGTGCAAGAGCTGCAGGAGACTTGGGAAGACCCCTGGAGGAAAAAATGGCAGCCCACTCCAGTATTCTTGCCTGGAGAATCTCATGGACAGAGGAGCTTGGCGGGCTACAGTCTACGGGGTCGCAAAGAGAGACATGACTGAAGTGACTCTGCATACACGCATGCAGATATTATCCATTGCTGACACATCAACTCATTATTATATGATAATCATCAATCATATAAACATTATGATACTATCATATGATAACCATATCATAGAATATTCATCTTTACAGAGAATTGCCTCAGTAGTTAGACTGGGAAGGATGAGAGTTAGTTTGACAAGAAGGATTGGTGATTATAGCTTTTTATCCTGCACTCTTTTCTGTACTATTTATTGTGCCATATTTGTAATAATAAAAATACAATGGAACAAAAATAGTGTGCTNAACAGTCTCAACTTATAACTTGATAAGAATGATCATAAATAGTAATTTGACATAATATGACCACTTAATCAGAATTCTTTGGCTTCAATATCTTCAAAAAGCACACTTGTAATTCAAAATAATCTTCCAACTGTAATATTTATCTTCAAAACTGGTTTCCTACAAAATGCAATAGCTTCAAAGTTTCAGACAGACTTTTTGAATTAACACTAATCTTTCAACCAAAATTGTGTCTTTTAAATTTCAGTGTAGTATATTGAAGGGCATCTACCATTTTAGCAACCAAACCTCAAACCACTTTATCCAATAATATTATACAATCACGTGTTTCTTAAATATGAAAACATAAGAGGATTTGAATACAGCAAGATAAAAACAATCCCCAAAAACATTTCACCAAAAAGTATCACTGTCCTCCTCAAAAAATGTTAAGACAATTTACTAAAGTGTCTTGATCATTATTTCAGTAGATAAAATTTCAGCAACTACAAAATAAAATTTCCTCTATCTGTGGCTTATTTCCTTAGCATCAAAATATCTAACAAGTCAGTAAAATAAACAGGTAATAGGAAACCTGGATACATTTGTTTTTAATACTCTGTCCACCCCCAACACTCAGAAGATTTCTATATTTATAAAACAGTGCAATGTCAGTTGGTTTTTCAATAACCCTCATTACAAGCAGGTGTATTTTCAAACCACAAATTACCAAATATTTACAATTAAATTTATAAACAGTCATGTCATCATTTTTCACTTAAAACTCGATAACAGAAACCAAAAACTATTTCTAATAAACCAATTCTAAGAAACATATTTTATACAACTATGCAGAAAATATATATTCCTAATATAGCACAGTTACCATGACTTTGTAACCAAAAGAAAACACTTCAGTCTTCATACATGATTTTAACCCTTACATTTGAATTAAATTTATTGATTGATACAAAGATCAAAGGACTGTTATAAACACAAAGAAAAAAAAAACTTTACTTACTGCTAAAGTCAGATACCTACCTTGTTTCTCATTGTAGATTATATTCTTACACAACAGGTCATTATGGCAAAGCACAACAGGTGAGCCCAGGTTGGAAAGAATCTTCTTCATCCAAGTCATTTCTTCCTGAAGAATCTGAGAGCTTGGGATATCACTTAAGAACCTTTCAGTTTAAAAAAAAAAAAAGTTACATCTTGTTTATATTAATGACAACATGTTTTTTTAAGTTTCCCTAAGGAACTCTGGGAGTTGGTGATGGACAGGGAGGCCTGGCATGATGCGATTCATAGGGTCGCAAAGAGTTGGAAACGACTGAGCGACTGAACTGAACTGAAGGAATAAAACCTTTTATTTTCTTTTTGGTCATATACAACTTTTTTCCTTTCAGTTTTAAGATATAATTGACACACAGCATTATAGAAGGTGTACAAAATAAAATTTGACTTACCTACATAATGAAATGATTACTACAATAAGGTTAGTTAAGTATCCATCATCTCATACAGATACAAAATAAAAAGAAATATTTTTCTCTTGTAATGAGAACTCATGTTCTTAATGACTTTCATATATAATAATGTAACAATATAACAAAAGTTGTTATAACAATATAATAACTTTCATAAATAACACAGCAATGTTATTTTACCATGTTGTATATTACATCCCTAGTGCTTATTGATTTTATATCTGGAAGTTTGAACCTTTTGCCTACTTTCATCCAATTCCCCCTTCCCCACACCCCACCTTTGGTAACCACAGATCTGATCTCTTTTTGTCTGAGTTAGTTTGTTTGTTTTTGAAAATGACCTACAATACTGTTACTTCCTGGTGTATGACAAAGTAATTCAGTATTTCAATACATAACAAAAAATCTATTTTTAATAAGTTCTTTCCATTTAACTGTAGACTTCTGAATTAAAACAGGCCAATTATTCTAAGATTAGAATAAAGAAAATCCATTAAAAAAAACTTTACTATGAATGAAAAGAAACTGAAGAAGACACCTAAAATGCAGGGCATAAAAGTAAAAAGTGGATCAGTACAAAACAGGGCAGGGAAGAATATACATGTCTAACAGCTGACATTTACTAACACTATTCTTCTCAATGTTTTATATTTATCTCCACTTTACAGATGGGAAAAACCAAGACACATAGTTTAATAAAAAGAAGTTTAAGTATTTAAAGTCACAAAAATAGCCTATTAAAGAACTAAAACATCTATCTCAAGCTTGGAAGGGTGAATGCCGTATAAATTAGTTAAAGTCACATTTGAAAGTCAACAGATACATTTGGGGTTCCAGGTGGCTCAGCAGTAAAGAACCCACCTGCAGTGCAAGAGCTGCAGGAGACTTGGGAAGACCCCTGGAGGAAAAAATGGCAGCCCACTCCAGTATTCTTGCCTGGAGAATCTCATGGACAGAGGAGCTTGGCGGGCTACAGTCTACGGGGTCGCAAAGAGAGACATGACTGAAGTGACTCTGCATACACGCATGCAGATATTATCCATTGCTGACACATCAACTCATTATTATATGATAATCATCAATCATATAAACATTATGATACTATCATATGATAACCATATCATAGAATATTCATCTTTACAGAGAATTGCCTCAGTAGTTAGACTGGGAAGGATGAGAGTTAGTTTGACAAGAAGGATTGGTGATTATAGCTTTTTATCCTGCACTCTTTTCTGTACTATTTATTGTGCCATATTTGTAATAATAAAAATACAATGGAACAAAAATAGTGTGCTATTAATTCCTCAATAGCACCATCAGGCTTACAAAATTGCTGTTCCTCCTCTTTTTCCCTAAAACTTCAAGACAAGTTCTCTTCATTCTTTCTCTATACAGTCTCTCAGATTACCCCTTTCATTTTACAATACAATAAACAGTCTGTATCAGAGTTTACTTAATGAATCTGCCTATTCACTGTTCTCCCAACCGCTGCATTCTCTTCTACACATAGCTTCCAGCAGAGATCCGTAAAATGGTGTAATTATTCAAAAATTTATTTTAAAAGTACCGAGTTGAATGGAAATAACAGGACTCAAAGGAATATTAACATAATCACAATCATGTACAGACAAAAAGGAATGAAAGGAAATATGAAAAAATATTTTTATATTAATTATTTTTAATACTTTAGTTGTGTATTTTCTATTGGGGCAAGGATCTTTCATTATCTACCATAGGGCATCTCCAGGTTTATCACTAACCTCAAGAATTTAAAGTAACCTCTGAATAATAAATTTTTTAAATAGCAGCTAACATTTATTTAGCACTTAAATGCACAAGCACTGTTCTAAGATGTGTATACACTGACTCAATCCTCACAAAATCCCTAAAACGTAAACATCTTACCCTTGTTATTTCCATTTTACAGAAAAGGAAACAGGTAACGTGTCCAGGGTTACACAGCAGAACTGAGATTTGATCCCAGTCTGGCTGGCTCCAGAGTCTTGGACTCTTAATCCATACAATATCATACTCCCTCTCAACACTGCACCACTGCCAGCTACAATCCTCACAAAATCCCTAAAACGTAAACATCTTACCCTTGTTATTTCCATTTTACAGAAAAGGAAACAGGTAACGTGTCCAGGGTTACACAGCAGAACTGAGATTTGATCCCAGTCTGGCTGGCTCCAGAGTCTTGGACTCTTAATCCATACAATATCATACTCCCTCTCAACACTGCACCACTGCCAGCTTCATTATTTTAAAGTGATTTTTTTTTCTGAAATCTTTCAATAAAATTGTTATTTCAAAGGTGGATTTTTTTGTTTGTTTTTATGTGATCATTTTCTGAATATCCAGCACCATGGACAAACTTTCAGATGTCTCTCCCAGTTTACAGGGTACAATATCGCTGTCCATTCAGAGTCTGACAAACTGTGCAAACAAAGCACACACAGAATGAGCCAAACTAATCTTCTGAAATACTCAACTTTCATTTTTTCCTAATGAATTATAAAAATAAAACAAGACAAGGAAAAAAAAATCCACAGGTCCTGCTTACCTCTGTCGTTCTTAAAGACTTCCCTTAAAGCGGAAGTCTTCATGTACATTTTAGATATAAAGACAAAGTAAGATTTGCAATTTCTGTACTAGTATTAATAACATTATGTAAAAACATGCTTAGGGCTTCCCTGGTGGCTCAGAGGTTAAAGCATCTGCCTCCAACGCGGGAGACCCGGGTTCGATCCCTGGGTTGGGAAGATCCCCTGGAGAAGGAAATGGCAATCCACTCCAGTTTTCTTGCCTGGAGAATCCCATGGACGGAGAAGCTTTGTAGATTACAGTCCACGGGGTCGCAAAGAGTCGGACACGACTGAGCGACTTTACCTTACCTTACCTTACCTTAAAAACACGCTCGGTGTAGTTTCTGAGGCATATGTCACAGGTTACTTCAGAGGGTCCCAGCAGGACTGTGCTCTCTGTTAGGAGCAGTCAAGATGGTAAGTAGGAAGACTGAGCTCACCTCTGCTCCAGCAGGCACATCAAAATTACAACTACCGACAGAGGTACTAATGAGGAGAAAGACCAGAAGACTACCACAGAAGATTCTTTAAAGGTAGAATGGAGAAGCCACAGTAAGACAAGCAGAAGGGGCAGAGATGCAGTGCAGTGAAGACCCACACCCCGGGTGGGCAACCCACAAATGGGAGTATAATTACAATTGCAGAGGTTCTCCACATGGAGAGACAACAAGCCCCATCTCCGGCTCCCTAGCCCAGGAATCCTACACTGGGAAGGCTGGCTCCTAGAACATTTGGCTTTTTAAAGGCACACTTTCAGGAGAACCAGAGGGCTGTGGGAAACAGAGACTCCACCCTTAAAGGGCAGATACAATATCCCACATACTCTGGGATCCAGGGCAGAAGCAGTAATCTGAAAGGAGCCTGGGTCACATCCACCTGCTGATCCTCAAGAGCCTCCTGATAAGGCAAGAGGCAAATGAAGCTCCCCCTGGGCTCACAGGCACCGGCAGCAGCCATTCTGGGAGCTCATTCTACCAGGAGGATATTGGTCCTGACAAGCACCAGTGTGGAATCCTCCCTCTAGCTCACTGGCACCAGGACCCAGCCCCACTGTAGCTGATAAAGTTTTAGGACACTCTGGGCCCCTACTGCAGCCATCCAGGGATCTAGCCCACCCACCAGCAAGCTGATACCAGCTTCCAGGACACCCTGGACCCCAAAGCCAGCTGTGCTTGAAGCAGCGCTGTCCACTGGAGGTCTGATACCTACTTTGAGGAACCTCAGGGCCCTGCAGCCAGAGACCCTGGGACCTGACTCCACCCAACAGCAGACCAGCTCTAGGCCCAGGAAGCTCCAGGACCTGGGCCCTGTCCACCAGAGGCCCACACTAGACTGAGGATCTGTAGCCCTACAACCACCGACCCCAGACCCAGTTCTGCCCACCAGAGAGCCAGCCTGGCCCCCTTAACACTGCTGTACTTTATACACGAAAAGTTGTTAAGAGAGTAAAACCTAACAGTTCTCATCAAAGGAAAGAAATTTTTTTTCTGTGTCTTTATTATGAGATGACAGATGTTCACTAAACTTACTGCAGTAATAATTTCATAACATATATAAGTCAAACCATTATGCTGTATATCTTAAACTTATTCAGGGCTGTGTGTCAATTATATCTCAATAAAACTGGCAGAAAAAAAAACTTGTTTAGATTCTAAATTCTGATTTACACATTTATCTTTATAGGAAATGAAATATCTTAGTTACTCTGAACCTGAAGTCCTACAAAATCTGAGACTCCAGTAAAAGAACTTTCAATCTCATTATATGAGACTTTAAAAGTCACAATAAACTAAGACAATCCAAACCTTTTCACACTTCAATATGACTACACTGCCCCAATGTAGATCTCTAGGCCCATTCAAAGCAGCCTTCCTTTGGACAGAAAGAACTGCTTTAAAAAGGTCTCTATGGTCAATTCACACTAATACCCAATAACAGTAACCTTTATATTATGTTTACTGCCAAATAAATGTTCTATATTTGTTTCTTGGCTCCCCACTTCCCCACTTTTATAGGGACTGATTTTTTTTTTTTTTTTTTTGAGCTGACTGGGGAAGAAAGCAGATTTCTGTAGTGCCTTCTGAGAGTCAAATGAATTAATGCTTATTTTACTTAAATGCAAAGAAATAAACAAAATCAGACTTTACACACCTTACAGTTATCTTCGAAACCCTATATATATAGCAAAACAATGTAAAACATAATTTCAAATGAAAAAAGTAATTCTACCTTTTATTAATGTCTTCATCTGCAAATCCTGTGGGAATGAGAGAGAAATATTTTCCCATCTTTAGCCACAGGTTAGATTTGGGAATCCAGCCATTGTGTGCATGAATAGCATGGATTTTAGCAAGCTGACGAGCTATTAGCCTGTTTAAAAACAAAACAGCATAAAAAGGAAAGTGTTATGCATCATACAGCTCACATTTACTCAAACTAAAATAATTAGGGTGCTTTTATCATATAACATGATTTCTTTTTACCTTACATAAGATTCAAAATAATATGGCAAGTCAACTCTCACTAGAAAAGGTAAACATTTAAAATATAAGTAGGAAGAAATACCCAAAATTAATATAGCAATTATAGTTCAAAAGGGATTGAGTGGCAGCCTATTTTGATTATATAATGTCGGCAACCAGCAGAAGAATACACAACTATAAATGATTTCAAGGCACATATTAGACATTAATTACCAATACATTTAAATTACACTGAGTCATTTTAATTTTGAGCCTTTGAAGTCACTGAAGTTAAAGGGCAAAGAGGACTAAAAGGTAAATGGGCAGATAAAAAGGTTCTATGAGTTAATTTCTGAAGGGGGATGTTAAATTCTCTGAACAAATGTTAGGATTTTATGATGTCAATTAATGCTGATATAATGAAAAAATAATGTGAAGCTGTGTGTGTTTACGTCCACACTATCTTTTTATCTGTAGAACCTAGTACAGCAAATGCTAATGGAGGAAAAAGTATACTACATAGAAATAAGAACTAAATTAACATTCAGTCCAGAGAACTGTAGGTAACAAAAGTGACAACAATAATCTACAAAAAAAGAACTTAAAACTGGCAAATCTTCAACTTTACAATCTAATGTAACATCCCTCAAAGTAAAGTCCTAGGTCTTACAATAAAGCACCACCAAGGAATTTCTGAAGTTCTACCCTGCATCTACTGAATCACAAACTCTAGGGGTAGGCCCTAGCACTCTGCATTTTAAACAAGATTTCCAGGTGATTCCAATTCACTGTGTAATTTTAAAGTACTGACATAATGTTCCAATTCTGCTTTTGAAGTCACTGAGGTTAAACGGCAAAAGAGACTAAGGTAAAAAGGTAAGTGGGCAGATTAACAGGTTCTATGACTTAATTTCTATATCTTACATTAACAAGCATTAGCTGGCCTATGTACTACAATTGATCTTTGGAAACTTAAAGAAAAAAGAAAAAAAAGCCTGGGTATTACCCCAGAAATTAAATGGTTTGGGGTGCAGCCATGGCATCAAGGTATTTTAAAAGCTTCTCAGATGACGTGAATACGCAAAAATCACTTAAAGCACACAGGGAATCTAGTACTGTAGTTATCGCTCACCAATCTGTGATAAAATAACAGTTTTATTATGTTTTCATACTATAGTGAATATTCTTATCTACTTAGTTTTTAATAAGATTCCTGATTTTCCTTTGGAAGAATTTCCATCCCTTTCACTTTTAGTTCATGTGGTTGCTTCAGAGCTGATCTCCATCCTAACCCCCTATCCCAGCTGCACCACTAACTTCAAGAGTGAAGAGAAATCAGACTTGCCCAGAGCACTCCATCCTGCATGCCAGAGTACTCCATCCTGCATGCCAGAGTGATTGGTTCAGGGTATTTTACCCAAACTCAGGCTAAAAGGATTTGATCTCAAAACTTCTACTGAAGCTACTGACTTTGGGTGAAGCCATCAGAAAAAGAGGAACACACCCTCACACACACACACACACACACACACACACACACACGCGCACACTGTGCAAATTGATAAGTCTGCAACTGCTAGTAATAGTAACTGTCACTCTTCAGAAAAGTTTGCCAGAAAAAAAAGCTAACATACAATAAAACAGACAGCAACACTCCTCATGAAAGACACAGACCCTGGATCCACCCATGCTTGAACTTAGTATTCTCAGATATAGACACCAACAAATTCCTTCTTCTTTGAGCCAGTCTGAATTTTCACATTATTATCCTCAGTAAGAGTCCTGATGCAGCTCAGAAGTGTTTAGACATTACTGCAAGTGAGTTCCAGTTTTACTACAAGAAATATTCAATGCTTTGTTTGAAAGAACATAGCATTAAAGAACCAACCAACTGACAATTGACTAATATTCTTCATCTTTCCATTTAGATGATTATAATTCAGCTGATCACATCTATTTTGATGTTCGATAATCTGAAAAATATTTCACAGTGGGGGTAATGCTCAATGCTTGTAAGAAGCACAAAATTGTTACTGGTCTGACAGTACTTGAAGCAACAAAATGAGGTTTATGGGACATGGCCCTCACAGATCTGTCTTTGATGCACAATGCTGTAACTGAATTCACTGTTTCCCTATTGATTCTCCCCTGTACCCAGATACAGAAATTGGTCAGTTTCTCTTGTCTTCAGAGCACTACTGGATTTTACTATCGAATTAAAAATGAGTAACAAAGTATTTGTAATGCTGTTCTTTAACCTACCTAAATTTTTAAAGAGAAACCTCCTAATATTGTTACTCTTAAGCTTAAAGACTACATGTAGATCACATCCAGCCAGTTCCTCAGCCTAAACACACTGCAAGTGTCATGTCTGACACATTCAATATTTTTCTTCTTCTGAGACATTCAATATTTTTCTCCTCCTACTGTTTTCTATTCTGAAAAATAAGTATGATGAGGTTTCACTGTAACTGAGTAATATTTGCTTTTGGCCTTTATTTTATGATTAAGTTATGAATCTATCTACGGATGTTGAAGTTATTTAAAAGGAGAGGCAAAAGGTATCTTATCTGAGAATATCTTTTGCCTTTAAGGCACTGCATTCTTGTCTAAAATGGAAAACTTTGCTGATTTGAGAATAAAACTAAGTATGCAACCATGTGAAGAATAAATCGTATTTTTATGGAAAAAAAAAAAAGAATCTTAATGCATTACCAAAATATTAAAATCCATGATCTTTTTAGGTATGTGTGTTTTGGTTCATACCTCTCAAATTACCAACTAATCATTTTTTATAAATAATTATTGCTTGAAAGACCTTAAGACCACATATTCCATAAGAATACAGAATTTAAAAATCTATTTTTATTATCAATCTCTCATACAGTATTTGCATTAAAAAGCTAGGCCCATAAAAGTGCTATAAATAAACATATAGCACTTTAAGCACTAAGAAAATTCATTAAAAAAAACAAGTGATAATTAAAACAAAGTGCAAATAAACACACATATATATTTATATACACGTGCACACAGGTATATGTATACATATACTGGTTTTAAACTTTAAGCAAGGGAATTGGGACAAGAGGTCTGAAGAAAAGTAATCCATGTTACACAAAACTCAAGGAGAAATCCATATCAACAGAACATTATGACCTAAAACTGTTTACCCAACAAATGAGGCCAATGATTTCGGAGAAGGTCACATAGAATAGAATAGATAGATACTTAGAATAGATACTTAAATTTTTATCTGCTGTCTTAAAAATAAATAATAATGTCATTTTTCATTGTATTACCCCAGAGTTTATATGAGACTGATTTGAAAACCACAAAATGTAGTTTCAGAAGTTCTCCAAATATAAGTTATTCAGCTACGAGTGACTGAAATGACAAATCTACGGTAAATAGAATGGTTATAACTCCAAAGGGCTCTTACATGTTAACAGAATCTGTTGAATAGCTGCTATGAGAAAAAGCACCTACTAATTGTGAGAATCTTGACTTTCTGGGCAGAAAGAAGGCTAACTAGAGCTGGGCCAGGATTTGAACTGATTATGTGATGCAAAGGCCAAGGTCTTTCCACCACAGTATACTGCAGTAACACTGCACAGAATTAGCAAATCACTGCATTTCTCTGAGTCTCTGGGTTCTAACAAGGAAAGCCAAATTACTCATGTAATCTTAAAATCTCTCCTTCAAATCTAAGAAAGGATGTCTATAAATAAAAGAAAAAAATTTATATAAACATCCACTCAGTTTAGAGATTTAAGTTCAAAAATGACAACAGAAATTTCACATTTTTATTCATATATAAGGCTCCTATAAACTAACTTCCCATCTCATATCAATTTCCTACTAGTCATAATAGAAATATTAAATATACATGATCTATGGACTAAAAGAGGCAAAGTTTTCCAAATGATACTGATTTTTATCAAAAATCAGCAACTATTTTCATCTTTGAGTAAATTTCTGAAATTACAAGTGAAATTATAAAAATTATTTTATATGAAATTTTAAAAATACTGTTACATAATGAGATACATATCTACTCAAATGGAAAACAAACTATTAATTACCAACATACAAGAGCAAAATTAGTATTTTCAAGCAAAGCTATATCAAAACTTAAGAGCTAATGATTAGTATCTTCTAAAGTAAATTATAGATATATTTGTCCTTTCTAAAGGTGCACTGTCAAAATAGTATTTGATTATATAAGGGACAATGTTAATATTAAATGATAACATCATGCTTATATAACAGGTAAAAATATATTCAGAATATTATTTAAATGTTTTATAGTATTTTCCTATGTAATTTTTTAAAAATAGCAGCAAATAATAATAGTATAGTTGAGATTACTTTATTAATACTACTGATCAATACTATCACTAGGTTATCCTACAAGGGGCAAACACCATGCCTTATTCTTCTCTCTTAGCATTCAGCACTAAAAGGAGGTACTTATAGATACCTGATGAATAAGAATCATCACCTTGGTAACAGATTCAGGGTACATTTAGAAACTTACCACAGGATTCTATCACTACTGGAATTATCCTCAGGTGGATTAAAATCTATCCTGGATTTTTTTTAATCTCATATAATACCAGTTGTGCCAAAATTAATGCAGAGCTACAGAAAGACAAAGTGACCATCCATTTGAAACATTGCCTGTTCTTTGACAAGACATAACTTGTATAGTAAGCTTTTTTTTTTTCTCAAAATTTAGAATTCAAGCTAATTTATACAGGTCTTAGAACTACTAGTCTATCGTCTCTGTAGCAAAATTAACAAGGAAAGGAAGAAAATCTATTATACAAATATCCTCATGGAAATAACAAATATAGTTAAACTGCAAGCACAGCAACTACATACTTAAAAACCAGGCTTTGCTAAGAGATTTTAAAAATTAAATAAGTCCTATTTACAAGTTCCATACTCATCTGAAATTTTTAATAAATTGGTCTTAAAAAAAAAACATGCAATTTGTGAAGGATGGCTTTGTAAGGAAAACTTATGGTTTTTCACTTGTAACTGAATTCAACACAGTTGCAGAACACAAAATCAACACATAAAATATGCTGCAATTCTACATTATCAATGAACAACATTCTCCTTAAAAAGGAGATTAAGCAAAACAATTCCATTTACAATAGCATCAAAAAGAATAAAATGCTTAAAAATAAATTTATCCAGGAAGGTAAAAAAATTTCTATATAAAACGTTGCTGAAAAAAATTAAATACAGAATTAAATGGAAAGATATCCCCTGTTTGCGGACTGGAAGACTTAAAATTGCTAAAATGTCAATACTAGCCAAAGTGATCTATAACTTCAATACTATCCCTACCAAAATCCTAATAGAATTTTTTACATTAAACAGAAAAAAAAAAAAAAACAACTAAAATTCAAATGTAATTTTAAGGAATCCCAGACAGATTAAAAACAAGTTAAAGAAAAAAGAATAAAGTTAGAGGTCTCACATTTCCTCATTTCAAAACTTATTACAAAGCTACAGTTATCAAAACAGAGTGGTACTGGGATATCACCAGACACACAGACCAATGGAATAGAGCCCAAAAATAAACCCCCCAGTTTATGAGCAAATGATTTTCAATAAGGATGCCAAGACTATTCAATGGCAGAGGACAGTTTTCTCAACAGATGGTGCTAGAAAAACAGAATATCCACATGTAAAAGACAGAAATTCCTTAATTCTTTCCTTAAATCATACATAAAAATTAACCTGAAATGGATCAAAAATCTAAATGTAAGAGCTAAAACTATAAAACTTTTAGAAGAAAATGCAGGGGAAAAGCTTTATGACGCTGGACTTGCTAACAATTTCCTGGATATGATACCAATAGCACAGATGACAAAAGTAAAAACAAACAAACTACATACATCAATTTTTTTTTCCCCCAGATGGGCAGGTGGCAGGTTAAATAAACAAATTCTCTAACTTACATATAAGGCTTGTCTTGGGTAGCTGGAGGAGAAATAGATCTACCTGCCTGCCAGAATCTTAGAAGTTTATATAGAAGTCTTAACGGGATTCAGTAATGTATGCCATCCAGTCTCAATAACACCCCATTCTCTCAAGGCTCTATCCTCGAAAATAGCTTCCACTGGGGGAACAGTGAGCACAGTACACATTCCAAGGGCAGGGGAGGGGGTGCTGCTGCTAAGTCACTTCAGTCGTGCCCGACTCTGTGCGACCCCATAGACAGCAGCCCACCAGGCTCCCCCATCCCTGGGATTCTCCAGGCAAGAACACTGGAGTGGGTTGCTATTTCCTTCTCCAATGAGTAAAAAGTGAAGTTGCTTAGTTGTGTCCGACTCTTCACGACCCCATGGACTGCAGCTCACCACGCTCCTCCGTCCATGGGATTTTCCAGGCAAGAGTACTGGAGTGGGGTGCCATCACCTTCTCCGGGGAGGGGGTGCTGCTAAGTCGCTTCAGTTGTGTCCAACTCTGTGCAACCCCATAGACAGCAGCCCACCAGGCTCCCCCATCCCTGGGATTCTCCAGGCAAGAACACCAGAGTGGGTTGCCATTTCCTTCTCCAATGCATGAAAGTGAAAAGTGAAAGTGAAGTCACTCAGTCGTGTTCGACTCTTGGCGACCCCATGGACTGCGGCTTACCAGGCTTCTCCGTCCATAGGATTTTCCAGGCAAGAGTGCTGGAGTGGGGTGCCATTGCCTTCTCCAGGCGGGGGGATGAGGAACCTCCTATTGTGTGAGTACAGCCCAGGGGGTCAACTGGTGGTCACATCCCCTCGATGACCTCTTCCAACAATTGCAGAGGTTGTTTAGTGATCAACAAAACAATCCACGTACATCAAAATTTAAAACTGTGCATTACAGGGCAAAATCAACAGAGTGAAAAGGCAACCCATAGAATTAAATAAAGTATTTGTAGGTCATATATATGATACAGGGTTAATATTCAGATTATCTAAGTACTCTTACATCTTGATAACAAAAAATAATCCAATTAGAAAACTGGAAGAGGACCTGAATTGACATTTCCCTCAAGAAGATACACAAATGGCCAACAGGCATAAGAAAAGATGCTAAATGTGACTATTAGGGAAACAGAGATCAAATCACAATGAGATACCATCTCCTTATAATTGGGATGGCTACTATCAAAATAATAATAATATGTCAGCAAGGACTTGGAAAAACTGGACCCTGTGCATTGCTGGTGAGAATGTAAATTGGTATAGGTGCTATGGAAAACAGTATGGCAGTTTCAAAAAAAAATTAAAAATAGAATGACTGTATGATCGAGCAATTCTGATAATATATCCTAAAGAACTGAAAACAGGGTCTAAAAAAGCATTTGCTCACCCACATTCGTAAGAACATTATACATAACAGCAAAAAAAGTAGTAATAACCCAAATGTTCATCCATGAATTAGTGAGTAAACAAAACATAGCCTACACATACAATGGAAGATTATTCAGCCTTTAAAAAAGGAAGGAGGCTCTGATACATGCTACAACATGGATGAAGACATTAAGCTAAGTGAAATAAGCCAGTCACAAAAAGACAGAAGTAACACTAATGTAAGGTATCCAGAGCAGTCAAATTCATACAGACAAAAAGTAGTATGGCTGTCAAGGGGCAGTAGGGGAGAATGGGAAGTTGTTACTTATGTATATAAAATTTTAGTTTTGCAAGACACTGTGGAGATTGTTTGTTTGCAAAACAATGTGAACAATATGCAACTGCATACTTAAAAATTAAGATGGCAAATTACGTTACATGTATTTTATTACAATTTAAAATAAAAATGTTAAATAATATAAATGGTCATAAAAAAGAATACAGTTCTCTGGGCATACACACCGAGGAAACCAGACTAGAAAGAGACACGTGTACCCCAATGTTCATCGCAGCACTGTTTATAATAGCCAGAACATGGAAACAACCTAGATGTCCATCAGCAGATGAATGGATAAGAAAGCTGTGGTACATATACACAATGGAGTATTACTCAGCCATTAAAAAGAATACATTTGAATCAGTTCTAATAAGATGGATGAAACTGGAACCGATTATACAGAGTGAAGTAAGCCAGAAAGAAAAACACCAATACAGTATACTAACACATATATATGGAATTTAGAAAGATGGTAATGAGGACCCTGTATGCAAGACAGCAAAAGAGATACAGATGTGTAGAGCGGACTTTTGGACTCTGAGGGAGAGGGAGAGGGAGAGGGTGGGATGATTTGGGAGAATAGCATTGAAATATGTATACTATCATGTAAGAAACAAATCGCCAGTCTATGTTCGATGCAGGATGCAGGATGCTTGGGGCTGGTGTATGGGGATGATCCGGAGGGATGATGTGGGATGGGAGGTGGGAGGGGGGTTCATGTTTGGGAGTTCATGTACACCCGTGGCAGATTCATGTCAATGTATGCCAAAGCCAATAGAGTACTGTAAAGTAAAATAAAGTAAAATGGAAGCTCTAAAAAAAAAAAAAAGAATACATTTCTTAAAAAGACTTGATTAGAACAATTCTTTTCTATCAGCTAATTTTATATACAACAAGAAAAACAATTAGATAATAAAAAATTAAGATTTCTTATTTTCACTATCACAGATGGTCTTTCTTCTATGTAGTCTCAATAAGATAAGGTTTTACTGCACTAACATCAAGGCAAATGCTACTTTAAATTCCATACTCAATAAACCCAAATGTTTGAAAACCTCAAGGCTGCAGAGAATTTCTTCAAATACTTCCTAATACTCACTAGTTGCTCCTTTCTTGGAAGCTTTTCAAAAACTGTAACACTAACAGGCATTTTTTGAAACTGAAAAAACAGATCCCCAATCCTACCTTCCCAACAGAATTTATTTTTCAAAAACTCCTTTCAGTTTTTTACATAAACAAATTACTGACTGTAGCCACAGTTCCAACTAGTAAGCTGGTTTTTTCTTAGTCCTACATCAGACATTTTATATGTTTTGGACAACATTCAATATTAAAATAACATTTATTTGTGCTAATGTACCTTTGTTATATTCAAATATGAGTTGTTATCACACAACCAAGCCGTATGACTTTCTTTTATGACTTACTATATACTGCCCTCCGGATTTCCAAAAGAGAACGTTATCAATTCTATTTGCAACCCATAGTGTACCAGTTTCACTACAACATGCTCAGCACTGGAAGTTGGTATTTTTTAGTTATGTTTATTGATAAATGTGCAATAACTCATTTTAAGCTGCGCTTCTCCCTGTATGTCTGTTGCTGGGCGGTTTTAATTACACTTCAGCCAGTATTCCCAGCAAGAGGCAAATTTTAGAGAAATACCAGGTAAGAAAATTCCTCAACACTTTAGAATTAAAAAAATAATAATTAAAGGTTTCTGCACTATTTGACTGCTGTAGAGAAATTCAAACAAAAAAGGTCATGATAAACTTGCATAGGCTGAATTACTAGTTAAGTATTAGCATGATGTAATTCGCCTTTACCTGTCATCTCCCTCAGACTCCTCCATGTTCTCCATCACCTTTAAGGTCCAATTCAAATATCATCTTAGTCAAACACTGCTTATTTCCCAACTATACCACAGTAAATTAGTTGTACTTTTTTAAAAACCTTTTCTACTCCTCTGTGTATACTATTTAGCTTATTTTTCCCCCAAGGCTATTGTCTATCACAGACTGTATTACTAGTAGAGCAGCTGACTATTTGAATTACTTTTCCTCCCCTAGATTAGATTAAACATAAATACATTCCAATGCCCGGTATATCCAAAGTAGATTCTCTTTATTATAATCATAATACAGGCAAGTAGGTACGTCTGACTACGTCAAAGCAAGAGAATACTATGGACTTTGATCTATGGCTCAAGACCCTTTCAGGAAAAGTTTTGTGAGATTAAAACTATTTTCATAAAGTGTTATTTACCTTTTTCATTCTTCTTTTCTAAATGGGTGTAGAGAATAATTTTGAAAAGTTACATGAAATGGTGTGATGTTGTCATCATGTTGACTGACAGCTAAAAGAATATGCACTTTGGTAATCTTCCATTCTAAAAACTTTGTTTTAATTCCTAACATAGTTCAGTTCAGTCACTCAGTCGTGTCGGACTCTTTGAGACCCCATGAACCGCAGCATGCCAGGACTTCCAGTCCATCACCAAATCCTGGAGTCTACCCAAACCCATGTCCATTGAATTGGTGATGCCATCCAACCATCTCATCCTCTGTCGTCCCCTTCTCCTAAATGTCAAATCTATTCCTTATTTCCAGCTTCAAGGCCACCGTCCTAATTTGGATCCCAGCACCGCTTATCTATACTAACATAGCAGTCTCATTTTTTAACGCAACAGGGAAAAAAAACGTATTTATGGTTTAATTCAACACATATGTTTTATGTAAAACTAAAACAAGCTTCACAAGAAATATTTAACCGTATTACTTGCAATGCTCTCTGATCTATCCTATCACATCTTAACTCATCTTTTTAAACTGTAGTGGTTTCAATCCACTATACTAATTTAGCATCCTCTTAGTAAGCAGCAACCAAGAGTTTCAAAAATAATGTCCTTTCTAAGTGATCTGCTGCTGCTGCTAAGTTGCTTCAACCATGTCCGACTCTGTGCAACCCCATAGACGGCAGCCCACCAGGCTCCCCCATCCCTGGGATTCTCCAGGCAAGAACACCAGAGTGGGTTGCCATTTCCTTCTCTAATGCATGAAAGTGAAAAGTGAAAGTGAAAAGTGAAAGTGAAGTCGCTCAGTCATGTCCGACTCTCAGCGACCCCGTGGACTGCAGCCTACCAGGCTCCTCCATCCATGGGATTTTCCAGGCAAGAGTACTGGAGTGGGGTGTCATTGCCTTGTTCGTTCTAAGTGATCACTCACTTCCCAATTCAAACCATTTTCTTCAACGGATGCTGCCTAAACAGTAATCTGCCGCTTCTCTAAAAAATATGTAACATACCTGCTTAAAAACATTCATCAACTTCCCATTATGTCCTAGATAATAAAATACCACCTCCTAATGAGGCATAAATACTTCATATTTAACCTCTCCCTTATTTCTGTCTCTTATACACATCTAGATGTGTATAAGAGACAGGTTTCATCATCTATTTCCCATGAAGTGATGGGACCGGATGCCATGATCTTCGTTTTCTGAATGTTGAGCTTTAAACCAATTTTTTCACTCTCCTCTTTCACTTTCATCAAGAGGCTCTTTAGTTCTTCTTCACTTTCTGCCATAAAGGTGGTATTATCTGCATATCTGAGATTACTGATATTTCTCCCTGCGATCTTGATTCCAGCTTGTGCTTCCTCCAGCCCAGCGTTTCTCATGATGTACTCTGCATATAAGTTAAAAAGCAGGGTGACAATATACAGCCTTGACGTACTCCTTTTCCTATTTGGAACCACTCTGTTGTTCCATGTCCAATTCTAACTGTTGCTTCCTGACCTGCATACAGGTTTCTCAAGAGGCAGGTCAGGTGGTCTGGTATTCCCATCTCTTGAAGAATTTTCCACAGTTTATTGTGATCCACACAGTCAAAGGCTTTGGCGTAATAAATAAAATAGACACAGATGTTTTTCTGGAACTCTCTTGCTTTTTCGATGATCCAACTAGTGTTGGCAATTTGATCTCTGGTTCCTCTGCCTTTTCTAAAACCAGCTTGAACATCAGGGAGTTCACGGTTCACGTATTGCTGAAGCCTGGCTTGGAGAATTTTGAGCATTACTTTACTAACATGTGAGATGAGTCAAATTGTGCAGTAGTTTGAGCATTCTTTGGCATTGCTTTTCTTTGGGATTGGAATGAAAACTGACCTTTGCCAGTCCTGTGACCACTGCTGAGTTTTTCAAATTTATTGGCATATTGAGTGCAGCACTTTCACAGCATCATCTTTCAGGATTTAAAATAGCTCAACTGGAATTCCATCACCTCCGCTAGCTTTGTTAATAGTGATGCTTCCTAAGGCCCACTTGACTTCACATTCCAGGATGTCCGGCTCTAGATGAGTGTGAGTGATCACACCATCATGATTATCTGGGTCGTCTGTGTATTCTTGCCACCTCTTCTTAATATCTTCTGCTTCTGTTAGGTCCATACCATTTCTATCCTTTATCGAGCCCATCTTTGCATGAAATGTTGCCTTGGTATGTCTAATTTTCTTGAAGTGATCTCTAATCTTTCCCATTCTGTAGTTGTCCTTTATTTCTGTGCATGGATCGCTGAGGAAGACTTTATCTCTCCTTGCTATTCTTTGGAACTCTTCAGATGCTTATATCTTCTTTCCTTTTCTCCTTTGCTTTTTGCTTGCCTTCTTTTCACAGTTATTTGTAAGGCCTCCTCAGACAGCCATTTTGCTTTTCTGCATTTGTTTTTCTTGGGGATGGTCTTGAGTCCTGTCTCCTGTGCAATGTCACGAACCTCCATCCATAGTTCATCAGGCACTATGTCTATCAGATCTAGTCCCTTAAATCTGTTTCTCATTTCCACTGTATAGTCATAAGGGATTTGATTTAGGTCATACCTGAATGGTCTAACATAGTAAATATTGATAAATATAATTCACAATAACAAAAACTCTTTAGGTCCTCAGTAAACTTTAACAGTTGTAAAACAGTCTTGGCTCCAAACTGTTTGAGAAGTTTATATCTAAACTATAAATGAACTTGCGGTTTTCCAATCAAGCCCATTTATTACAATTTTCAAGAGCAGAAAATAAAATTTTATCAATTTTATATTTTTAGAACATTTCCTTATAAAAACACAATACATTGAATTAAATACTAGAAGTTTAAAGAGTAACAAAGAAGTGTTAACAGTATTAAAAGGATCTTAGTGAGCAATAACTCTGAAACTATGAGAAACTGAGTGACGAAACTTAATAATAAGAAATGTGTAATGATTTGATTCAAGCACTATTTTTAAAAAATTAAGGAGAAAACTTGACCTTCTATAGCAAGCTAATCTAAAACCTCACACTCTTTATTTCTTTTGCAGAGTTAACTATGAGAATTCAGATAAAAAGGAATGCTTTTCTTTAGCAAAAACAAAATAAGACCAGAACACGAGAAAGTTTCTAAATTAACCAAATAGTTGCTTAAAGAAAGAAAAGGCAGTTTCAAAAAACATTTCCTTAGTGCACTCAAAAGGATAAATTACTTAGGAAAAGAAATGTACCTGAAAATGGCAGGGTTGCAGACATGCTTCGGATCCAACGCTTCTCCCTGTATAAATTCATAGCACAGTCCATTATTGAAGGTACAGTAGAGCTGTGGTGCGCAGCCATGAGCCTGCAACACTCGGAAACTCTTCACTTCCTCATCACGGTCGACTAACAGCTCAGTCTTATTGCCATAAATTCGCACCAGGACGACATCCTCCATTGTATTACCCACATAACAGCCAATAAGTTTATTTGTGATTCCATCAGTGAAAAGCTGCCCCATAAAAAAAGAAAAAAAAAAAAGGAAAAACAATTATTCATTTTAAGGAAGGATTAGGAGATAACTTGAAAAACATTAAATACTAATTGAAAGAAAATATCTACTTAATTTTTGAATATAATTTTGCCTAACATGTCTATAACTTTAATTCTAGATGTAAACAAAATGGAATGCTGCTGTTTAATATGTTGTGTGGTACAACACACACATTCTTTCTCTCTCCCGTGTCTAACAGATTGGAATATCTCTGAAGATAGGGAAAGTGGCTTTCTTGCTAGCATAATATATGATATAAAAAAGTCTTTAATAATGTTCACAAGTTTAAAATTACAAACATAATGTACCATAATTTTTATGATGGTAAATCTCCAATTTATAAAAAACTTAATTTTAAATGTTATTTTCAAAGATTACTTAACATAATATGCACTAGAAATTCTTCTGAGTATTCAGGTTATAATAATTTAAACTTGAATGCTACAGCTAAATAATGTGTGCAGCAGCAGCACAATCTTAATTAGATGAAGACAGAGAAGTAACTAGAGATTTCACAGATATTTTCTAAAAGGGAGTTTGGGGACTTTTCAAGATTTTTTTTTTTTTTTTTTTGCACCGTGAGGCATGAGGGATCTTAGTTCCCCAATCAGGAACTGAACCCATGCCCCCTGCTGTGGAAGGGCAAAGTCTTAACCAACAGACCACTAGGGAAGTCCCCTCAGGAGTTTTAAAGTCCTTTTTCAGATGTGAGTATAATATTATATTAAAAAGCAAACAGATGATTAGCAATATTAGTTCTCTAAGTCTATTCAAAAACTGCAACTTTTGTCTTCCTCTACATTAATTTGACACTCAGTTCAGTTCAGTTGCTCAGTCATGTTGCAACCCCATGGACTATAGCACACCAGGCTTCCCTGTCCATCACCAATTCCTGCAGCTTGCTCAAACTCATGTCCATCGAGTCAGTGATGCCATCCAACCATCTCACCCTCTGTCATCCCCTTCTCCTAAAATTGACACTAAAACTTTCTATTTACCCAATTATAACTCAGAGCTTTTGGAGGCTCTCGGGTGGAATAAAGGGATAAAAGTGAAAGCAAGTGTTAAGGACATTTTTCCCAAGACAACTGGGAAAGAACAAGAATGATGAACAAAGGATAAGTTTTAAATGTATACACATTTAACTAATGCCTGAGAAAGAGGGTAATCATTTTTATTTTGATAAGACTGTTGTAATGATAAATGATACCTGAAAAGGCTTAAGATCTTCAGGTGAAATCTGAAAGAAGTATTTACTTATCCTTATTCACCTAATGTAGGTAAATTTAATGAGCTAATGTGAAAAGATTTATTTTGAATATCTGTTTTGAGGGTATGCAGAGACATACAAAGTCTGCTTTCCACCTAGATTTCAAAAAGCTGGTAGGTAGGGAGACAATGACAAAAAGCATACGCCCTTATACTAAATTCCAATCATCATTTTCTTAACAACTATGTTGCAAGTTTGTTCTTATTAAAATATCAACTCACACATATTATCTGTAACTCCTCCAAATATCATACAGAAATAAAATATTTCAATTATTGAAATAATTAATGTTCTGAAATGCTTATGACGAATGACACTCCACACTTTTCAAAAGCCAGGAGTAAAATCTGTTTTCTACATCCTCCCAACAAATATTTAGTAAGGACTTAAATACTGGCTTCCCTGGTGGCTCATAGGTTAAAACTTCTGCCTGCAATGTGGGAGACCTGGGTTAAAACTTCTGCCTGCAATGTGGGAGACCTGGGTTCGATCCCTGGGTTGGGACGATCCCCTGGAGAAGGAAATGGCAACACACTCCAATATTCTTTCCTGGAAAATTCCATGGATGGAGGAGCCTGGCAGGCTACAGTCCACGAGGTCGCAAAGAGTTGGACGTGACTGAGCAACTTCACTTTCACTTTAAATACTAGCTTGTCTTACTGATCTGCTGCTGCTACATCACTTCAGTCGTGTCCGACTCTATGCGACCCCATAGATGGCAGCCCACCAGGCTCCCCCGTCCCTAGGATTCTCCAGGCAAGAACACCGGAGTGGGTTGCCATTTCCTTCTCCAATGCATGAAAGTGAAAAGTGAAAGTGAAGTCACTCAGTCGTGTCCGACTCTTTGCGACCCCATGGACTGCAGCCTACCAGGCCTGTCTCTTATACACATCTAGATGTGTATAAGAGACAGCCACTGTATAGTCATAAGGGATTTGATTTAGGTCATACCTGAATGGTCTAGCAGTTTTCCCTACTTTCTGAATTTGGCAATAAGGAATTCATGATCCAAGCCACAGTCAGCTCTCGGTCTTATTTTTGCTGTGTATAGAGCTTCTCCATCTTTGGCTGCAAAGAATATAATCAATCTGATTTCGGTGTTGACCATCTGGTGATGTCCATGTGTAGATTATTCTTTCACTCTTGCCTATAATAAATTTCTTTAATTGTGCATGCTATATTGTACATTTATGTGTACACACAGAAATACACATTAAGATGTATGCACTTAAAAGGGCTAGAAGTGGATAACATTATGTTTAAGATTATTGAACAATATATACACATTTAGAAGGATGACACTGAGTCACAACTCCAATGACACTAACCCTAACATACTTTACTATACAAAATAGCTACAAATTTACAATAAAATGATAGTCACAATAACTTCCTGGGGAAAAAAAATATTACTTCATTTATAAGAGTATTTTGCTTCCCTGATGGCTCAGCTGGTAAAGAATCCACCTACAATGTGGGAGACCTGGGTTCAATCCCTGGGTTGGGAAGATTCCCTGGAGAAGGGAACGGCTACCCACTCCAATATTCTGGCCTGGAGAATTCCATGAACCATACAGTCCATGGGGTCGCAAATAATCGGACACAACTAAGTGACTTTTACTTCACTTCATAAGAGTATTTTATGTAAAGTATCACTTAATTTACATTTATGTATAAATAAGGATAGAAATGTCTACAAAAATATCCAACACAAATATTAGGTAGTTTAAATCCTGTCTCTTGTTTCCCTGTTTTAAACTTTTTTCTTTTGGCTTATTATGCGTGTTTTCTTTTTTTTTTTTTCTTCCACAATCAATCCAGTTTAAATGCGAAAAAGTTAAATTAGTGAGAAAAACAAAAGGAGCCCAATAGCTAGGAACAGACCCAGCACACACAGCAAGGCCTAGAGATTCAGTTGAACATAAGTTATTTCACAGAACATCAGTATCAGATGAGACCACTCTGTGACCATAATGCATCAAGACAAAAACAAAGCTACTCTGTAATCATGTGTGAACACAGATAAAACTATGAATTTTTTCCAAACCACAAAAATCACCAAACATCCCCCTGCTCTGGCTAATAGGAGGAACTGCTGTTCCTTTTCTAGGCACAGTTCTGGCCCTGCTTCATTCCTCCAGTCCTCTAGGTAAGGTAAGTTACCCACAGTCACAGACTTGCCCCACTTCCTTTCTGACAGCACCCAACCCACAGGAAAGCCTTGCTCCCTTGAAAGTGAAAGTCACTCAGTCATGTCCAATTCTCTGCGACCCCATGGACCATACAGTCCATGGAATTCTCCAGGCCAGAATACTGGAGTGGGTAGCCTTTCCCTTCTCCAGGGGATCTTCCCAACCCAGGATTGAACCCAGGTATCCTAGGTTGCAGGTGGATTCTTTACCAGCTAAGTCACAAGGAAAGCCCAAGAATACTGGAGTGGGTAGCCTATCCCTTCTCCAGGGGATCTTCCCAACCCAGGAATCAAACAAGGGTCTCCTGCATTGCAGGTGGATTCTTTACCAACTGAGCTATCAGGGAAGCTTCCTTGAACCCTTTCCTAAATTTTTATACTAAGTCCTTTCTAATACCCACATACCGAGAGCCCCACCATTACTCATGGAATAAGTCTTCCTCAACTGCAAGGAGTAATAAATCCAATTTGTTCAGTTATTCAAATGACCTCTTGATGGAGATTTCTGACTTTAAAGATGTATGGATAATGCTTTTTCACTCTCGGATGGTTCCTACCTCATGCATAAATCAACAATTAATTCAAGGTACTTCAGCTTTCCAAAACAGACAAAAATATACAAAGTGTATGCTAGGTATGAGCACTATATCAGATATATATTGCTGCCGCTGCTGCTAAGTCGCTTCAGTCATGTACGACTCTGTGCGACCCCACAGACAGCAGCCCATTGGGTTCCATCATCCCTGGGATTCTCCAGGCAAGAACACTGGAGTGGGTTGCCATTTCCTTCTCCAATGCATGAAAGTGAAAAGTGAAAATGAAGTCGCTCGGTCATGTCTGATTCAGCGACCCCATGGACTGCAGCCTACCAGGCTGCTCCATCCATGGGAGTTTCCAGGCAAGAGTACTGGAGTGGGATGCCATTGCTTTCTCCCAGATATATACTAGAAATGTAAAATTCCACCTCAATGGAGGGGGTACAAAAACAATAGAAATCTCATGGAGCTCCTTTGCACAGGGTTTATCCTACACTGTTTGTCAAGTTTCCTTCTCCAGGGGATCTTCCCAACCTAGGGATTGAACCCGGGTCTCCCGCATTGTAGACAGACACTTTACCATCTGAGCCACCAGGGAAGTCAAGATAGTACTAGTTCAGAGAATGAGCTCGGAGCAAGACTGCTCTACTTGCCTGTAAATTATAGGTGTGTTGGTCTATAAGCTGAGTAACCTTAGGCAAGCCACTTAACTTGTATGTGCTTTATTCCTCTCATGTTTAATATAAGCAATTAGAATCTACTTTATAGTTTTAGTTTTTGTTTTTTAATTAATATGTTTTTATGAGAATTAATAGCTTCTCTTGTGGCTCAGCTGATAAAGAATCCTCCTACAATACAGGTTCAATCCCTGGGTTGAGACGATCCCCTAGAGAAGGAAAAGGCTACCCACTCCAGTATTCTAGCCTGGAGAATTTGGGTCACAAAGAGTTGGACACAACTGAACAACTTTCACTCATGAGAATTAATGACTTAACATATACAAAAGCACATTCAACAGTTTCTGACACAAACTCAGCTCTTATCAGGTATGCAGATAACTACATATTTAAATTTCAACACAAGACAGCAAAATGATTCATAATGAGATCATAAAAGTTAATAATTATGACAACATCTATGTTACAGACTAGCCCTAGACTCTATGCTGCTGCACTGCCCAAACCTGTACAGGTTGCCATTTGAAGTAACACAGAAAACCTGGTTGGTGAAAAGAAATTACAGTTTAATGACACCTCAGAAGTTAAAGTGACTATCAATGAACTTGAAGACCTTCTTGAGACCCCCAAAACATAATCCAATGCCTCCTTTCAGTATGTGACACTATCTTGCAATGACAAACTCTATATTTTAGCTACCACGAAATTTCTTTAGTCCCTAGGATGATTAAGAAACCAAGCAGAGTTTTGATATTTATTTATGGTTTAAAATGATAATTAACTACTAAATTCAAATGAATAAGCTTCCACAGGCCAAGATAATAGGAAAGACAAGTTTCAAGTATTCTTTAAGACATGACTACTAGACAAGCCAGAAATTTAGAAAGATGGAATTAATTTGTGTCAGTCAACTGTTTTGTGGACGAAACTATTGTGATTCCACCATCTTCCAAAATGACAGAATAAAAGCAATGTAAAAAAAGAAAACAAAATACCATTTTCATGGATCTAACTGGCAAAAAATTTTTTTAATTTAATATCAGAGATTGGAGAAGGTATACAGAAAAAGATACTTTACAATACTTTTTTGAGGAATAAAATGTGAGAAATACCATGACAGTTTTATGTCAACTTGGATTGGCTATCATGCCCAGTTATTCAATCAAACATTAATTTAGATGCAGCTCTGTAGATATTTCGCAGACTTATTACCCAGATAACTTCAAGTAAAAGATTAATCCCCATAAGTGAGACTCATTTGATCAGGTGAAGGGCTGTTAAAGCAAAACTTAGGTTTTCCTGAAGATACTCTGTCTTACGGCTACAGCATCAATTCCAGTCTTAAGAGTTTCCAGCTTACCAGACAATGCCATACAAATTTCAGATTTACCAACCTCTACAACTGTGTGAGCCAGTTCCTTGAAGTAGATTATATATATATATATATATATACACACACACACGTATATGTGTGTGTATATTTTTTTCTTTAAATTTAATTTCACTAAGAATTTACTCGATGGATATACTTAAAGAAGTTACCCAAAATATATGCATAAAAGTAGTTCACTGCAATATTGATTTTAATATCTAAAAAATAAAAACAAAATTTAAAAAATAGATTACACAGACTGACATAGAGATATTGAAGATACATTATTTTAAAAGCACAATATGGAATAATTTAATTATATTTACTATATAGATGAAGGTAGATATGTATGCTGGTAAATCCATACATAAATTATTTATGCTGGTAATTAATCTGACAATTTTTTATAAGTCAAAAAAACTGTTCACAAAATTACCTTTGAGAGAAGGACTTGATGTTGAGGGATTTAAGTTTTTTACTTTCCATTTTATAGCCTTATTTATGTTTTAAATATTTTATTAAGAGCATGAACCATTTGTATTTATTAAACAAAATCAACAGGGTTAGACAGTATTCTTTTATGAATGTGATGAATGCCTGTGTGCGTGTGTAGTCGCTCAGTCATGTCCAACTCTTTGCAACCCTATGGACTATGGTTCACCAGGCTCCTCTGTCCATGGAATTCTCCAGGCAAGAACACTGCAGTGGGTTGTCAATTCCTCCTCCAGGGGATCTTCCCAACCAAGAGATCAAGCTGTCTCCTATGTCTCCTGCAACGCAGGCAGATTTCTTTATCTGCTGAGCCTTTCTAATTTTCCTCTTTATACTCTTTAGAATTCTTTTTAAAACCTCACTTTAAAAGTAATTAAGTCACATGAGCTTTAACATGATGAAATATTATGTTTCTAGCTATCAAAAATTGTGGTCAATATCATAAAAACATGAAAATATTTACAACAGGCATAAGTTTGAGCAAACTCCAAGAGTTGGTGATGGACAGCGAAGCCCGCAGTCCATGGGGTCACAAAGAGTCAGACATGACCGAGCAACTGAACTGAACTGATGTGAAGAACAGGAATACAAAAGTGTACATAAGATTCAATAAAACAACTATGTAAAATATTTAAGGGAGAAGTAGATGGTAATAAACAAAATAGAACAGTTGATTGTTTAATAAAATATGAATAGGAAGTGGGGTTTTTTTTGCTACTCAAAGTTCTAATATTGTGTTACATCTTTTCAGTAAAACTGAATTACTTCACGATTATATAATTCTTTATTTAAAAAATTTACATACAGTCTATTTTCTCAGAGTACTAGAAAAAATGACTAATTCAATTAAAAAATATTGTTCTGTTAACTTTTTTTAAACTGTTATTGTGATTACCACTAAGGGAGGGAAAAGTTAGGAGCAGAGAGGGAAGTGGGAGATATTCTGGGTTACTGGTTAATATTTTCTCTCTTTCCCTAAGCTAGGGCTACAAAGGTATTTGTTCTACAATAATTTATGTTTCATTTTTTTCTGTAGGCTTGTTGTAGCTCACAATTTTTAAAAGGGTGACAAAATTTATCTATAGCCCTATCAGAGTAAAAGAACTTCTAAGAAAAAACTCGGGGGACTTCCCTGGTGGTCCAGTGTAACTCTGTGCTTCTACTGCAGAGGGTTCAGGTTCAATCCCTGGCCAAGGAACTAAGATCCCACCTGTCATGTGGCAAGGCCAAAAGATAAACAATGACAGAATCCTGAAAAATACAACTTGATTCCTTACATAAAGGCCTTTCATCACTGCCCTATCTTTGTCAGCCACAAAAAGAAACACGAAACAAAACAAAGCCCTTAAGCTTCCCACTTCCTCCCGGACCTGCAAGCAATTAACACGTCCTGCACATTTATTTTCTGGAATGTCAAATCTATTCCTTATTTCCAGCTTCAAGGCCACCGTCCTAATTTGGATCCCAGCACCGCTTATCTATACTAACATAGCAGTCTCATTTTTTAACGCAACAGGGAAAAAAAACGTATTTATGGTTTAATTCAACACATATGTTTTATGTAAAACTAAAACAAGCTTCACAAGAAATATTTAACCGTATTACTTGCAATGCTCTCTGATCTATCCTATCACATCTTAACTCATCTTTTTAAACTGTAGTGGTTTCAATCCACTATACTAATTTAGCATCCTCTTAGTAAGCAGCAACCAAGAGTTTCAAAAATAATGTCCTTTCTAAGTGATCTGCTGCTGCTGCTAAGTTGCTTCAACCATGTCCGACTCTGTGCGACCCCATAGACGGCAGCCCACCAGGCTCCCCCATCCCTGGGATTCTCCAGGCAAGAACACCAGAGTGGGTTGCCATTTCCTTCTCTAATGCATGAAAGTGAAAAGTGAAAGTGAAAAGTGAAAGTGAAGTCGCTCAGTCATGTCCGACTCTCAGCGACCCCGTGGACTGCAGCCTACCAGGCTCCTCCATCCATGGGATTTTCCAGGCAAGAGTACTGGAGTGGGGTGTCATTGCCTTGTTCGTTCTAAGTGATCACTCACTTCCCAATTCAAACCATTTTCTTCAACGGATGCTGCCTAAACAGTAATCTGCCACTTCTCTAAAAAATATGTAACATACCTGCTTAAAAACATTCATCAACTTCCCATTATGTCCTAGATAATAAAATACCACCTCCTAATGAGGCATAAATACTTCATATTTAACCTCTCCCTTATTTGGAAATCACTTTGTACACCACTCTACCCAAGACACTCATTGTCCATGAAACACTCATAGTTTACGAAAGTGGTTTTTCTTTGCCCAGAAATACTTCCCCATTCCATCTCCTATCTTTCCTTCCAAGCTCAATTCAAGGTACCGCTTGAAGCCTCTCTGTGAAGCCTTTCCTGCTCCATTCTCCCATGCCTACTTTCTGCTACAAGAAATGTTCCTGAAAATTAGCATTAGGCCAGTACAAAAAAATACATGTCAAAATTGCTGAACTTTAGGAGCTTACAATTCTTTTAGAACAACTTTCTACTTACAAAGGCTGGGGGGTGAGCTGGGGATGGGGGAAAGGGTGAAGTAACAAAACATACTGTGCATAATTTTTTACCTATTTCATTTAATTCTCCTGATACTCTACTCTTAGTAGTAAAGTAGTAAAAGTAGTAAACGAATAGTAATTAAAATTACTATTTGTTGTAGTGTAGTAGTTAAAAGTGAAAGAGGAGAGTGAAAAAGTTGGCTTAAAACTCAACATTCAGAAAACTAAGATCAAGGCATCTGGTTCCATCACTTCATGGCAAATAGATGGGGAAACAATGGAAACAGTGACAGACTTTATTTTGGGGGGCTCCAAAATCACTCAGATGGTGATTGCAGCCATGAAATTAAAAGACACTTGCTCCTTGAAAGAAAAGTTATGACCAACCTAGACAGCATATTAAAAAGCAGAGACAGCTGAGGTGGCAATGGGAACAAGGGAGGCAAGGTGAAGGCCCACTGGTGAGGAGCACTGGCTGAGATGCAGGCAGCCACAGCCGCACGGCCTGGCGAGGAGACCACGGGGGCCTCAGCCTCCCAGTGCCTGCCCACCCGTGTTCCCGCTTCCGACTCCGAACCCGAGGAGGCACCCGGCTTAAGCCAACTGCCCACTGAGATGCTCCTGGAAGTGCTGAGCTACCTGCCCACAAGCGTGCTGCTCGGGCAATGCCGCCACGTGTGCCAGTACTGGCGCTACCTGGTGGACACCCGGGCCGTGTGACTGAGCATCTTACCCTACAGCCACGCTAAGCTGTGGCCCGTCTTCCAAACCTGCCTCCCCCGAGACGACGACGACGACAACCCCAGGCCCTGCCTCCTGGGCCACTTCTGCGAGCGCAGACCCTTAGGACGCAATCTCTACCCAAACCCCCAAGGCATAGATGCCTTCCTGCCTTGGAGGACAGTCAACTGTAGAAGCTGGAGAGAGGAGGAAAGCGGGGAGGATGACCGCAGGCTAGTTCCCAAGGACTCTTTCCAGCCTTTCTACAGGTGGTGTTACAAGAAGCATGTGTTGGACCTGGAGGAGGAGGGTCTGTGGCCGTAACTCCTGGATAGTGGAAAGATTGATATTTATGTCTCTGCCTGGTGGGCAGACCAAGAAGCCTCGATCTGTCTGTATGAGCTGGTTGTCCAACTTCTAGATGCCAAGCAGGCCAAGCTACATCATTTCTCTCCTAGGCCAATCCATCAAGGTACAACCAGTATCCCTTTTAAGACCAACCACCTGTTCTGCAACCTCAAGATGGGCGTCCGCTTTGTGTCTCTGGAACACTGGATCTGGGACATGGGGTTCCTGCCTGAGGACTATGGAATTATCGTGCCCAAGGCCAGTGTGATTGTACGGGTCTGTCAATTCTAGTAGAGGACTGTCCTTGTTAAACAGCCTGACCATGCCTTCCAGCACCATTGGCTGGACCACCTCAATAATCAAGGGCTCATAGTTCCTGGCATCCTGGGATCTCCTGGGTCCAATCAAGGGTTCTACTGAGCCCTGTCTTTAAATTCTACAAGAAGCTACGAGAAGAGCATTTTTCCATCAGGTCCACTGGCTCTGCTGCTCTAATGCAGCCCCTGTTCTACAGAGTGGAGACACGGGGTGAACACAGGGAAATAGTGAGAGGGCTCCTCCCCCTCCCCCACATGCCAGGCCCCTCTGGTTCAGCCCCCGTACCCTCTGCCCTTCTGTTCCTGCTGCAGAGGCTTCATTGGTCACTTCCAAGAAGCCCTCTCCTCACCTCTGAACTAGAAGCTCAATCCCTGCTGCTGAGTAATTCCAGCCCCTAAACTGTGATTTCAAATCTAGGACCAAGACTCAAGAGCTGAAAGTAAAACTAGCTCAAACAATGTTTGGAGGCAGAGGGTTCTGCCTACCCTGTGAGCAATGAATTGGTCCCCTATGTACACTGCTCTGAGTTGTATAGTATATAAAATTATTTTGTTACTTTGAAATTCTTTTTAAATATGGAGAGAGGAATGTATCTGTCAATCATAGGTAATAAAATTTTGCCAAAGCTGAATAGAAAACAAAAATAATAAAAAAATAAAAAGCAGAGACATTACTTTGCCAACAAGGGTCAGTCTAGTCAAAGCCATGGTTTTTCCAGTGGTCATCTATGGATGTGAGAGTTGAACTATAAAGAAAGCTGAGCGCCGAAGACTGATGCTTTTGAACTGTGGTGTTGGAGAAGACTCTTGAAAGGCTCTTGGGACTGCAAGGAGATCCAACAAGTCCATCCTAAAGGAAATCAGTCCTGAATATTCATTGGAAGGACTGATGCTGAAGCTGAAATTCCAATACTTTGGCCACCTGATGAGAACTGACTCATTTGAAAAGACCCTGATGCTGGCAAATATTGAAAGCGGGAGAAGAAGGGGACGTCAGAGGATGAGATGGTTGGAGGTATCACCGACTCAACGGACATGAGTCTGAGTAAACTCTGGGAGTTGGTGATGGACAGGGAGGCCTGGCGAGCTTCAGTCCATGGGGTGCAACATGAATGAGCGAATGAACTGAACTGATAGTAGTTAAATTCTGTTTCGTACTATGCTATTTTCCAACGTAGATAGTAATTTCTTTTTATAGAGATTTTTAAACTTGCCAAAGGTGACAAATGGCTGACATCAGGATTTGAAACCATCCTCTTTCCACTACACTATGCTGAGGCCTCAAAGAGTGGTGAAATGGTTGCTCAGTTCAAGACATATAGCTATTAATACTTGAAAGTGAACTAGCACATTAGACCCCTGACTTTGTGGTCACACATTATCAAAATACATGGGAGCCTATTAAACATTACACATCCTTCACAGGAGCCTATTAAACATCCCATCTCTCTTAGTCATAGTTAAAATACTCTTACGTGTTATCACCCACTCAAATACTTTCCTATTAGATAGTAATGATTTTAAAAGAAAGCAGAAGTGAATCCCTTTTCCAGAATAATGTCACATGTGGAAAAAGTAATGAAATTATATTTGTAAGGAACTTAAGACAAAATCTTTCTATGAACCAAAGATTTAATTTTTAAACAAATTACTAATTTTGCAGAGAAATGGCTTCCCTATCTTAATCATAATATACAAACTGCAGCCCATGGGGTCGCAAGGAGTCGGACACAACTGAGCAGTTTCACTTTCATGCTTCACTTTCATGCACTGGAGAAGGAAATGGCAACCCACTCCAGTGTTCTTGCCTGGAGAATCCCAGGGACGGGGGAGCCTGCTGGGCTGCAGTCTATGGGGTCGCGCAGAGTCGNACTGCAGCCCATGGGGTCGCAAGGAGTCGGACACAACTGAGCAGTTTCACTTTCATGCTTCACTTTCATGCACTGGAGAAGGAAATGGCAACCCACTCCAGTGTTCTTGCCTGGAGAATCCCAGGGACGGGGGAGCCTGCTGGGCTGCAGTCTATGGGGTCGCGCAGAGTCGCACACAACTGAAGCAACTTAGCAGCAGCAGCAGCATCCCAGATCTGCCATTACTAACTTTAAATTCAGTATCATTTAACTATAAAATTCACATTAACAGTCTACATCTATCTCACAGGATTGCTGGGAGAGTGTATGCCAAAGGGCTTTCTTTATAAACAGTAAAATATTATTAAATAAAAACACTCTGATGTATTGTTTTAGACCTACTCTGCCTATTCTAAAATACTCCACAAAGCTCACCCCTCCTTTTATATTGTATTCTTTTAATCTGGCAGAAATAGGGAAAAAATAATTCAACTTTTTAAAGCTCTATCTAAAATGAGATATATTATCCCGTATGTCCATAAGTTGTGAGCAAAGATGGGGCCCTCTATCATTTTCAATGTACTAACGTCTTTTTTGTTTGCTTCTGGATTTTGTAATGTGCTCTCAAAGTTCAGCTGGCAAGACTAAGTGCCAGGTAAATAAGTATTATTAGAGTAAGCTTCTAAGGTATGTTTAAATAATATTTTATATCACATAAGAATTTGAAAAAAAATCTTTTAAAAATATGTGCTATTATTACTGATACTTGTTTTAGTCTTTTAACTATATGTGAGGTATGACTTTTATCTTTATACTTCAAAGGAAATAAAAGCAAATCGCAAAAGAAAATATTTCTGTCCATATTTACTAAAGAAATTCTGAAGCATCATAAAAGCAGAGTTTTTAATGACCTAGAATGTGGGAATCAGATCTACTAAATTGAGAGATGAATAACCATCAACTCAGCTTAGCAGTTGTCCCAGCTTCTGGATCAAAAGCTTTGCTTGCACACCGAGGGATTAGATTTCTAAATAACAATCATCATAAGAGCAAAACAAATGGTAGTATTTAATTTATTTACAAATAAGCACATTGGAAGTTTGGATAATGAGTACAAAGGTCTCAAAAGTCAAAAGCTGCTACATGGGTTTCAGGTAAGGCTCAATCTCAAGTACTTTCAACAACCAGAAACAGTCTGAATGTTAACACGTTTTATTCTTTTTTTCAACCTATATCCTGGCTTTACTTCACTGCTGCTAAGTCGCTTCAGTTGTGTCCGACTCTGTGCAACCCCACAGACGGCAGCCCACCAGGCTCCCCCATCCCCGGGATTCTCTAGGCAAGAATACTGGAGTGGGTTGCCATTTCCTTCTCCAATGCATGAAAGTGAAAAGTCAAAGTGAAGTGGCTCAGTCATGTCCAACTCTGCAACCCCAGGGACTGCAGCCAACCAGGCTCCTCCGTCCATGGGATTTTCC
Source organism: Oreotragus oreotragus (assembly GCA_006410675.1). Classification (NCBI taxonomy): domain Eukaryota; kingdom Metazoa; phylum Chordata; class Mammalia; order Artiodactyla; family Bovidae; genus Oreotragus; species Oreotragus oreotragus. The sequence continues at coordinate 321,241 of SJYX01015317.1, read as the reverse complement.
AGGCAAGAGTACTGGAGTGGGTTGCCATTGCCTTCTCCACTGAGCTATATCTAAAAAAAATGATAGTACCCATCTAAAATGGTTGTCTGAGGGATTAAATCGTTAAAAAAAAAACACCTCATGTACCTCTGAAATTCTAGTCATCAAAGCTTCAAATTCTTAAGTCTCTGCTTAAAAAGTAGCACAGCTTGTCAGAACCAGAGTTTACCAGAAAACGGCAATGTCTTTAATTAATATGTTTAATAACTGATGGCCAGAACATAACTTATTTTAATAAATGAAAAAAACTAGAATAAGTTAATAAATAATAAACTAAAGAAGTGTAGAGTTTCAACTTGGAAGTTTCAATTAAACTAATTTTCCTTAAAGAAAATATGCTGTTATTGTTCAGTCACTAAGTTGTGTCGGACTCTGCAACCCCATGGACTGCAGCACACCAGGCTTCCCTGTTCTTCATTATCTCCTAGTTTGCTTAAATTCATGTCCCTTGAATAGGTAATGTGATCTAACCATCTCATCCTCCGCACCCTACTCCTTCCTTCTCCTTTTGCCATCAATCTTTCCCAGCATCAGGGTCTTTTCAATGAGTCGGTTTTTCAAATCAAGCGGCCTAAGTTTTGCAACTTCAGCATAAGTCCTTCCAGTGAATATTCAGGACTGATTTCCTTCAGGATTGACTGGTTTGATCTCCTTTCAGTCCAAGGGACTCTCAGGAGTCCTCTCCAACACAACAGTTCAAAAGCATCAATTCTCCAGTGCTCATGCTTCTTCATGGTCCAACTCTATTTTTTTTTTTTTTTAACACATGAAAGTCACTTTTGATTCACTATGTCCTACATATCTGGCTAACAAACACTCCCTTAAATTTTCAAAATTTTTGTCTGATAACTTTTTTCCAAGACATATGGGTCCTTTCAATCTGCTCAAAACTCTTCCAGACAGTAAGAACTGAAGCCAACATTTATGAAACTGAAGTGTCAAGAACTATTCTGGGCCCTAGGGCACTATTCATGTTTTATTCATTTTTGTATAGGTGACTACTTTAGCTAAGCACCTGAGATACTGTTAACTTTGCTGAAACAGTCAACAAAATAAGGCAGATGATCTGGCTACTTCAACTGAATACTCTTATATCACTGTTCAGATTTGAAATAAACCTTAAATATGCCAGCCTTTAAAATTACTTTGTGTTTGCAAGGGAAAAGGAGGTTCATTTTCATATACAGTACCTAAAACTGCAAAAGTTAAAAAGAAGTGCTTAAAATACATTTCCTGTATGCTGCATCATAACTTATTAAAAATAAGCTATTCAAAAACGCATAGGTTCTCCAGGACTTTTTCTCCCAATTTCTGTCTAAGAATACAGTGGCTCCGGAAAAAGAAATATTCACAAGCCACCTATCATTCCAACATCAGATATTGTTAGTTTCACTCACATGATTAAAACCTTTACAGAAATACTGATACAAATAAAATAACGTGTGCAGGGCCACCTAAGAACCCAACCTGATAATGCATGATGACCATGGTCATTACTTTGGGATACAGGGCTGTCGCCAATCCCAGGATTTGAGAAGATAAAACGCAGGGTGAGCATCAGTGGGTTACACCGACGGGGGGAGGGTTGGGAAGGGAAAGGAAAAGATCAGAGAAAATTAATTACTGCATTATTTGTGAAAGGAGAGGCGACAGCGGCTTAGGCCGACGGGCGAGGACCCCTTGCAAGGGGAGTGGAAAGGGTTCATTCCGCAGTCTTCTACGATAGGGGAGGGGGAGGAGGGGCGAGTAACAACAAGGACCTTCCTGAGGTGCAAGGGGTGCGTCACTAACGTAGTCGCTTCGGGGAAAAAAGGAAATCTGCCCTCAGGACAACCTCAGTAAGCAATGATGAAAGGGGGAGTGACCTTCCTAGGTGTGACGGAGGAAACACAGGGTCACTTCCCAAAGAACGGAATGAGAAGACATTCCCGGAGATCCTCCAGGGGCCCCGGGGACCATAAAGGATGGTGAGGTGAAAAGCCCCCACTCCCTTCCCCCCTGGGCCGCGTCAAGGTCGGGAGAGACCCGGGGCTAAGGTGTGGGCGTTACCTGCAGGGTCACCTCCTGAGGGTCCCAGTGCGGCCGCAGGTGTTGCAGGAGGCTCAGGGCCCCCTCCCGGCAGCGCTGCTCCTCCTGATCTTGCACCGTGACGTCCAGCTTGGGGACCTCCGGGGAGCCGGGCGGGACGTGGATGTAATTGGCCATGGCCCAGGCGACGGCAGAGACTACCACAACGACGACGGCGACGGCGACCACGAGAACGGCGGGCGCCGACAGGCTGCTGGATCCTTCCGTCCCGGGGCGCCCTCGCGGGAGGGCTGGGGGCCTTCAGACTGACAGCCGAGAGGTAGGAGAACCGGTGGAGGCGGCACTCTCGCCGACCCGGGTCTGGACAGCGGCTGAACTGAGCGGGGAATGCTCACGGGAAAAAAACCCCTCTCGTCTGCGCTCGGCCGCCGGCGAGCGCGGAGCATGCTGGGACTGGCCTGACGCTGGCGTCACGCGCGGGGCGGGGCCTCGGCTGCGTCAGGCTCAAGGCCGCGTGTCTAGCTCTGGGGCACAATGGGCCTGGTTCCCAGAGCTCGGTTTCTCGGCCTTTATCAGAGTCTTCCTGGCGTGCTGTTGGTCGGAAACACGCGGGGCTCGCCTTCTGGAATGAGGCTGAGCCCTGCCAAGCCCCGAACGAACGGCACTGAAGCTTTAGCTCACCTTTTTTGGGGAAGGGGTGGGTCTTGGGATCTGGGTTTGCGGTAGAGCTGACTTTTTCTGGAATGCCAGGGACTCGTCCTGAAATAACCCCAGGGTCAGCCTCTGAGTTTGGGCAAGCTGAATTAACTGAGTCGCCTTGATCTCGGAGCTGCTGTGTACTGAGGTCCACATAGTTGGGTTGACGACTAACTTACCATCAGCAGTATACTGAGCTCATGGTATACTGGGACAGTTAAGATAATTGGGTAAACGGAGACTGCACTTCAAGATGTATTTTTTGTTTGTTTGTTTGAAGATTCTTTTATTTTTTTTTTTAATTTTTATTTTTACTTTATTTTACTTTACAGTACTGTATTGGTTTTGGCATACATTGATTCTTTTATTTTTTTTTTTAATTTTTTTCAAGATGTATTTTTAAAGGTCGGTTATTTGACCATACTGAGAATTATTTAGAGTCAGGAGGAACAGGTTATAGTCTAAGATGAAGATGGAAGGGAAGTAATTCTGAGGCTCAGCGATGGAAGTGCTAGGTGGGCCTATTAGTCTCATGGTCTTATATCAGCTAATACCACTGCTAAGAGAATACTGGAAACTGGGTAATCAACAAGTAATTTACTGGGATTTCCTAATTTTCCTCATAATGTGAGGAAATTGGGTTTAGATTTGACCTCTTAATCTGTGTTCTCTGCAACAATTGGTAAATGGTGAATATACTTGTTAGTGGTGAATTACATCACTAACAACTCAGCTTAACAGTCAAAATGTTTAATTATCTGATTAACATCAGTTTACATTCTGATTGATCAGAACCTACTTACCTTTGTAAATCACAAAATAGCTTATTTTCAATAAGGGTGGGTGGGCATGTGTGCACGCCAAACTTCATAAACTAAAAACAAGGAAAAGAGAGTTTTATAGACAACAAGAAAGTTGATTCAGCATATTCCAAACTTAGTCTTTTTTAAGTCATATATTGCAAGAAACGCTAAATTACATGTTCTTGTTTGGGTGGAAATAATATACTAATAATTTCACATTTCAGGTAGAATCTATTTTATTTTTGTATAATTTGTACTTTTATTAAACAGTTGGAATTTTAAGAATTTTGAAACTTCTGAATTGTGAAATGATTTTAAAAATTATTTCTGGAATTACACAAGTTTGTAATTTTAAACATCTGTTAATAATTAGACCTCCCCCCCAAAAAACAAATAACAGGTGCCTAAGAATAAAACTAACAAAATATGTGTAATACTTTATGGGTGAAATTATACTAATGGAGAAATGAACCACATCCATGAATAAGAAAACATGGTTATTATAAAGAACTCAGTTTTCACTGAACTAATCAAAGTGACATTAAAAGTCACACCAAAAGTTAAGGTCGAAGAAAAGCTGCTATGTTTCTTTGTGGGAGAGGGAGATTGGAGAATAAGTTGGGAGAACACATGCTACCAAGATTTATTATATAACGGTTTGCTGCTGCTGCTGCCAAGTCACTTCAGTCGTGTCTGACTCCGTGCGACCCCATAGATGGCAGCCCACCAGGCTCCCCCGTCCCTGGGATTTTCCAGGCAAGAACACTGGAGTGAGTTGCTATTTCCTTCTCCAATGCATGAAAGTGAAAAGTGAAAGGGAAGTCGCTCAGTTGTGTCCGACTCTTCGCGACCCCATGGACTGCAGCCTACCAGGCTCCTCTGTCCATGGGATTTTCCAGGCAAGAGTACTGGAGTGGGGTGCCATTGCCTTCTCCAATATAACAGTTTAGGAGTGGGCAAACAAACCAGTAGAACAAATAAAGATTCCAGAAAAAGATCTACACATTTATGAGATCTTTGAATATAATGAAAGTGGCATTAAAAATTAGGAAAGCATGTATAAGTAGTACTGGAGTAATTGCTATTTATATGGGAAATTTTTTTGATCCCATTGTTACCCAAAAACTGGGTTTGCCACTTCATGAATGTTGAGCCAAAAGACACAACCAAGGCAAAGATCTGGACAAGGTAATATTTATTACTTGCAGCAAGTGAAGAGACACCAGGGAACATCTAAGCAACATCTCCTAGAACAGCAAAATTGGAGAAGTTTTAAGCTAAAGGAGCATGCATATTCATGAAGCGAATTTGGAGGAATATGCATATTTATGAAGGAACTTGAATAGAGGATAATTCAGCATACTACTTGGGTGAAGGTCAGCAGAGTCCAAGCTTTAGCTGATGGAAGTCATGAGGGTCAGAAAAGGTCAGCGTCTTCATTCCTTAGGTTGTGACCAGTCTGGGTCTTCCACCTGGGTGAGGGGACTTACCATCTGTAGAACAGCTCAAGAATTTGTGTCAAATTATATAGACAGATATATAGCTATACCTTGAGAAAGAACTAGGACTACTTTATAGCTTAACTGTTGTTTCTTGAGTGCTTTTCTTGTGTTTCTAAACTCCTTTGTTCCCTTGAGATCATTAATTACTGAGATCTGTACAGAGCAAGCATTGCAGCCAAGCTCAGATCACAAAATGGCTTAGGCCAAAAATGGCTTCTCTTATGTCAAGAAAGCCATGCCTGCTTTTCTTTCTCTGGAGACCCTCTATACTATCTGCTTACAGGCTTAATTAAAATTAAAAATTTCTGCTCTGTGAAAAACATCTCTGTATTTAAGAGACTGCAAGTCCAAGACACAGACTGGGAGAAAATATTTGCACAACATATATCTGGTAAAAGATCTGTAACCAAAACGTGCAAATAACTTTTAAAACTTACTAATGGAAAACAAACAATCCAATTTAAAAATGGGCAAAGGATCAGAACAGTGACCTAACCCCAATTCCATACACAAACAGCAAACAAGCATATGAAAACATTCAACATCATATCATTAGGAAACTTCAACTTTATACAACAATGTGATATGACTACACACTTATTAGAATAGCTGAAATCCAAAATACAAAAAATACTGTTGGAAACAGGAACTCGTACTACTGACAGAGTGTTAATGGTATAGTCACTTTGGAAGAGAGTTGGGGAGATTCTTACAAAGCTAAACGTTGTCTTACCATAAGCTCCTTGATCTTTACCCAAATGAGTTGAAAACTTAAATCCACACAAAAAAACCTGCATAAGAATATTTATAGAATTTTTATTCATTTATAGCATTTTTATTCATAATTGACAAAACTTGGAAAGAACCAAGATATCAGTGAAAAGGTGAATAGATTTAATAGATGAATAGATGGCATCCAGTCCCATCACTTCATGGCAAATAGATGGGGAAATAATGGAAACAGTGGCAGACTTTATTTTGGGGGGCTCCAAAATCACTGCAGATCGTGACTGCAGCTATGAAATTAAAAAACACTTACTCCTTGGAAGGAAAGTTATGACCAACCTAGACAACATATATTAAAAAGCAGAGACATTATTTTGCCAACAAAGGTCCATCTTGTCAAGGCTATGGTTTTTCCAGTAGTCATGTATGGATGTGAGAGTTGGACTATAAAGAAAGCTGAGCACCAAAGAATTGATGCTTTTGAACTATGGTGTTGGAGAAGACTTGAGAGTCTCTTGGACTGCAGAGAGATCCAACCAGTCCATCCTAAAGGAGATCAGTCCTGAATACTCATTGGAAGGACTGATGTTGAAGCTGAAACTCCAATACTTTGGCCACCTGATGTGAAGAGCTGACTCATTTGAAAAACCCTGATGCTGGGAAAGATTGAAGGCGGAAGGAGAAGGGGATGACAGAGGATAAAATGGTTGGATGGCATCACCAACTCAATGGACATGAGTTTGAGTAAACTCTGGTATTTGGCAATGGACAGGGAGGCCTGGCGTGCTGCAGCCCATGGGGTTGCAAAGAGTCGGACACAACTGAGCGACTGAAGTGAATAGACGTAAAAATAACAACAACAACAAAAACCACCAGGACATGTATCCAGTGGAATAATATTCAGCAATAATAAGAAATGAGGGATAAATCCACCAGAATAAAATGAAAGAAACTTTAATGCATATTGCTAAGTCAAGTCTGCCGATTTGAAAAGGCTATAAAATGATTCCAACTGTATGCCATTCTAGAAAAAGCAAAACAATAATAGAGACAGTATAAAGATCAATGGTGACCAAGCATTCAGCCAGAGGAAAGGAAGGATGACTAGATGGCTCACAGGAAGTTTTGGAGCAGTGAAACTATTCTGTATGTATGATACTGTAATGTGGCTACAAGACTTGAACTTTTCAAAACCCATAGAACTGTACAACACAAAGACTGAACCCTAATGTAAACTAGGGACTTTAGTTCAGATTTATGTCTTTGGCAAGGCAGTAGTTATTTTAACAATGTAAATGAATGAATGGAAAAATTGTAGAAGAAAACATAGGATCAATTTTGCAAGTTAAGGAAAGATTTCCTAAAGAAGTTTCATAAAGTGCACACCATAAAGGAAAAAGATTGAAAATTTTGAAAATACTAAAATTTAAAACTTTATGAAATTAATTGGCTAGCCATAAAAAAGACATATTAATTGACAACACATAAAAAAGATAAAAGATAACTGTGACATATAGTCTCAAAAAAGGACTAATATTCTGAATACCACTAACCAATAAGAAAGTCAAGTCACCCAAGAGAAAATGAATGAAGAATATTAATTTTCAGAAGAGAAAATCCAAACAGGAAATAAACATCAAAATATACTTCTATAATAAGCAATGCAAGTTAAAACAACGAGACATCATTTTATTTTCATCCATTAGACTGGGAAAATTTTTGAATTATTACAGTGCCTACATTACTGGTAGGAAGGTGAAATATTAAAAAAATAAAAATAAAACCTATGGAGAGAAATTTTTCAGTGTTTATTAAGATGAATATAAGCATTCTTGGCCATCCACCTACTTCAATTCCAGATACATACAAAAACCTCACATATGTATATGAGAAAGTGTGTAAAGAACATACATGCAAGTATGCCAAGTCGCTTTACTTGTGTCTGACTCTGTGACTCTATGGGCTGTAGACTGCCAGGTTCCTCTGTCCATGAGATTCTCCAGGCAGGAATACTGGAGTGGGTTGCCATCCCCTCCTCCAGGGGAGCTTTCTGACCCAGGGATCAAACCCACATCTCCTGCACTGGCAGTTCTTTGCCACTAGTGCCACCTTTGAAGCCCAAAGAATGTGCACTGCAGTATTAATCATAATAGCTTATAACTGATAACAACCAAGCTGTCCCTCAGTCAACAAACAATTGGATAAATGATAGATAGATGGATAAATAGACAAGTAGAAATATCCTACAGCAGAATAATGACAGCAGGTGGAATACATCCATCTACTTAGACATACATTAGGAGACAGCAATGTCCATAGAAGTCAGAGGTCACGCTGCAGCTTTGAGGACCCAACAGCAACAGTGCCTCTGGATAGTTTTCAAATAGCTGACTTCTCTGTCTCCTCTTTTCTCCTGTTTTTATCTCTGCTGCTGCTGCAAATCGCTTCAGTCATGTCCGACTCTGTGCAACCTCATAGACAGCAGCCCACCAGGCTCCCCCATCCCTGGGATTCTCAAGGCAAGAACAGTGGAGTAGGTTGCCATTTCCTTCTCCAATGCATGAAAGCGAAGAGTGAAAGTGAAGTCGCTCAGTCGTGTCCAACTCTTAGCGACCTCATGGACTGCAGCCTACCAGGCTCTTCCGTCCATGGGATTTTCCAGGCAAGAGTACTGGAGTGGAGTNGGGATTCTCAAGGCAAGAACAGTGGAGTAGGTTGCCATTTCCTTCTCCAATGCATGAAAGCGAAGAGTGAAAGTGAAGTCACTCAGTCGTGTCCAACTCTTAGCGACCTCATGGACTGCAGCCTACCAGGCTCTTCCGTCCATGGGATTTTCCAGGCAAGAGTACTGGAGTGGAGTGCCATTGCCTTCTCTGGTTTTTATCTCTAGTCTGCTTCTAATTGTCTGTTTTTGCTTTCTTGTGATTTCTCCCTACTGGTTTCTTTCCATGGGTTCCCTATCACTCAGAGCTTACTCACAGAGAAGGCAATGGCATCCCACTCCAGTACTCTTGCCTGGAAACTCCCATGGACGGAGGAGCCTGGTGGGCTGCAGTCCATGGGGTCGCTGAGTCAGACATGACTGAGCGACTTCACTTTGACTTTTCACTTTGATGCATTGGAGAAGGAAATGGCAACCCACTCCAGTGTTCTTGCCTGGAGAATCCCAGGGATGGCGGAGCCCAATGGACTGCCGTCTGTGGGGTTGCACAGAGTCAGACACAACTGAAGCGACTTAGCAGCAGCAGCAGAGCTTACTCAAAAGTTGTTCCCAAAAAGGTCTTTCCATTGCTTCCTTTATCACAATAACCTGTTTGATTTTTTTATATATAACTTGTAACTATGTAAGTTATCTCAAAATCAATGTATTAACTTTTTTAGTAGCTACTTTTGTAGACACAGTGTTAGCCCTAAAATAGCAAAGCCACAGTCTGTCTTGTCTACTGCCCCTTCCACTACCTAGAATAGTGCCTAGAAAATAAAAGGTACTTAATGAACAAATGCTTAAGTTCACCTCATTAGCTCCTGAAACAGCCAGACACAGATAAGAATAGCATTAGCCAGGGACTGAGTTAGTTGGAGTTGGTGATGGACACGGAAGCCTGGCTGTGCTGCAGTTCATGGGGTTCCAAAGAATCAGACACGACTGAGCAACTCAACTGAACTCATAGAGTACCCTGATCATTCTGAGCTATGGAGCTATGGTTTTTCCAGTGGTCAAGTATGGATGTGAGAGTTGGGCTATAAAGATAGCTGAATGCTGAAGAATTGATGGTTTTGAACTGTGGTGTTGGAGAAGACTCTTGAGAGTCCCTTGGACTGCAAGGAGATCCAACCAGTCCATCCAAAAGGAAATCAGTCTTGAATATTCATTGGAAGGACTGATGTTGAAGCTGAAACTCCAACACTTTGGCCACCTGATGTGAAGAACGGACACATTGGAAAAGACCCTGATGCTGGGAAAGATTGAAGGAGAGAGGAGAAGGGAACAACAGAGGATGAGATGGTTGGATGGCATCACCGACTCAATGGATATGAGTTTGAGTAAACTCCAAGAGTTGGTGATGGACAGGGAGGCCTGGTGTGCTGTAATCCATGGGGTCACAAAGAGTTGGACACAACTGAGCAACTGAACTGAACTGAACTGATCACACTGAACTTTCCTGTCTCTGACCTCTTCCTAGGTCATAGGCCAGCCCATAAATTATCTTTGGCTTTGGAAAAATTCCTTAGCTTCAGGGCATCATTATAATGGTTCAGCATCTTGCTTGTAAAAGAGAAGTGAAGGTATAACAGCAATATAACATTCAGACAAACTTTAGTCCCCTCCCAGTATTTAGCATTACATTGTGGCCCTCCAATACTTGGGAAGATCTGTCTTCTATCTCTGCTTCTTGAAATCGGATTCATTCTTCAGAGCTTAACCTCCAGCAAACATCTTCACAGAGTTTAGCTAGATTTTCCCAATCTAATTTTACTTTTATCCCTTTTATGTATCTATTCAGTTCAGTTCAGTTCAGTCGCTCAGTCGTGTCCGACTCTTTTCGACCCCATGAATCACAGCACACCAGCATCTATTAGAACCCTTTAAAAATTCTGCCTTGTGCCACCCGTATTGTAGATTTAAGTCATAAAAATTATGCAACATATAAAAGACTAGTAAAATATTTATAATTTGCTACATAATAAACATTTTGTATGAGGGAATAAAAGGACCACTGAATATACATCCAGAGGCTCTAGTCATAAATATTTTAATTACAATGAAGTTAAGCTTAGTTACCAGAGTAATGGGTTCAATCCCAGGGTTGTAAAGATCTTCCGGAGAAGGAAATGGCAACCCATTCAGGTACTCTTGCCTGGAAAATCCCATGAATGGAGGAGCCTGGTAGGGTACAGTCCATGGGATTGCAGAGAGTGAGACGTGACTGAGCAACTTCACTTCATCAGAGTAATAACACAAAGAATTCACAGAAGAAAATATTCTGTGAAACAAGATTATGTGGGCATATCTAATAGCTAGATCATCCACCAGATTCAACATGTGTTTAAGAAGAAATCACTCTTGTACACCTACCAGAGAATCAGGATTCATTAATGCTATCATGGACTGAACTGAAAATTCAGAAATCCAAAACATCTGTGACCCCTCCTTCATGTTCAAGGACATGCACGGTCCACACACCTGCTCCCTCTCTTAAAAAAAAAAAAAAAAAAAAGGAAAGAAAGAAAAACAAGACCTTCTAGGTGTTTAAATTTTCAGATGCTGCATAAAAATGAAGCTGCCCCTGTTCTTCACTTTACAACTTTAAGACAGCCTAAGGGAGCTGGCCATCTATAAAACTGCAACAATCACATGTGTGCTCAGTTTTAAAAGCTAATAAATATTTAACTCTATATTACATGTCTATTGGTGCTTGTTCTAGCTTGCTTCTTTATCCTGTTCCTAGAATCGGATTATAACTATTCCATATAACAGGTTAATTCCTTAATAGCAAGAATTCTATCATTTTCCTCTTAATAGCCTCGATGGTGTCGAGTGTCTTGCATACTGTAAATTACTATTGAGGATTTAGTAGAACAGAGAAATATTTCAAATGATTCTGAATTATAAGAATCTAAAATATGTAAGTGGGGAAAATATTGTTAAAGATATATGGGTAATGAGAGGGGATGCACCTTACCAAATATTGAATCATATTATAAAGCTGTAAGTTGTGAGGCTGGCACTGGAATAAATAGATCCAAAAAAGAAAAATCCATGTGTAAATGGGTATTTAGATGTAATAAACTTTAATAGTTTAAATCAGTGGGAGAAGGCAGATTAATTAAAAAATAATGTTGAGATCATATTTTTCACAGAATTTGTTAAAAGTCCGTGTCTATTATTTTTATTTTTATTTTTTTTTGGATTTTTTTTTTTGGCCATGCAGTGTGGCTTGCAGGATTTTAGCTGCCCCACCAGGCCTTGAACCTGGGCCCTTGACAGTGAAAGCATGGAGCCCTAACCACTGGACAGTCAGGGAGTTCCCTATTATTGTTATTTAACTGATATTATTTAAAAGTTCATAAGTACTGATCAATATTTCATCTTTTGTTGTTATTGTTCAGTCACCAAGTAGCGTCCGACTCTTTGTGACTCCCATGGACTGCAGCGCACCAGGCTTCCCTTTCATCTTTAATTCTATATAAATCACAGCCAAGAACATCATTTTTAAAATGAAGAAACAGGGAATTCCCTGGGGGGCCGGAGTTTCACTGCTGTTGGACCAGTCAGGGAAATATAAGATCCCACAAGCCATGTGATAAGACCCCAAAAAAAGGAAAAACATATTTAGTTTAATTAAATCCTGTGTTTTTTTTTAAATCCATTTTTCCAGGACTTTGCTGATGATTGCCATTTAACAGTCACTTAATTATTTCTTGAATAATAAAATGGATGACAGGCTAAATATGTTCTGCATTATAGTTTAAAACAATTTTTTCAGACCCCTAAGGTACACTGAATCACTCTATATTGTTTTTAGTACCATCCCAACTTTCTCCCAAATGCACCCAAGAGTTTAAATACCAATTCCCAAATTAAACATTTAATATCTCTATTTTTATGCTTATTCAGTCCTTATAAGAAGTGTTTGAAACTGTGTTTTAATAGTTGGAAATCAGGATTTCAGAGCAATCATGTATGCACACAAACTCAGTTCAGTTCAGTTCAGTCGTTCAGTTGTGTCTGACTCTTTGCAACCCCATGAACCACAGCACACCAGGCCTCCCTGTCCATCACCAACTCCCGGAGTCCACCCAAACCTATGTCCATTGAGTCAGTGATGCCATCCAACCATCTCATCCTCTGTTGTCCCCTTCTCCTGCCCTCAATCTTTCCCAGCATCAGGGTCTTTTCAAGTGAGTCAGCTCTTTGCATCAGGTGGCCAAAGTATAGGAGTTTCAGCTTCAACATCAGTCTTTCCAATGAATACCCTACAAAGGTCTAAGGTCTACTACTACTTGTGGGCCTACAGCATTTGAAAAATATAGCAAGTAAGAACCAGTCTCTCCAAGTTCAGATTCTACTCTTACCTTGTTTCAAAGGATGAAACTTTGCTTTCTAGCTCTTAAATATACTGGAGACATATTGAAGGGGCTGAAAGGATTTGAGCTTTGCAGCTAGATGATCCTACTGCTGAATTTGAGCAATGTATTTAATCTCCTTTAACCTCAGTTTTCCCATCTGCAAAACAGTGATAATAACAGAGATGCCAAAAATATGTAAATAGATGATTATACAATCTTCAGGATAATACCTGGTCCCAGTAAGGGCTCAAATATGTGTTGAGCCCTTATTTAAGTTTTTTATCTGGATTAAATGAAGACTCAATGGACATCAGGTTGAGCACACTCTGGGAGGGAAACCTGGTATGCATGCAGTCCATGGGATCGCAAAGCATCACACACGACTCAGAGACTATACAACAACATAATAATTAGCTATTATTAAATGAAATGGTGCTATTATTATTTGACTATAAAAGGTAAACGACCTTCTTACCTTAGTCCAGGAACATTGTCACAATGCTTAAACCTTAGTTCAGTAAAGGGATTTCAAAATCTGAAACTAAATTATGGTTTGGAGGTCTGCATAAACTCATGAAATCTCTTTTCTTTCCTTGGGAGAGGTGTATCATGCTCTAGAGGAGAATATTCTGGGGGAAGGGTAAGGAGAGTATCAAGGACCTACTTTCTCTGGCCCTTTGTAATCCACTAGGTCTGCTCAGGTTACTCGCCTTTTCTTCCCTTTGTATATTTTAAAGCTGCTCTGAGTAACAGGACCCGGAAAGGGAGCACAATAGCCGGGAATGAGGAGTGATGCTGTAACTGGCGGCTCACTGATAACGTCTCCCACGCTCCTAAGACCTGAGCGGAGCGATGAGGCCATTATTTTGCAGGACTGAAAGGTAACGACAGAGGATGAGATGCTTAGATGGCATCACCGATTCAATGGACATGAGTTTGGGTAAATTCCGGGAGTTGGTGATGGACAGGGAGGCCTGGAGTACTGCGGTTCATGGGGTCGCAAAGAGTCGGACATGACTGAGCAACTGAACTGAACTGAACTAATGGGTAACGAAAATTCTGAAGACTGCTGAAGAGTTAAGAGAAATACGAGCCTATTTAAGGAAGGTGGGCAGAATGTCACCCTATTAATGGTAAACTGGTGAGATAAACCAGCATTCCTAGGTAACTACTAAATAACAGATTATTAAGCCAAACAAAAATAGACATCGGGAAGAGCCTTAATAGGAAAGGCAAAATTCTGATGGCTCAAAGAGAACATAGCCTACTGTCCTAATGAATTAACTTTCATGATGGTGTCAGGACATAATGAGGAAACACTGAATTTCACCTATTTGGAATTTGGGAAGATGTGGTTCTTTCTTATCAACACGTTAGGATTATATAGATCCAGTCCTTTAAATTCAGTATTATTAACTAGAAAAAAAATTGACTGAAAATCTTATCCAAGTGGTTAAAAGTATCACGGATGGTGAAATGTGCCAGGTGGGCTATTTGAGGATCATTTCTACCCACTCCCATACCCTTGAGTTAGTGCTCAGTGATAGTAATAGCCAAACCAAGGTACAAATGGGGCTTCCCTGATCGCTCAGTGGTCTCAGTGGTAAAGAATTTGCCTGCCAATGCAGGAGATGTGGAGTCAATCCCCGGGTCGTGAAAATCACCTGGAGAAGGAAATGGCAACCCACTCTAGTATGAGAAATCCCATGGGCAAAGGAGCCTGGCAGGGCTATTGTCCATGAGGTAGCAAATCAGCAACTGAAACAACAACTACAATAAGGTACAAATATATTAGAGGTGGCTAATACACAGACATTCATACAGAAGAAATAAAAATTTGGGTTAGGGAGAAAAGAGGAAGGAGCAAAATGTATTTTAAAAAAAGTCTAAATAATGTATTCTAATTGGACATAACGAGAATATGAAATATGTATTTATTTAGGTACAAATTTAAAAAATAAAGTTTTTTAAAATATTTATTAATTTATTGTTTGGCTGCACTGGGTCCTCACTGCTGTGCTCAGGCCTTCTCTGTTTGCAGCGAGTGGGGGCTACACTCTAGCTGTAGTAGCTTCTCTTGTTGCAGAGTGTGGTCTTAGTAGTTGCAGCGCATGGGCTTAGTTGCTCTGAGGCATGTATATCTTCCAGGGCCAGGAATTGAACCCCAGTCCCCAGCACTGGCAGGCAGATTCCTATCCACTGTACCACCAGGAAAGTCCCAGATTATTTTTCAATATTATTTATATCTTGAGTTGTTTACAAAATAATAAACATTAAAGCAGGATGCATGCCAAATCATACAAAATCAAAATCATTAGCCTGAGATTAAAAAGAAGGGCCCAACATTAAGAGGCAAATGAATATTCTTCCAAACGAAAACTAAGTCAAAAAGGAACTTAAAAATACAGTAACAATATCTGGGAAATAATTGATATGAAAACAGTGTTGCAAGATAGACCTCCTCTAAATCAGAACTCGGACTTGTAAGTTAATTTATGATTTTGTGTTTTATCATCACAATTAAAAAAGAGAAAATAAGCACTGTAATTTTCATTTAAAAAAATACTCCAAGAAAAAAAATACCCCAAAGAGGGGAAGGTGAGAGGTGGGCACACACCCCATAAAATCAACCTCTCTTTCAGCTCAGCCAAGGCTATCGTAGCTGTAATAGAATATGCAAATATAAATGGGATTCTTAGGTACATCCAATAACTAGGTTGGGAGGAAAAAAAATGTTTAAATTGTATTGGCAAGTCAGACAAAAGAATAAATTATCCAGGAATAAAGATGTGTAAGAAAGCTTTTTCTATAGTGCATACTTACTTTTTTAAACTATAAAATATTAACATGTATAAAGGAAAATCCAGTATTTTTTTCCTCAGTAAGAGTAAAACATCTGCAGAAATTATCAATAACATAATCAGATAGAATTAACTCTAATAACAATAGCTCCAGATTTTTTGTTACAAGTAATTTAATCAACATGGCAATTGAAGGATTTTCCAGGGATTCAGTACTTAGGACTAAACATTTTCACTACCAAAGACCCAGGCTCAATCTCTGGTTGGGGAACTAAGATCTCACAAGTCACAAAACCAAACCAAAGAAAACAAAACAGCAACTGAGCAGAATGACAAAGTGGTCAAAACATATTTCCAGTAACTTTAAATTTCACACACATGATGCCTTGTTTCACAATTTCTTCATACATTCATATCTTTTAAAATTTTTGCCTGTTTCAGGATTTTTTCAGATTATTTTTGCTTTTCTTCCTAAGTATTTGCAGCTAATTATACTACTCTGAGCTATTTAAAATAATAAAGTTTGAAAGTAACCTAAATATTCGAAACTAGGTTTGAATATTTCGGGGAAGGCAATGGCACCCCACCCCAGTACTCTTGCCTGGAAAATCCAATGGACGGAGTAGCCTGGTGGGCTGCAGTCCATGGGGTCGCTAACAATCGGACAGACTGAGCGACTTCACTTTCACTTTTCTCTTTCATGCATTGGAGAAGGAAATGGCAACCCACTCCAGTGTTCTTGCCTGGAGAATCCCAGGGACGGGGTAGCCTGGTGGGCTGCCGTCTATGGGGTCACACAGAGTCGGACACGACTGAAGTGACTCAGCAGCAGCAGCAGCATAAATTTATGCAATCATAAATTAAAATGTAGTTTCAAAATTTTACATTTTGAAGGACTTCCTTGGTGGTCTAGTGGCTGACTCCAAACTTTCAATGCAGGAGACCCAGGGTCAATCCTTTGTTAGGATCTAGATTCCACATGCCACAACTAAGACTCAGCACAGCCAAGTAAATAAATTAATTAAAATAATTTTTTAAATTTACATTTTGAAATGAAAGACAAAATGTAATGTATATACTGTGTTTTCAAGGTAAANAGGACTTCCTTGGTGGTCTAGTGGCTGACTCCAAACTTTCAATGCAGGGGACCCAGGGTCAATCCTTTGTTAGGATCTAGATTCCACATGCCACAACTAAGACAGCACAGCCAAGTAAATAAATTAATTAAAATAATTTTTTAAATTTACATTTTGAAATGAAAGACAAAATGTAATGTATATACTGTGTTTTCAAGGTAAAGAATTGGGTGTGTGTGTGTGTCTGCAGGAGCAGAAAAGGAATTAGGAAGATAGATGCTGTTGCCTTACCAGGCTTCCCAGGTGGCACAGTGGTCAAGAATCTGCCTGCCAATGCAGGAGGTGCAGGTACTGCACCTGGAGAAGGAAATGGCAACCCACTCCAGTATTCTTGCCTGGCGAATTCCACGGACAGAGGAGCCTGGCCGGCCGTAGTCCATGGGGTCGCAAAGAGTCTAACATGACTGAGAGACAGAGCACACACACGGAGCCCCTGGATAAATGTTTAACTATATGGTCTGTACTGTTAGCTGTGTGCACATTGCTGTACAGCATATCTCTAGAGTTTTTTCATCTTTCATGACTGGAATTCTGTTGAACAGAAACCTCTCATTGTCCCCTTACCTTCATCAACTCCTGTCACCCTACTTTTTGCTTCTATGAATCTGACTGCTTTAGATACTTTATGTAAGTGGATCCGAGTATTTGTCCTTTAGTGATTGGCTTATTTCACTCAACATGATGACCTCAAAATTCACGTGTTGTAGCATATGACAGAATTTTTTTTAAGTCTTTATTGAATTTGTTACAATATTGCTTTCATGTTTTGGCATGTGGGATCTTAGCAACTCAACCAGGAATTGAAACTACATCCCCTGCATTGGAAGGTAAGTCTTAACAAACAGAACACCAGAGAAGTCTCCAAAATTTCCTTCTTTTTAAGACAATAATATTCCATTGTTTGGATATACATCATTTTCTTTATCCATTCATTCACCTGTAGACTCTTAGGGTTTTTTTCTGTTTCTTCACTATTTGTGAATAATATTAGAATGAACATAGTGGCACAAATATCTCTATGAGATCCTGTTTTCAATTCTTTTGAATAAATCCCCAGATAATATTTCTGAATCATATTGTTCAGTTCAGTTCAGTTCAGTCGCTCAGTCGTGTCTGACTCTTTGCGACCCCATGAATCACAGCATGCCAGGCCTCCCTGTCCATCACCAACTCCTGGAGTTCACTCAGACTCATGTCCATCGAGTCGGTGATGCCATTCAGCCATCTCATCCTCTGTCATCCCCTTCTCCTCCTGCCCCCAATCCCTCCCAGCATCAGAGTCTTTTTCAATGAGTCAACTCTTCGCATGAGGTGGCCAAAGTATTGGAGTTTCAGCTTCAGCATCAGTCCTTCCAATGAACACCCAGGACTGATCTCCTTCAGGATGGACTGGTTGGATCTCCTTGCAGTCCAAGGGACTCTCAAGAGTCTTCTCCAACACCACACTTCAAAAGCATCAGTTCTTCCGCGCTTAGCTTTCTTCACAGTCCAACTTTCACATCCATACATGACCACAGGAAAAACCATAGCCTTGGCTAGACGGACCTTTGTTGGCAAAGTAATGTCTCTGCTTTTCAATATGCTATCTAAGTTGGTCATAACTTTTCTTCCANTCTCCTGCCCCCAATCCCTCCCAAGGCTTACTTAGAACTAAAATCAGGCTAGTTTAATAACCACTCACACTCAGTTTTCTCACTGTAGAATGAGAATAATATGACTGACTAGTCATATACCTGATTAGTACCTAGATTAAATAAAACATGTGAATCACTTTTAAGACAGTGGCACATAATACCTACTCAATATACTCAATATCTGTGTGCTATTGTTGTATGTGTTGGTCACTTTAAACCAACCTGAACTATTAGTCACGATGGGGACCTTGAAATACTTAGAAACGACTTAGAATTTGCATCAATTAAAAAGAAACTATCTATTTGGACTACCTAGGAAGACATCTTAAAAACATATAGTATATGCCTAGAGTAGAAGCTAACACAACATTGTAAAGCAACTATAGGTTTAGTCACTAAATCACGTCCGGCTCTTGTGACCCCAGGGACTGTAGCCTGCCAGGCTCCTCTGTCTGTGCTATAGTCTGACCTGTAGAACAGTATTTGACCCAAAGCGGGTAATCAATAAATATTTCCTGAAAGAACAGGGTTGTAAAGCTATAAAGAGGCAACCACATGCTTCACATTGTGAAATGTTGATATATTATATGATGGTAGATAGTAAAAATGTTAATGGGTTTATTGCCTTCCTGTAAACAAGCAGTCGAGTCTGCAGTCTATATTTCATTAGTGTTGTGCTGAAGATCCTCCCATACTTGTCTGGCAAGATGTCTGATAACAAATAAAAGAACTGAGCTTTACTTTCTATTTCAATCCCTCAGGTGACAGACTAGCCGATGTAGGGGAAGAGGGGCACTTAGGTGAGCAGAAATTGGTCAAACGAGGCTGGATTTTAAAGCTGATTTGAAGCTGATTGGAAAGCTCTGGGGTCTGACTGGGTTGTCCTTAAGAGATGAGTCAGGGGAATTTGATAGAAGAGTTGAAGTCATTTAGAAAACTCTAAGCTTTATGTTCATGCTATGTTGAAGGGAGACTGCTGAAAAGTAGTTATGCATGTTTTTTGGATAAAAGGACCTTAAAAAACTTTGAACCTTTAGAGTTTAAGAAACCATAAGCTACTTAAGAAATAATTGATAGTATATATGAATCATCTGATATTACCATTAATAACAGATAAGTAGTATACCAAAACTGTAACATTATTTGTTTCACTTAATTTTATTGTGCTAGAAATATCACTTGTGAATTGTGATTAATGATTTATAATAAAAATAGTATAGTTTTCCCTACCTGAGAGCTATTTGCCCACCTCAGGCCACATAGATTTCTTAATCGTTAACAATAGATTTATTGAGAGCAAATAAGTTGCCCATTTTGGGGGAAAAAAAAGCAATAGTAGAACATCCAAAGTATGTCCTTCCAGTCCGTGCCTGAAAAAGCTTCTACTTATATTTCAAGACCAGTATAGATCAACAAAATGAAGAGATAACTTATAGAATGGGAGAAAATGTTTGCAAACCAATGTCTTATAAATGATTACATATCCAAAATATGTAAGGAACTCATACAACACACACACACACACACAAAGGAAATATCTGACTTTAAAACAGCAAAGTATATCAAAACATAAATATGTATTTTTCCAAAGAAGACATACACACGGTCAATGGTATAAGTAGAGGTACTTAACATCATTAATCATCAGAAAAATGCAAATCAAAGCCACATTGAGCTATCACCTCACACCTCTTAGAATGGCTATTATCAAAAAGACAAGCGGGACTTCCCTGGTGGCCCAGTGGTTGAGACTGCGCTTCCAATGCAAGGGGCGGAGGTTCAATCCCTGGTCGGGGAACTAACATCCCACATGCCCCCATATGCAGCCAAAAAAGTATTAAAAAAATAAAGAGTTCCTTTAAAAAAAAAAAAGACAAGTGACAATAAATGCAAGTGAAGGTGTGGAGAAAGGGGCACATTTGTGCATTGGTGGCAGAAATGTGAATTGGTGCAGCTACTATGGAAAACAGTATGGAAGGTCCTCAAAAACTTAAAAATAAAACTACCATATGATCCAGTAATGCCAGATCTGTGTATTTATCTGAAAAAAAAAATGAAAACACTAAGTTGAAAAGATATATGCATCCCCATGTTTATTGTGGCTTCCCTGATAGCTCAGTTGGTAAAGAATCCATCTGCAATGCAGGAGACTCCGGGTTTGATCCCTGGGTAGGGAAGATGCCCCTAGAGAAGGGATAGGCTACCCACTCCAGTATTCTTGGTCTTCCCTTGTAGCTCAGCTGATTAAAGAATCTGCCTGCAATGTGGGAGACCTGGGTTCGATCCCTGGGTTAGGAAGATGCCCTGGAGAAGGGAGAGGCTACCCAATCCAGTATTCTGGCCCAGAGAATTCCATGGACCTTAAGAGTTGGACACGACTGAGCGACTTTCACTTTACTTCACTTCCCTGGTGGCTCAGAGGTTAAAGCGTCTGCCTCCAATGTGGGAGACACGGGTTCGATCCCTGGGTCGGGAAGATCCCCTGGAGAAGGAAACGGCAATCCACTCCAATATTCTTGCCTGGAGAATCCCATGGACGGAGAAGCCTACTAGGTTACAGTCCACGGGGTAGCAAAGAGTCGGACACGACTGAGTGACTTCACCTCACCTCACTTCATGTTTACTGTAGTATTGCTTACTATAAGATGCATGCATAAAGAAAATTTATTATACATATCTCATATATCACAAAAAAGAAAGAAATCATGCCATTTGCTACAACATAGATGGACCTAGAGGACATTATGAAATGTGAGATAAGACAACATATTGTATAATCTCACTTAAATGTGGAATCTAAAAAAAAAAAACACCTCACAGAAACAGCAGATTGGTCATGGAGGATTGATGAGAGAAAAGAAAGAGTGAAGACAAAGAGTACAAACTTCCAGTTATATTGATAAGATGAATAAATTCTGAGGATCTAATGTACAGCTTGGTGAGTATAGTGAAGAATACTGTATTGTATACAGTTGCTGAACGTGAAACCTACATTGCACAAGGAAAAATGGTAACTATGTGAGGTGCTAGATCTGAGCTACCAGGGAAGCCCAAGAATACTGAAGTGGGTAGTTTATTCGTTCTCCAGGGGGACCTTCCCAACCCAGGAACTGAACAGGGGTCTCCTGCATTGCGGGCAGATTCTTTACCAGCTGAGCTACCAGGTTAGCCTGTTCTTAAGGATCAGTTCAGTTCAGTCGCTCAGCCATGTCTGACTCCTTGTGACCCCATGGACTGCAGCACGCAGGAACTGCATTTTATTTGCTTTTTATTCCCTACCTAGCGTCGTGCTTCAAACAGTAGGCATTTAAGAAATGACTGAGGTAATTACTGAATTCACTCACATGTATTTCTCAGAATTGAAAAACTGAAGTAAGTTTTGGATAACTAGCACATTTTGGAAAAATCACAGATATTCATGATCATGAAGTGCTGAATGTGCTAAGACCTTTTTCTTAAGATTACAGAAGATTTACCTAACAGAGCTGATAACTGACTTTATCATCACCCAACTGCCAACACTAACACAGCTCTTAAAAGTATGAAAAGCATCTAAGTTTTGTTGGCGTTTTAAAGATCACTTTGTTTACTTCAGGCTCTGATGAACTTTTAAGTCAATGAACAGCTCTAAGAGATCTTAATTTTCCAGTAACATGAGAGTGAGCTGGATGGTGGAATATGACCTAAGGTTTGCAATTCTACACTAGTGTTTAACTTTTTCAAGTAACTCATTAACTATTTGAATTGCAAATAGAAAGGGCATGATGATGCTGAAAGAACTAAGCAGACTGATAAACATTTCTGGAAATGGGAAATCCTTTACATTTTTGCACTGTTCTAAGGCTATACAGCTTGTGAGTTGTCTTTCATTCACTAAGACATTCTCTCAAATTTTTTATTGTATGTGTAACTATCCCAGCTTCAAATGTGGTGCAGTTAGGATTGTGAACACTTCCTTTGAACTTTGTTTTGTGACTCATTTCTCATAACAAGGAAATTCCAACTTGGCACATACTCAAATATGTGCAGAGAGATAATTCTTCAAAGAAATATACATGGTGACACAGTGATGATTTGAAAAAAAATGCTATTTTTTTATAAGCTAATTTAATATTGTTTTGTGCAGATTCTTATACATGATTGTATATCTTTTAGATTCTAACTAAAAGTGACATTGGTTTTAATGTGGCTATTATCTCAGTTTTACAAGTCTGGTTACAGGTATCTTCATATCTGTTGACTTCGGTAACATGTCTAATGGAAATATAAAATTTCCTAAAATAAAGGAGAAATATTTTCAGAAGTAGTACTAAGTGAAAACTAAGCTAAGCAACAATTAAGCCATGCTTGTCTTGTTCATCATTTGTTTTCCTGGCCAAAAAAAATCCCCTACAGAAACCTACTTATTATTTTATATTTTAAGAGTACTTAAAGTCTGGGTGTTAGTTGCTAGGTCATGTCCAACTCTGCAGCCCCATGGACTGTAGCCTTCCAGGCTCCTCTGTCCATGGGATCCTCTAGGAAAGAATACTGGAGTAGGTTGCCATTTCCTTCTCTACGGGATCTTCCCAACCAAAGGAATGAACCTGGGTCTCCAGTACTACAGCCAAGTTGTTTACCATCTGAGCCACCAGGAAAGCCCAACTTAGACACAATTAAAGAATTTTCTTTCTTTATGGTATATGACTGTTTTTCACACAAAGATGGGTATCTTGAGCAAGGAAAGTGTCAGCTCCACTAAACTGAGTGCAAATCAAACTTTTATAGGATTGTTGCTAATTCATAATGCCATCAAAATAAAAACAAAAGAATAATAGTCTTTCTTGTATATTAGCTCACTTGTTTTTTTATTTTAAATTTCTTTAATTTTTAATCAAAGGGTAACTGCTTTACAGAATTGTTTTGGTTTCTGCCACTCAAATAACACTTTTTTAATGAGTATGGATAAACATGAACAGAAAATCTAAGTTGATTATATCTGTGCTTCCTGGGAGCTAATGTAATACGGTGGTCACTAATATAGAACTAACATTCATTGACCGTTACTCTACGCCAGCCAGGGGTCTGCACACGTTGTGAATATCATTAACCTTCACAAATACTATGAAAGAGAACCATGATGAGACATGAGCTCTTAGGGGAATAAAGTTTTGAACAGAGAAATTAGTCATAAACTTAGCAAAAGAGCTGTTTTAGGGGGACTCGAAGCAATGAGTACAAATATATTCACCCCAGTGGTTTTTAAATAGTAGAAAAATAGAGATAATATAAATCCAATTACAAAAGAATGACACATTAACCACAGTATTTTCACTGGACAGAGCCTTATGCTCTCATCAAAAATTTGTTTCAAATAATGTGTACTAGTATAGACATTCCATTTATCAACAAACGAGAACACTTTTGATAAATGGAAACACTCTCAAAGAAATATTGTTCAGATATTTTTTAAGGAATTCTTTCTTAAAAAATTTATTTGGCTGCACTGGGTCTTAGTTTTGGCAAGCAGGATCATCAACATGAAGTGATGGGACCAGATGCCATGATCTTCGTTTTCTGAATGTTGAGCTTTAAGCCAAATTTTTCAGTCTCCTCTTTCATTTTCATCAAGAGGCTTTTTAGCTCCTCTTCACTTAGTTCTACTTAAACTTTTTTGAGGGACATCCATGCTGTCGGAGTTTTGATGGCATTTCCTTGAAGATTAGTGATGCTGAACATACTTTTTCCACTCATAGACCATTTTTATGTATTCCCTGGAGAAATATCTATTTATTAAGTCCTTAACCCACTTTTAAGTTGGATTATTTGGGGTTTTGCTATTGACATGTAGGAGTTTTTCTTATATTTTGGATATCATTTCCTTTCCAGATATGTGGTTTGCAAATATTTTCTCTCAATCCATAGGTTACTTTTCACTCTGTTGCTTGTTTCGGGCACAAAAGCTTTCTATTTTGATGTGCTCCCATTTGTCTGTTTTTGCTTTTGCTTTCTGTGCTTTTAGTGACATATCCAAGAAATCATTGCCAAGACCAGTGTTAGAAAGTTTTCCCCCTAAGTTTTCTCCCAGCAATTTTATTTCATTTCAAGTCTTATGTTTAAGTCTTTAACTCATTTTGTATTGATCTTTGTGGGTGTAAGTTAAGGGTCCAGTTTCAATTTTTTACATGTCCATATCCAGTTTTCTCATCATTTTTTGAATAGACTATCTTTTCCCCTTTATGTACAATATATCTTGGCACCTCTGTCAGAGTTGATTTCAATGCAAATACATGAGTGTATTTCTGGGTTCTCTATTCTATTCAACTGGTCTATATGCCTGTCTTTATGCCAATGCCATGCTATTTTGATTATTGTATTAATATCAATAGCTTTATAATATGTTTTGAAATGAAATGGGGGGTGTCCAGCTTTGTTATTCTTTATCAAGATTGTTTTTGGCAATTTAGAGTCCTTTATGGTTCCATGTGAATTTCAAGATTTTTTTCAATTTTACTAAATAAATTGAATTTGTTGAGTTTGAAAGGAACGACTTTTTAGGTCACCTTAAATGACAGAAATAAAATATAATTACAGCATATGCTATTTTGTGTCATTTTCTCACACCACTAAACCTGTGGCAAAATTTTTAAAATTAATTTCTATTGAAATATAAATGAAAAATAAAATTATAAGCTATTTATAAGAGTACAGCATGATGATTTGATATAGCCATTGACATTTTGATAAAGACTGCACTGAATCTGTAGCTTGCTTTGGGTAGTATGGACATTTTAACCCTATTCATTCTTCCAATTCATGAAGGCAAGATATATTTTGGTTTATTTATGTCTAACTTGTTTCAGCATTGTGTCATTATTTATTTATTCATTCTATTTCAGTATTTTTTTTTTCTCCAGATGCTTTGTTGTAATGAACATTTTGAGTAACATCTTTCTGCATGTATGTTTTCTTTAATTTTGGATTACTTTTTATGATAGATTAAAAAATAAAGATGACTGTGTCAAAGGCTATAACTATATTTAAGATTTGATTAATGATGCCATACTGCTTTCCCAAAAGTCTTTTTCAAACTACATTTCTATAAGTTATGTACATGTTCATCTGCCTATATTGTTTAAGCCATGGAGATTTAAGGAACTGTATGTTGTTTAGTCACAAGTTCAGTTCAGTTCAGTGGCTCAGTCGTGTCCGACTCTTTGCGACCCTATGAATCACAGCACGCCAGGCCTCCCTGTCCATCATCAACTCCCAGAGTCACCAAGTCACGTCCAATTCTGTGGCAACCCCATGATTGTTGTAATGAACATTTTGAGTAACATCTTTCTGCATGTATGTTTTCTTTAATTTTGGATTACTTTTTATGATAGATTAAAAAATAAAGATGACTGTGTCAAAGGCTATAACTATATTTAAGATTTGATTAATGATGCCATACTGCTTTCCCAAAAGTCTTTTTCAAACTACATTTCTATAAGTTAAGTACATGTTCATCTGCCTATATTGTTTAAGCCATGGAGATTTAAGGAACTGTATGTTGTTTAGTCACAAGTTCAGTTCAGTTCAGTGGCTCAGTCGTGTCCGACTCTTTGCGACCCTATGAATCACAGCACGCCAGGCCTCCCTGTCCATCATCAACTCCCAGAGTCACCAAGTCACGTCCAATTCTGTGGCAACCCCATGGACTGTAACCTGCCAGGCTCTTCGCTCCTTGGGATTTCCCAGGCAGAAATACTGGAGTACATTGCCATTTCCTACTCCAGGGGATCTTCCTGACCTAGGGATAGAACCTGTGTCTCCTGCTTTGGCAGGCAGATTATTCACCATTTTGCCACCAGGGAAACCTGGACTGTATGTTAACTGCAATAAAACCCAGAGTATCCTAAATATTGCTATGATTTAGTTTTCTGATTATAGCACCAAAATGATTCAAGTTTGGGAAGCTTTTACATGGTTTTGAAACTTTATGGCATAAGATAAAATCTAAATGTGAATCAGAAGCTTTGTATTGGAGAGCTAGCAGAAATTTTATAAAGATTTCAAATGTCTTTTGGGAATTCTGAAATGGAAACTCAGGAGACTTATTGTGAAGCAGATGAAATGAAATTGGTTATGTCAAACCATATCACTGAGTGTTAAATTCTGCCAAGTAACTGGAAGGGAGGATTTACATGAAAAATATTCCTTTGAATCCCATTTGAAATTCTAGAGCCTGAAGTAAAGATGATTCTGGTTATTATGGGGTAGACAGTATAACTTAGTTGTTAATAAAAGGCCCTTTACCAAAATTCTCAAATCCCAAAGGTTCTAAAAACCAAAAATATTGTTTTACATTTGCCCTAAACTAATTGGGTAGCAAATTCAGATGTGAAGTGAAATCAAACTACTTAAAGTCCTCATTTGTTCCACTCCATGTGAAGTAATAAATTTAAATCAGATATATTTATTTCTTTGCTTATGGGGAGGTATCCAGATTCTGCTGAAAATGGTATACAAATTTTGGTGAAGGGTCTCATTCACTTTTCTAAAATCTGAGTGATTCTGAATTATAAAGTGTATCAAACCTCATGAATTTCTGGTAAAGTATTACAGACTTGTGATAGTTAGGNCATACCTCAATGGTCTAGTGGTTTTCCCTACTATCTTCAATTTAAGTCTAAATTTGGCAATAAGGAGTCCTTGTTTATAGACAAAGTATAGTTAAAGAGTTTTTTCTGAGACCAAACTGAAACATCACTGGGGGAAAGGGGAGTGTCTTATCCTCTAAAAGAAATAAAAATGGCTACAAATTAATTCTCCTTAGTTATGATTTTGTTTTTACAGATCAAACAGACAGTCCACATTTCCATTGAAATTTCATGTTTAGTTCTATTATAATTTAATGATTATCCATGTTCTTAAAATTCTAGTTATCCAAGATAATTTTTATCCAATTTTATTTTTATTGGCTATGCAAGCTAGTCAATTCATTCCTTTTAGGGAAAATTAAGCTTCTACCTAACAAAATCTTCACCATCAGCATAAAAACCTCCCCATAATGAATGAGTGAAAGGAAAAAATCATGAAGGTGTGCAAATATTTTCCTTAAGTCACAGAAAAGAAACTAAGTAACCAAGTAATACCTCAATGGTCTAGTGGTTTTCCCTACTATCTTCAATTTAAGTCTAAATTTGGCAATAAGGAGTCCATGTTTATAGACAAAGTATAGTTAAAGAGTTTTTTCTGAGACCAAACTGAAACACCACTGGGGGAAAGGGGAGTGTCTTATCCTCTAAAAGAAATAAAAATGGCTACAAATTAATTCTCCTCAGTTATGATTTTGTTTTTACAGATTAAATAGACAGTCCACATTTCCATTGAAATTTCATGTTTAGTTCTATTATAATTTAATGATTACCCATGTTCTTAAAATTCTAGTTATCCAAGATAACTTTTATCCAATTTTATTTTTATTGGCTATGCAAACTAGTCAATTCATTCCTTTTAGGGAAAATTAAGCTTCTACCTAATAGAATCTTCACCATCAGCATAAAAACCTTCCCATAATGAATGAGTGAAAGGAAAAAATCATGAAGGTGTGCAAATATTTCCTTAAGTCACAGAAAAGAAACTAAGTAACCAAGTTTAGCTTCTAATTCATTGCAGATAGCATTCCTAATAAAAGGATATTTTCTTATCTCTTAAGAACATTCACCTTGTTAAGTCCATTTCTTTATACATACCAGAGAGTTCTGTCTTTTTAAAAGAACAATTATCATAACAATTCTACTAGATGGCTCATAAGAGTTCTGAAAA
>SJYX01015317.1:208732-281188 GCA_006410675.1 Oreotragus oreotragus | reverse complement strand
TATATATATATATATATCCCTGGTGGCTCAGACAGTAAAGAATCTGGCTGCAATGCAGGAGACTGTATATGATCCCTGGGTCAGGAAGATTCCCTGGAGAAAGGAATGGCAATCCACTGCAGTATTCTTGCCTGTAGAATTCCATGATCAGAGGAGACTGGCAGGCTACAATCCACGTGGTTGCAAAGAGTGGGAGCCGATTGAGCAACTAACACTCACTTTCATCCCCTCCCTGTGGAGCCTCCCACCCACACTCCCATCCCACCCTTGTAGACTGACAGAGAGTAGGGGTTGCAGATGGAGGCGGTGAAGAACTGCTCTGATGTTTGGGATTTTGTGACTTTTCCTATTTGAGCCAGTTAAAGGTTTTACTGGGTCATTTTGGACATTTCTTTGTTCAGAAAGCAGAGATTATTCTTTAGAGGATGGGGAAAAGCTTGCTTAATTTTGGGGCAGTCTGTGGGTACAATTAGGCTGAAAGAAGTGGGTTGCAGATGGAGGCGGTGAAGAACTGCTCTGATGTTTGGGATTTTGTGACTTTTCCTATTTGAGCCAGTTAAAGGTTTTACTGGGTCATTTTGGACATTTCTTTGTTCAGAAAGCAGAGATTATTCTTTAGAGGATGGGGAAAAGCTTGCTTAATTTTGGGGCAGTCTGTGGGTACAATTAGGCTGAAAGAAGGAATTTTCTAGCACCAACAGCATCAAGACAGCCAACCTAGGGCTCCTTATTAAATAGATACGCGGTTGAGCTTAAGCGACTTGGCGGACCAAGCTTATTGAAAACCTACTTGACCTATTGTGCAATTTAATTAAGAATTGGATTCTTGCTTGATGGGCTTGTGGCTTCTCCATGGTATCATCTTAAAGGCGGGGCAGGGAGGAGGGGAGTGGAATCGCCAGATCCTTTAAAATGGCCTAAATAAAAATGGAGAAGCTTCATCTCCATGAAGAGAACTCTCTGACTATCACAAGTGATTTGATTTTTAATACATAGAAATCAATGCCTTCCTTCCTGAGCAATTATCTAAATATATATAGCTGTGCTTTGAAATTGTCTCATTTTCTGGACACGATTACTGTGGCTTTGTCTCTGCCATCCTGAAGCTCAGAGTACAATCATCTTTGATAGCCAGGACAGTTTTTCAGGTGGATTTCCTTTGAAAAAGAGGAGTTTTTCTCTAGGTTTCCATTACAAGAAAATTAAGTTGAATTGGATTTTCAGGTGCCATTAATTGATNCCTGAAGCCCAGAGTACAATCATCTCTGATAGCCAGGACAGTTTTTCAGGTGGATTTCCTTTGAAAAAGAGTTTTTCTCTAGGTTTCCATTACAAGAAAATTAAGTTGAATTGGATTTTCAGGTGCCATTAATTGATGTAACAGAGGGAACAGAAATCTGATGATTTGCCTCAAGGCTTTTTTTTTTTTTTAAGAAAAAGACTTCAATGTGGAAAGCCTCCAGGCCTCAAATGTCAGCCTTCTTGCTGCTTCCACAGCAATACCTGCAGCAAACAAAGGAAGCAATGTGCTTGTTCATTTCCCTGGAGAATGCATGTTTCTACCTGCAGTTTCTGTATACCATATTGCAGAAGAAAACACAGAGATAGTTTATTTATAGCAAAAGTATGTTTAAGAGACAGAAACACTGAACAACAGACAAAAGAACCTAAAGTACATTTCACTTTTTTCCCTTCAATCTAAATTTTGGTTTCTAGTATTTCTAATGATGACATAAAGAAATCTTTATTTGACATGATTGTGTATGTGCCTCATAGGCTGACTGAATAATTAAAAGGCTCCTCACTTGTGGGAAGTAATGAATTGGGTCAAGGATGGATTTTCTAGATTAAAAATAAATGTATTTTGTTAATTTCTCATTTTGAAAAATGTGCATTGAGATGCACAGGTGTACCTGGAAAATTTGTTATAATCTACTAGGAATTTCTCTTCTGGAAGGATATTGAATACTGGCCAAAAACCTCAAAGGCAAAGTGACATGATGGGAGAGCTGATACCCAAAGCCTGTGTTCCCAGAGGGGTGATACTGCCCCCAGTGGGGTGAAAAATGCTTCTCAAAGTGCAATAAAATGTTAGGTATTACAGTGGTTCATGGCCTTCTATGGCAGCCAGAAAAATGTCCCCCTAACCCTGGCGTTGGCCCATCAGAGAAGTCTATGCCCTAATCCCTGGAAACTGGGAACATGTATGTTATGTGAAAAATAGGAATTAAACTTGATAATTTGCTGTCATCAGAATGGGGAGATTATTTTGGATTATCTGGGTGGGCCCCATGTAATCACATGGGTCCTTAAAAGTACAAGAGGAAAGTAAGACAGGGAAGAGAAGTCACAGATGAAGTGTTTGCTTTGCAGGTGGAGGAAGAGGATCCCAGCAAAGACATGTGAGTGCCCTCTAAAAGCTGGAAACAGATTCTCCATTAGGTTTCTATAAAGGAATGCATCCCTCTAGCTTCATTGTTTTAGCATGGTGAGTCACACTTCTATTACTACAGACATATGATAACACACTTGTGTGTTTATGCTGTTAAATTTGTGGTCATTTATTATAGCCACAACAGAAATCTAATACATCCTCCACAGGTCACAAAACATAAACATATACACAGTGTATCTATGGTATTAATTGGTAAGCAATTAGGGGCAATTGTCTAAATAAGGGCAATAATGGGGGAAAATGGAGAAACATTGCCCTGGAAGGTGGCATGCAGGCTCTTATACTTGTATTTAGTAACAGTGGACATAATTAATGTTCAGATGCTGCTGCTGCTGCTGCTAAGTCGCTTCAGTCATGTCTGACTCTGTGCCACCCCATAGATGGCAGCCCACCAGGCTCCCCCGCCCCTGGGATTCTCCAGGCAAGAACACTGGAGTGGGTTGCCATGTTCGGATGAGTGAGTTTTATAGCACTGGGATCGTTTGCTTTCCATGGAGATCAGAAAAGTAGCACAAGTCAGCGGTGGTGATTGAGTTGCTAAGTCATGTCCAACTCTTTGCAAAGTCGTGAACTGTAGGCCGCCAGGCTCTTGTGTCCATTGGATTTCGCAGGCAAGAATACTGGAATGGGTTGCCATTTCCTTCTCTGGAAGATCTTCCCAACCCAGGTGTGGAATCCACTCCTGCACTGCAGATGGATTCTTTACCACTATGCCACCAGGGAAGCCCAGCACAAGTGGAGTTATTTCTAAATACAAAGAACTAAGCAAATGTTCTTCAGAGAAAATATGGAGGGAAACAAAAATAGCTCATGTGAAATAGAAAGCTGAAAAGCACTGACATGGAAAAGTGCCTATATGTACACTTTTGATGGAAAAAAATATTTGAGCTTCTAGGCCAAAATGTTAATAGTGGGTTTTCTGGGTGGTCATTCTCTGTTTTGCTGCTGTTTTTTTGTTTAACTTTTCTACAGGAATTATATATTACAGGAGGTTTTTACTAGATGACAGGAGTTGGTACCTAGATGGAGTCGAAAATTTCTTTGTAATTATTTTTTAATTCAGTTTGTATAAAATAAACTATAAGGATATATTGTCCAACACTGGGAATATAGCCAATATTTCATAATAACTGTAAACTGAATGTAGTCTTTAAAAATTGTGAATCACTATATTATACTCCTGTAACTTATATAATATTGTACATCAACTGTTCAGTTCAGTCGCTCAGTCGTGTCCAACTCTTGGTGACCCCATGGACTGCAGCACTCCAGGCTTCCCTGTCCATCACCAACTCCTAGAGCTTGCTCAAAATAATGTCCATCAAGTTGGTGATGCCATCCAACCATCTCATCTTCTGTAGTGCCCTTCTCCTCTTGCCTTCAGTCTTTCCCAGCATCAGGATCTTTTTCAGTGAGTCAGTTCTTCACATCAGGTGGCCAAAGTATTGGAGTTTCAGCTTCAGCATCAGTCCTTCCAATGAATATTCAGGACTTATTTCCTTTAAGATGAACTGGTTGGATCTCCTTGCAGTCCAAAGGACTCTCAAGAGTTTTTCTAACACCACAGTTTAAAAGCATCAATTCTTTGTGCTCAGCTTTCTTTGTGGTCCAACTCTCATACCCATACATGACTACTGGAAAAACCATGACTTTGACTAGCTGGACCTTTGTCAGCAAAGTAATTTCTCTGCTTTTTAATATGTTATCTAGGTTGGTCATAACTTTTCTTCCAAGGAGCAAGCATCTTTTAATTTCATGGCTGCAGTCACCATCTGCAGTGATTTTGGAGCCCAAGAGAATAAAATCTCTCACGTTTCCATTTTTTCCCCATCTATTTGCCATCAAGTCATGGGACCGGATGCCATGATCTTCATTTTTTGAATGTTGAGTTTTAAGCCGGATTTTTAATTTTAAAAATCCATTTTGACTTTAGTCTTTATTTTTAAAAATAAGACAAGAATTATAAAAATAAATCTATTTTATCTTACATATTATTAAATGTATGTTACAAATAAAGCTATATTGTTGGGACTTCTTTGGCAGTCCATTGGTTAAGATTCATGGCTTATAATGCAGGGGGCTTGGGTTCCATCTTGGTTGGGGAACTAAGATCCCACACACCAAGGGGTATGGCCAAGAACAAACAACTATGTTATTAGAACTGTGTTCTTAGTAAAGATTCCAGAAAATAAAAGTTGTGATAATTTTGTTTTTTCTTATTTGTGTGATTACTTAATAAGATCCTTCACTTCATGTCGGAGCATCATGTTTGGAAAAACATGAAGTTTTCATCAGTTTTCCCAGGGGTTTTGTCTAATCCTTGTATAATCAAATTATTCCCTTTTGAAACAACTATTCTATAGTTAACTTTGTGCATTTTTTTTTCTCTTCCTCAATTTAATTGGTAAATTATCCCATTACTTCATGGGAAATAGATGGGGAAACAGTGGAAACAGTGTCAGACTTTATTTTTTTGGGCTCCAAAATCACTGCAGATGGTGATTGCAGCCATGAAATTAAAAGACGCTTACTCCTTGGAAGAAAAGTTATGACCAACCTAGATAGTATATTCAAAAGCAGAGACATTACTTTGCTGACTAAGGTCCATCTAGTCAAGGCTATGGTTTTTCCTGTGGTCATGTATGGATGTGAGAGTTGGACTGTGAGGAAGGCTAGGTGCCAAAGAATTGATGCTATTGAACTGTAGTGTTGGAGAAGACTCTTGAGAGTCCCTTGGACTGCTAGGAGATCCAACTAGTCCATTCTGAAGGAGATCAACCCTGGGATTTCTTTGGAAGGAATGATGCTAAAGCTGAAACTCCAGTATTTTGGCCACCTCATGCGAAGAGTTAACTCATTGGAAAAGACTCTGATGCTGGGAGGGATTGGGGGCAGGAAGAGAAGGGGATGACTGAGGATGAGATGGCTGGATGGCATCACTGACTCGATGGACGTGAGTCTGAGTGAACTTCGGGAGATGGTGATGAACAGGGAGGCCTGGGGTGCTGCGATTCATGGGGTCACAAAGAGTTGGACATGACTGAGCGACTGAACTGAACTGAACTGATGCCAGATTCTCATTTGTCAGTGCTGTGACCTGTAGTTGGAAGAGTTCAGCAATATTTCTTTTCATCAAATGCATCACTCCCACATTTTAAAACAAGTTTCAATTTTATCCTGCACTGAATAATTAGATGTTTAAGAGTTAGGTGCAAGAGGGTTCCCTTTTCTCCACACCCTCTCCAGCATTTATTGCTTGCAGACTTTTGGATTGCAGCCATTCTGATTGGTGTGAAGTGGTACCTCATTGTGGTCTTGATTTGCATTTCTCTGATAATGAGTGACGTTGAGCATCTTTTCATGTGTTTGTTGGTGGGAATGTAAACTAGTACAGCCACTATGGAGAACAGTGTGGAGATTCCTTAAAAAATTGCAAATAGAACTGCCTTATGACCCAGCAATCCCACTGCTGGGCATACACACCGAGGAAACCAGAATAGAAAGAGACACATATACCCCAATGTTCATTGCATCACTGTTTATAACAGCCAGGCCATGGAAACAACCTAGATGTCCATCAGCAGATGAATGGATAAGAAAGCTGTGGTACATATACACAATGGAGTATTACTCAGCCATTAAAAAGAATACATCTGAATCAGTTCTAATGAGACGGATGAAACTGGAACCAATTATACAGAGTGAGGTAAGCCAGAAAGAAAAACACCAATACAGTATACTAACACATATATACGGAACTTAAAAAGTTGGACACAGATGTGTAGAGCAGACTTTTGGACTCTGAGGGAGAGGGAGAAGGAGAGGGTGGGATAATTTGGGAGAATAGCATTGAAATATGTATACTATCATGTAAGAAACATATCACCAGTCTATGTTCGATGCAGGATGCAGGATGCTTGGGGCTGGTGCATGGGGATGATCCAGAGGGATGATGTGGGGTGGGAGTTGGGAGGAGGGGGGGTTCATGTTTGGGAGTTCATGTACACCCGTGGTGGATTCATGTCAATGTATGCCAAAACCAATACAGTACTGTAAAGTAAAATAAAGTAAAAATAAAAATTGAAAAAAAGAAAAGAAAGAGGTGCAAAGAAGGAAAATTTGAATGTGTGCTAATTTTATAATTGTTTAAGCTCCTTAGTCAATAATGTTCTGATGACCTTTGTTTCTCTACATAACTCCAAGTTAGCAAGAACTCAGATAATGAATACTTCAATAATAAGGCCATCTTGTATGTGAATAATTTGATAATATTTCATCACACACAAAAATAAAAACATATTCTGTACCTTATTTTCAAACATATGAGCATAGGACTTTTGAGAAATCTCCTGCCATACTTTTCAGAAAAAAACTCAGCACCCTTTTACCACAACAAAACACATAGCTGAGAGGTTTTTGTTGGTTTGTTTTAAATATTTATTTATTTGACTGTGTTGAGCCTTAGTTGCAGCACATGGGCTCTTTGTCGTGGTGGTGGGCTTAATTGCTCCTCAGCATGTGGGATCTTAGTTCTCTGACCAGGGATTGAACCTGCATCTCCTGCATTAGAAGGCAGATTTTTAACCACTGGACCACCAGGGAAGTCCTGAGCTCACAGGTTTTTAATAAGAATATAGGTATGCTAGTTTGATTTAACAACAAAAAAAAGGGACAAACTGTGACAGTTTCAACATAGTGTGCAAATATACAAAATTCCTGTTCAGTCCATTCTGTTTTTTGACAGTCTCAGACAATGAATGTCTTCTCTAAAGAGCTGAGGCTTTCCAGGGTAACACAGTCCCCCTTTCCAACATACTCCTCACCTGGCCCCACACTAGACATGTGTCCCTGGCCATTGAGGAGCATCTAATGATGGAGTCTTCATCCTTGTCTCCAGAGATGAGGTTTCACTTAGTGGTGACATTCCCAAGAGCTGTTTTTCCAACCTTGTGACAGTTTCAACATAGTGTGCAAATATACAAAATTCCTGTTCAGTCCATTCTGTTTTTTGACAGTCTCAGACAATGAATGTCTTCTCTAAAGAGCTGAGGCTTTCCAGGGTAACACAGTCCCCCTTTCCAACATACTCCTCACCTGGCCCCACACTAGACATGTGTCCCTGGCCATTGAGGAGCATCTAATGATGGAGTCTTCATCCTTGTCTCCAGAGATGAGGTTTCACTCAGTGGTGACATTCCCAAGAGCTGTTTTTCCAACCCCTACGTGTATTGTCTGAAAGCAAAGAAAGTTAGAATTGAGAGTCACCTGTTGACCATCAAGCCCATACATCTTCATTTCACGGATAGAGAAACTGAGCGCCTTTGGCACTACTGGTGGTGCTGTTGACAGCAGAGCTCATTTGACATAAACACTCCCACGGAAGATTCCTCCAAGTACAGAGTCTGTGAAGATGTGATCGTCTGAAGAAAACCCACACATGGCAAATTCCCCCAACCAGGGTACTCGCATTGGTCAAAGCAGCAGAGCCCCAGAGGATGAATCAATAAAGAAAACTTGCCAGATCTTCAGAGGACTCCACATCCACCTGGCCCCTATCCGTAGGCTCTCTGAGATGCCCTGGAGTGCCCAGGTAGAGAAGATGCTGGAAGGTTAAACATTGTTTGCTTAAGCAAACAGGAACACCCTTCCAGGGTTGAGCTCTTTCAGATAAGCCAGAGAGGGCCACAGCTTTGATCAGAAACACCGGTCCCATTGGAGCATTGCTGCCTCTGGGACCGTCCTTTCTATTTGCCCATAAGCCACTCCTGAGGATCTGTAGGATTCATTCTGAGTAAAACTCCACCCCTCACATCCTCACACTGCTCCATTCAACACTTTTCCCTTCCTACTGAACCAGGTGACTGAGGCTCACTCCCTCCAAAACCCCATGTCTATCAATCCCTCTTCCATTCACTTTGGCACTCCCTATTTCCTTTAGGATAATTTCAAGAGTCAAAACTTTCCAGAAACTTCTCTAATTTATCCCATAATGCTCACCACTTTATTCTGTTCTCCCAGCTTTTGGAGAAAGATTTTTAGACAGATAGATAGACCTACAGATAATAGATACAGCAATAAAGATTTGGTATCCTCTACTGGATTCTTTGGGCTTCCCTGATGGCTCAGCAATAAAGAATCTGCCTGCCAATTCAGGAGACATAGATTTAATCCGTGGGTCAGGAAGATCCCCTGGAGAAGGAAATAGCAACCCACTCCAGTAT
Organism: Oreotragus oreotragus; assembly: GCA_006410675.1. NCBI lineage: Eukaryota > Metazoa > Chordata > Mammalia > Artiodactyla > Bovidae > Oreotragus > Oreotragus oreotragus. The sequence goes on along the minus strand of SJYX01015317.1, from coordinate 272,512 downwards.
TCTTGCCTGGGAAATCCCATGGACAGAGGAGACTGGCCAGCTACATTCCATGTGGTCGCAAAAAAGAGTGACCCCACTTCATGACTAAACAACAACTGAACTTTAATCTCCTAAAGCCCAAATAGCACATTTTAAAATTTCTTTTCTCCTTCTCCTATATTTCACTGTTGTTCCTTCCTGCATTGCCTCACTCTCCTACTTAGCAACTGTTTTCATCTGCCTTTTGGTACTCAGACAAGGTCTAGGAGGCTGAAAGCTACTGTCCTACAAATAAGAAATGGGGAACATAGAAAGGCTCTGTGCCTAGCAGGGCCTTTTAGGGTCCTGCTTGTTTTCCCTGAAGCTCATGCCTACCTAGATGCCAATCTCTTTAACTTGAAATCTTCGCCTAGGTTTAGGTATCCTCTCCCCTTGATCTTGAATTTCCTGACATCCTGTCTTTCCTGGCTGCATCTCTGTTCTCTGAGCCCATCAGATTAGCTCACTGGCCCACCTGCTGTGGCCCCAGCCTGCCGGCACCCAGCCCTGAGATCTCCAAGTAAGTTGATTGCCATTGGGATGACATTTCAGAATGATGACTGGAGTGAAATTGAGGCATTTCTCTAACATCAGCTCTCATTGTTGGCTGGCCCTCATCTGGCCTGAGTTTAAGGCCATGCTCTGCTTCCAGAGACTAGAAATCATGTTTCTTGATCAACTTTAAGACCTTGGCTATCAGCTATGCTTTCTCTCGCAGGGGATCCATATTGGGTTTATGTTTTCTGGCATTGAAAGCCTCCATTCCCTAAAGCAAACTGAAAATTCAGAAAATTTCTCTGTCTGTTCTCAAAGATCCTCCTAAAACCTATCTTCCAACTTTTGTTATTTGACATCTATTGCCTACACTCATACCCTCCATATCCATTTTCACCAACCAGACCACCCTTACTGCCAAAGACTTCCTAAAACCAAAGTCCAGAAATCTCTGTCAGTTCCCAGGAGCCAGTCAGCAGCTTTCATCTTCCTCCCCTGAATCGGGCTCCCTCGACAAGGGCAGGAAGAGAAGAGAGCAGAGAGTGTGAAGGCTTTACTGTGTGTTTCAGATTGTCTTGGTCAAATGCCTTGCACATATGAACTCACTGCAGACACACAATGTTCTGAAAAGGAGGCAATGGCATGTCCATTTGATAGAGTACAAAACAGATGCTCAGAGAGTTGGAGTGACTTGTTCCACACATCCAAGTTTCAAGTGGATCTGAACCCATGTTGGAGTCACACATCCAAGATTCAAGTGGATCTGAACCCATGTTGGAGTCACACATCCAAGATTCAAGCGGATCTGAACCCATGGAGCTGAGCTCAGGGTTGATCCACAAGGGAGCAGGATCGATTACTTGTGTGAGCTCACTGTTCCTCAGAGAATGGTACCAGGAGCAAAATTCCATATTCAAGAGGAGGCCGCCTTTGACCAAATAAACTTGGGGGTGATGAACTAAGATGCTCTCCAATGTAAACACAAGCTTGGCTGTCATCCTTAGATCACATTATGTTCTTTTATTCACTGTGGTCCTTTAAAGAAGGTCTTTTTTTTCCTTCTGTGTCCATGTTTAGTATCACTGCATCAGTCACTCCCTTGAGGGAAGTTAAGCAGATGGTGGGGAGGTTGAGCATGTCACCAGTATTTCCAGTCATAACAGCAGTGAAAAGACAGTCTTGACTGCTAAGACCAAGGAAACAAATGTGTTGTCTGCCTCAGTCCAGAGAACAAGACTGGTGCAGATCATCTTCATTTATGAGTGAGATAGAAAACAGCCCATGTGGTGATTATCCCCACCTTCATGTCCCCTGCTTCATGCAGGCTGGCATGAAGCAGAGGCACTTCTTCCTACTGAAGAGATGCTGGACTATGCTGTGGAAGCCCTGCAGGGTCACAGTCAAGGTGACCTTTGCTCTTAAAGGACTCTTGAGAGATCTGGGGCTCTGGATGAGTAACTGACTCCCTGAGTCTATGCTCCCTTAGCTGCAAAATAAGAGATCTGATACCTCAACTCAGAGGCCAAAAAGTGGCTGATTTAGGAATACGATATTTATGACTGTTTTTTTCTTTTCATTTCTGGTCAATACTAATGGTTTTAATACATTGGCAAAATGAGTCCTGTACAACATAAAGACACTGCTGCTGCTGCTAAGTCACTTCAGTCGTGTCCGATTCTGTGTGACCCCATAGACGGCAGCCCACCAGGCTCCCCCTTCCCTGGGATTCTCCAGGCAAGAACACTGGAGTGGGTTGCCATTTCCTTCTCCAATGCATGAAAGTGAAAAGTGAAAGGGAAGTCACTCAGTCGTGTCTGACTCTTCACGACCCCATGGACCGCAGCCTACCAGGCTCCTCTGTCCATGGGATTTTCCAGGCAAGAGTACTGGAGTGGGGTGCCATCGCCTTCTCCAACATAAAGACACAGAATGCCATAAATATGTTGATAAAAGTTTGAGAAATATGTATTCCTGTACACAGAATGTGGAATCGTATTATTTGGGGAGGGTAACGGGCATTATGCATTAAAATTAAAAATCTTTTAGACTCTGTTCTTCTGTACTTTTACTATATAAGTGTGATGTGATATGTATGGGTGTGTGTATTTTCTAAATGTCCAACAATATCCATGTGTGTTAGTCGCGTCCGACTCTTTGTGACCCCATGGACTGTAGCCCGCCAGGCTCCTCTGTCCATGGAATTCTCTAGGCAAGAATACTGGAGTGGGTTGCCATTTCCTTCTCCAGGGGATCTTCCCAACCCAGGGATCAAACGTGGGTCTCCTGTGTCTCCTGCATTGGCAGGTAGAATTTTTACCACTGAGTCACAGGGGAAGACACCCAACAATAGGGGACTAATTTTTTAAATGTACAACATGCAAATAGAGGAGATTATACAACTATTCTTAAATGAATGCATTAATATGAAATGTTATCTGAAATGAATTAAATGTAAAGAAAAAAAGCTGGTATTCAGCCTCTGGTACAACATAAAGATACAGAAAGTATAACGTATAATGTCAACCCACTAATTAAGTATATATGCAGGCGTATTCATAGACATTTTACACTCAAGTATATATTTATTTCTATATGAAAAATCTGAAAGGGTGTCCAATATAGCAGGAATCCTCCCTCCCCTCCTGCCTCCCGAGTCCCTATATTGCAAATGGATTGGAAATACTAGTTAACTTTAAGCCTGGCACAAGCCAACTAAAGTCAACTAATGTAAGAGTTGAGGTATCTTAGTTGAAGAAAATACATGGAATTTATCTGTTTAGTGATTATGTGGTACTTGTATTAAGACAGCCATAGTTATCATGTGTAAAATAGATGGCTAGCAGGCAGCTGCTGTATAGCACAGGGAGCTGTTTGGTGCTCTGTGATGACCTAGAGGGGTGGGATGTGGAGGGGCAATGCTCCAGGGGAAGGGATATATGTATACTTATGGCTGATTCGTACTGCTATACAGCAGAAACCAACACAACACCGTAACTCAATTATATCCCAATTAAAAACAAATTTAAAAAGAAAGTCATAGTCATAATTCCCAGTCCTTAGAGTTTTCCATAGTCTTGGATACCTGGACCAATTGACTGCACACCAGGTGGGAATATCTAGAGCTTAAGTTTCCCGAATGAAAAACAACACACTGAGGCGCAGTCTCAGGGAAATACACGAGGAGTGGAGAGCATTCAAATCACAGTGAGAAGACAGTACAATTGCTTCTCTGCTCCTTTTATCTATTAGAGATAAGCTTTGCCTACAGAAAGTAAGGACAATGTTTATTAATGTTGTTGAACTTTTTATTTGACTTCTCAATGGGAAAGAAGAAATATTGTACCTAAATCCTGGAGTTTATTACCCTGCAATTGTTTATGGCTTTTGCTACACCAAACCTCAGCAGCTGAACTGCACCTCTATATATTTTAAAGATGAATTTACTTAGATGATAGCTTATACAAGTTTTATTCCTGAACTGGCCTCCCTAATAGTGGAAAAGTACCTTACTGATCTTATTTTGATTATAGTTTTGATGGGTTGAACATGAATGGGGGAGAAACTGGACTGGTTTAGCTGTGAAGGGCTGTGGAATATGTACTTCTCTCTTGATGTTAAAAGTGTTTTTGTATCGTTATGGGGTGGAACAAGGGGCAAAGGGCTAGTTAGGGAGTTGGGGATGGACAGGTACACATTGCTATATTTAAGATGGATAACCAATAAGATATACTGTATAAAACAGGGAACTCTGTAGCAGGCTGGACAGGAGGGGGATTTGGGGGAGAATGGATACATGTGTATGTATGGCTAAAAAAAAAGAGTGGATATGTATATATGTAAAACTGAATCACGTTTGCTGTTCAAAGAAACTAACACAACATTATAAATCAACTATACTCTAATAAAAATTAATTAAAAAATAAATGAGTTAGTGAATTTCCTTTAGGAAAATAAAATTTTTGGAACATTTTTAAGGCAGTGTCTGTATGTGTGTGGCAGGGGTGTATGTATGCATGTATGATATCACTTCACACCACAGAAAACTGGCAAGGATGTGGAGAACTGGAACCTTCATACACTGCAGGTGGGACTGCAAATGTTGTGGTCATTTTTGGAACACAATTTGGCAGTTTCTTAAAATGCTACACATAGGCTTACCATATGACCCAGCCACTCCACACCTACCTGTTTACCCAGGAGAAATGAAAATATATGTCCACATAAAAAATTGCACATAAGTATTCATAGCAACATTATTCGTAATAGCTAAAAAAGGAGAAACAAACTAAGTTTCCATCACCCGGTGAACAGATGAACCTTCAGAAAGGAATCCTAGTCATCAACAATGAGGAATGCAGTACAGACACAGGCTGCAGCACAGATGAGCCTGGAAAAGTGATGCTAAGTGAAAAGAACCAGCCATATAGGACCACACAATTCACGAGCCCAAGTGTGTGAAATGTCCAGAATAAGTAGGCAACTGCATGGAGACAGAAACCAGATTAATGATTTCCCTAGCGTGGGTTTGATCCCCAAGTCAGGGAGATCCCCTGAAGAAGGAAATGGCAACCCACTCCAGTCTTCTTGTCTAGGAAATCCCATGGACAGAGGAGCATGGTGGGCCACGAGTTCATGGAGTCAAAAAGAGTCAGACACAACTTAGGCGCTAAACCACAAAAGATTAGAGCATAGTTTCTTTGAGGGGGTGATAAAAAATGTTCTAACGCAGACTGTGGTGGCGGTGAAGTCTATAAATTTACTAAAACCCATTAAATTATACATGCTGCATGAATGGATTTTATGATATGTAAATAACTACTGAATAAATCTGTTTTGATGAACCTTCAGAAAGGAATCCTAGTCATCAACAATGAGGAATGCAGTACAGACACAGGCTGCAGCACAGATGAGCCTGGAAAAGTGATGCTAAGTGAAAAGAACCAGCCATATAGGACCACACAATTCACGAGCCCAAGTGTGTGAAACGTCCAGAATAAGTAGGCAACTGCATGGAGACAGAAACCAGATTAATGATTTCCCTAGCGTGGGTTTGATCCCCAAGTCAGGGAGATCCCCTGAAGAAGGAAATGGCAACCCACTCCAGTCTTCTTGTCTAGGAAATCCCATGGACAGAGGAGCATGGTGGGCCACGAGTTCATGGAGTCAAAAAGAGTCAGACACAACTTAGGCGCTAAACCACAAAAGATTAGAGCATAGTTTCTTTGAGGGGGTGATAAAAAATGTTCTAACGCAGACTGTGGTGGCGGTGAAGTCTATAAATTTACTAAAACCCATTAAATTATACATGCTGCATGAATGGATTTTATGATATGTAAATAACTACTGAATAAATCTGTTTTAAAACATATGGGAAGGTTACCAGTGTGCAAAAGATATTAGCAAGAGGTCAAGACCATGGTTACTGGGGAGGTCTGGACTAGGTGTATAACCAAAGGGCCTTGTGTATAATATTCTACATACAAAGTCTTTATTTTAACAGGACATGTGTTCAGAGAACGTGTAATCTTTAGCTGGAAAACATTTTGCTGCTGAGTTTTCTTTGAAATAATGTTTTGAGGTGAGAATGCTATTGGTATGTTCACCTTGACGGGCTGCTCTTCAGATTGTTTTTCCTTCAGAACAAGTCGAGTTGTTTTCTTCTTTTTTAAAACAACCATAAATAAATGGAAATTTTTGACACACTGTACAACACAGGTTTTTTTTTTTCTTCTTTAGAGACCGAAGGAAATGTTTTAGATTTTATTCCTTGTGGAATTCACAAACAAACAAGAAACAGAACAAGAAAAACCTGTCCAGTCTTACCTTCTCTTTCTAACTTTCTCTGAAAGCCGGCTAAGATACACCAAATCTGATTCTCTTTTTATCTACCCAAGGGCAAGGATCCTCATTAGCAAGGAAAAAGTTGGCAAAGCTAAGAAAATTGAGTAAAGAAGTTCAAGGTCATCTCACCAGAACCTAAAATACTCACTAGGTGTCCCGTTATTAACAGTAAGAAGCCAAATGTCCCTGGAGTGAAACAGAACACACCTCAGCATTCAATTTTGACCTTCCTTGATCCTTTTCCTAAAAGTTCGTTAATGAATGATTACAGGACATCAGAATGTGAACAGGAAAGGAGAGGTTTGAATCTTTGCTTTAATCATGATGATGGCAAAAATAGTGCTTTAGAAACTTTCACTTCTACTCCTTTCAAATCCAAAATAGCATTTATTATCAATCTGGTCATCAATCCAACATGCAAAGCACATCGGTACGCAAAGAACTTTTAGACCTCAGTTACCTTCTCATATTTTAAACAACTTTACTGAAGTACAATTTACATATCATAAAATTCATTTTATGTATAGAATTCATTTTAAGTATAGAATTTAAAGACTTTTAGTAAATCTACAGAGTCGTGAAGCCATCACAATTGAATTTTTTCTACAGAGACCATGGTTAGACTCTGAAAATTTTAAAGTAATTAAAGGAAGAACTTGCTTGTGTGCTAATTCGTGTCAGACTCTTTGCTGTAGCCCTCCAGGTTCCTCTGTTCATTGAATTTTCCAGGCAGGAATATGTGAGTGGGTTGCCATTTCCTTCTCTAAGGGATCTTCCTGACCTAGGGATTGAATTCACATCTCCTGTGTCTCCTGCATTGGCAAGTGGATTCTTTATCACTGAGCCCTTGGGAAGGTGTAAAGAAAGGACTGACAGAAGATGAAATGACCTGTTGAGAGTAAGGTATACTGCATTCAGGGCTTCCCAGGTGGCACAGATGGTAAAGAACCCGTCAGCCAATGCAGGAAATACAGGAGACAAGCGTTTGATCCCTGGGTCAGGAAGATCCCTTGGAGGAGGGAATGTCAAACCTCTTCAGTATTGTTGCCTGGAGAATCCCAAGGACAGCGGAAACTGGTGGGCTATAGTCCATGGTTGCAGAGTCGGACACGACTGAAGCAACTTAACATGCACGCGCGAATACTGACTCCAAGAACTCTTAAATGAAAAAAAGAAATGATACCATACATACCATTACACCAAATTATAATATTTTAAAATGTTACACCTTTTAAGTATATGTTCCTTACTTCTTATTTTAAAATTAAAGCATACTGTTATTGCTATTTCAGGGATCTTACCGGAAATAATGGTGTGTTACTTTGGTGCCATCTCCGTTTGCTTCTAAAAATAAAAATCTTTGATGCATGAATTCTCAAAACATTTTAAAAATTTAAGTCTTTGAATTCTGCCTTAAAAGTAATTGAAAAAAATAAATAAATAAAAGTAATTGAAAAAAAAGAATAAATTCTTGAGGGGTTATTAAGGGATTTTGCTGCTTCTAACAATAATGTCTTCCTTTAAGGAAAACAAAAAACCTGTCTCTTATACACATCTAGATGTGTATAAGAGACAGTCCTAAAACCTATCTTCCAACTTTTGTTATTTGACATCTATTGCCTACACTCATACCCTCCATATCCATTTTCACCAACCAGACCACCCTTACTGCCAAAGACTTCCTAAAACCAAAGTCCAGAAATCTCTGTCAGTTCCCAGGAGCCAGTCAGCAGCTTTCATCTTCCTCCCCTGAATCGGGCTCCCTCGACAAGGGCAGGAAGAGAAGAGAGCAGAGAGTGTGAAGGCTTTACTGTGTGTTTCAGATTGTCTTGGTCAAATGCCTTGCACATATGAACTTTTCCTTTCTTCTTGACGTGTATTGACTGGGTATGGAATGGAGTGTTTCTCCTGAATTCCCTGGTCACCTGCTTCATTAAACAAACAAACAAAAAACTTATCTTTCTGTTCCCATCCCTACAGAGCAAATATGCATTCAATCCAAAAATGGCACGACCAGCTCCTGACAATAAACACTGAAATAGACCAAACATTGAAATAAACACAGTGCCACCAGCCACACACCTGTGTGCAACTGACAGTGAGGCTGGATGGCAAAGTCCTTGGGCCACCATCAAGATTTCTTCATTTCAAGGTTGTCTTTGATGGCCAAGAGAATTAAAGAGTTATGGTAATATTCCAATTAACTGTGTATTGTTATTAGAGTAATGAAAGGGAGTTTGAAAGTGAAAAGTGCAAGCGCAAGTTGCTCAGTCGTGTCTGACTCTTTGTGATCCCATGGACTTTACAGTCCATGGAATTCTCCAGGCCAGAATACTGGAGTGGGTAGCTTTTCCCTTCTCCAGGAGATCTTCCCAACCCAGGGATTGAACCCAGATCTCCCATATTGCAGGTGTATTTCTTAGCATCTGGGCCACTAGGGAAGCCCAAGAATACTGGAATGGGTAGCCTATCCCTTTTCCAGCGGCTCTTCCTGACCCAGGAATAGAACCAAGGTCTCCTGCATTGCAGGCGGATTCTTTAACAACTGAGCTATTAGGGAATTCCTAAACCATTCTGTACAACATCTGACAGTAACCAAATCATCTGGAGAATAGTATAGTGTTAAACCATGTAGATACAGTTTTATTCATTCACTCAATTACTCAGTCGGTCAACTGATATTTACTAAATTTTTATTGTGCCTCATAGAGTTGACATAGAGTGAGTCTTTTTTATTTGGTCCAATGTATGAAGGCCACAGAAAGAATTTCTTCAGAACAGCTTTACTTTTCTCTACAATAATATATGTTTAATATGTTTAATAACATATGTTAATATGTTTAAAATAATAATATGTTTAATAAAACATATGTTTAATAATGTGAGGGAATTATCTGGCAGTCTGGCGGTGAGGACTCTGCATTTCTACTGCAGGAGACATGGGTTTGATCCCTGGTTGGGGAACTAAGATCCCACAAGTTTGATGTAGTATAGCCAAATAATAATAATAGTTTTTAATGCACCATTATCTTTGTGTAAAGAAAATTCACTGAGTTACCCTACGGCTAATAATCAAATAAGTCTGTTGATTAGATTTAATCCAAATTCACCTCTTCTCCACTATCAGGTTCCTCCCAAAGACATATATTAATAATTATTTCAGTCAATTTCAAGCAGCCCTAACTGTTAGAACACTGCACATGGTGATTGCAGCCATGAAATTAAAAGATGCTTACTCCTTGGAAGGAAAGTTATGACCAACCTAGATAACATATTCAAAAGCAGAGACATTACTTTGCCAACAAAGGTCCGTCTAGTCAAGGCTATGGTTTTTCCAGTGGTCATGTATGGATGTGAGAATTGGACTGTGAAGAAAGCTGAGTGCCAAAGAACTGATGCTTTTGAACTGTGGTGTTGGAGAAGACTCTTGAGAGTCCCTTGGACTGCAAGGAGATCCAGCCAGTGCATTCTAAAGTAGATGGGTCTTGGGTGTTCATTGGAAGGACTGATGCTAAAGCTGAAACTCCAGTACTTTGGCCACCTCATGCAAAGAGTTGACTCATTGGAAAAGACTCTGATGCTGGGAGGGATTGGGGGCAGGAGGAGAAGGGGACGACAGAGGATGAGATGGCTGGATGGCATCACCGACTCGATGGATTTGAGTCTGGGTGAACTCCGGGAGTTGGTGATGGACAGCGAGGCCTGGCGTGCTGCGATTCATGGGGTCGCAAAGAGTCACACACAGGGAGCTCAGCTCAGAGTTTTGTGATGACCTAGATGGGTGGGGTGGGAACAGGAGTCAGAATGAGGTCCAAGGGGAAGGAGATTTTTGTTTACATACAAGTGGTTCACTTCATGGTAGAGCAGAAACCAACAAACCATTGGAAAGCAACTATACATGCTCAGTCCCTAAGTTGTGTCTGACTTTTTGCACCTCCATGGACTGTAGCCCACCAGGCTCCTCTGTCCATGGAATTTTCCAGGCAAGAACACTGGAGTGGGCTGCCATGCCCTCCTCCAGGGGATCTTCCCGACCCAGGGATCGAACTCGTGTCTCCTGCATTGGCAGGAGGGTTCTTTACCCTGGAACCACCAGGGCAGCCCTAAAACAACTACACCTCAGTGTGAAAAAGAGAGGAAAACAATAAGACCCTGTTTTGATTCCTGAGCTTCCCAGGTGGTGCTAGTGGTAAAGAACCTACCTGTCAACACAAGACACACAAGAGATGCTGGTTCGATGCCTAGAGAAGATCTACTGGAGAAGGGCATGGCAACCCACTCCTGTATTCTTGCTTGCAGAATTCCATGGACAGAGGAGCTGACAGACTACAGTTCAAAGGGTCACAAAGAGCCAAACACAACGGAAACAACTGAGCCTGCTCACAGGCACGTTTTGATTCCTAGCTGCCTGCACTCTCTTCTAGGACCATTGCTCCATATGGAGATCATCAGCCCTGTAGCGGCATTTAGGCATTATCCCATTTGTATGTCACTTTCAGATTCAGGGCAGATCAGGTTTGGAGTCCTTTTCCTGTTTCCTATCCACCCTACCATCTTCTCACCTGCCTCTCTCAATGTTCACTCACTCCTAGAAAAAAGGCTTTCAAAGATAATGCACATTTCTGGATAACACATTAAACAGCAACAATTCTGGGATGAAATTTTCTACATACTCTCTACTCTCTGTCCTTTCCTTCTGCCCTTCAAGATATGTGCTTCCAAGACACCTCGTGTGAAATCCTCAAGACCAGCTATTAGAGGTCATAGAGCTTTCTTTCTAAGCCACCAATGAAAAGCAAGCCTCCAGGTATCTCCCTGGATTTGTGTCATTTCACTAAGTAATAGAAAAAGAAGCCCAGTACACAAAGGACCAAAATGCCTATGGAAGCTCCTTGTCAAGTTACTGTCTGGAGCATTCAAGTTTCTCTTGCTAAATAAGATCACCTTACAGAAGCTAAGATTTACAGGGTAAAGAATTGTGAAAATAAGGTATTAGAAATCTTTTGTTTAAAATGTACTGGCCTCAGGACTTCCCTGGTGGTACAGAGGTTAAGACCTCCTCTTCCACTCCAGGGGCTGAGGGTTTGAACCAGGGTCAGGGAGCCAAGATTCCACAGGCCTCGTGGCCAAAATCCAAACCATAAAACAGAAACAATGTTGTAACAAATTCAGTAAAGACTTTAAAAATGGTCCACATCAAAAAAGAATCTTAAAAATAAACAAAATATACTGGCCTCACGTAAATAGGCTTTCTTCTTTCTCTTTCTTCCTTTCTCCCTTTTCCTTCTTTCTTTCTCGCAAAGATGCAGTTGTATTTATTGAGTACAATAGATTGCTCTAAAAACTTGTTGAATTAAAGTACAATAATGAATACACCAAATATACTCTCTCTAGCAGAGGATTACTGTGGATGCTCAAGATGACTACAATTTAAACAAGAGCAAGTCAAGATTTAGATAAAGCCCCTCTGAGCTTCAGAAATCAGAAGCGGAAGCTGCAAGTTCCTTTAATAGCAAACACTGTTAATCGTAGCTGAGTAATTAAGGATGAGAAGCTAAAAAAACACGGACATTCATCCAAGACTGATGTGCTTGTTATACCGGTTTACAAATCCTTGCATCTTCATTTTGGGAATAGTAGCCTTTAAATCTTTTTTTTACCCTGGAGAGGAAAAGAGAGATATTTGGCAATGCGAAGGATACGTGAAGATAAACTGCTAAGACGTTTATATCCCCCCTCAGTCTCATCCACTTGAGTGAGATGCAGAGTCATCTCAATGGCTGTAAAGTTGTTATGTTAAATGTGTTTCATTAATATTCTTCATGTGCCAACACCAAATGAAAGAAGCACAGGCATAAAGTGGTACCATTTTGAAATACCCCAGATGGGAGTAAGGCAACTAAGCACTGCAACATAGCTGTCCGGATACTGTGATGCACCACTACACCTTAAGAGATCGTAATATTGAGGACTATTTGACAGTTACATTTAGAATATCTTATAGCTAAGATCCAATATAAGCTTTCTACTTAATTCCATTGTATTGTGGGTATCTTTGTAATCTACATCTCAATAATTATGAGATGCCTTTACAGCCTCACACATTTTGTGCCATGAATCCATCTATTAGAACTTGGATCTTAACAAAATATACAGTCCAAGTGAAGAAGAAAACATTGTCCTGACTTTGAACCCCTGCCAGACAGTCCAGTAGAGATGGTGATGATAACACAAACTGGCAGCTCTAGACCCTTTTGTAGAGATTCCATCTAGTTTTGGGAGTCAAATAAGTTAAAGGATGAGAAAACAGAAAAGTCCAAAGTGCTGGGTAAAAAAAATGTCAATGTACGGAATTTGCTCTCCAGAGGAGTCCTATCTTTCAGCCAAACTGATTTGCCAGTAGTGGAAGTTCAAGTGCCTGGAAATAGGGTGGGCCTGCAATTCTTCAGATTGTGCCTTATACCTGAATGTGCTGGTTCCATCCTTGCTTATGGCTGAGCCTGTTCTCCTCAAGGCTTGAAAGTCCCCCAGAATGCTCGTTGTCTCATAGGAGACAAGCCAACAGCTAAACTAGCAGGTGCTGTTCCATCCACAGGTCTTGCCTAAGGGTACCATTTGAATCTGGAAAATATTTTTAAAAAACACACTCTGTGCCAGATATTATTCAGAGCTATTTGGGCTTAAAAGTCAGGGATGGCTCTCAAAGATCTCTCCTTTCTGGCTCAATGTAGGCTGTAACCAAATCTGATGGAATAAAAATGAGTCAGATAATGTCTCATCAGACTGTAGGTAAGAGAGAGATGAAACAGATGCAAGCACCAGGCAAGATGTGAGGTGTCACCCTCTTTTCTGACCCCAGCCAATACTCTCAACTTCAGACCCCCTGGCAGTGCTCACCCAGCTCTTCCCAGGCTCTCTTTGGGGCTCGGGTTGGATGACAAATTTAGGTTAGTATCTGTGACAACTAGAGAAATAAGAATTCATCTTCTGGGGTTTTGCTTAACCTTTCATGGCCACTGCCCATGAAGCCCATCCTCCTAGCAGATGCCCTATTTACAATTCACAGTGACAGTTATTGCCAAAATGAATGGAACCTATCGTTCATCCTCTGAAGTTCAGTACTGAAGTCTTAGCCACCATGATGAGGACTAGCCTGCCCCCACAAATCTTATTCACTAGATCAGACATCCTCTTTCTTACATGCCAGTTATCCTTGGCAAGAGTGTCCAAGGGTCGGGAATGGCTGGGAAAACCCGAGTAAGTTCAGGGTGATGCTGAGCCTGCTGCATATTTGTGACAGCATTTGGAATTCGTTCTCTTATCAGATCCCTCAGCCCAGATGCTAATAAGTAGTAGTATCTTCTCACTGTCTTTGATCGCTTCTGCCTTTCTCCTTGTTTCGTGGCAAAATAGGGCATGCAGAGGGAGCCTGCAGCAAGAGAGATACACAATTCAGAGCTCTGGAGAAGAGCTGGTGGAGTTGCATGCCTCGGTCCTAATTATTTTCCCTCGGGCCCCAATTACATGTCGGGAGCTTTCAGTCTTTCCACACGTTCATCATCTTCAAATTCCCATGGATTATAGAAGCCAAAAAGCCCAATCCCAAAGCTTAACATTGTTTCTAGTGCCAGCAGAAGGCTTAAGGGATTAGATCATGTGAAACCAGGAGAGGACAGTTTCTGTCTTAAGTGGGTAAATAACTGCCTTAAATAACCGGGCAGCCTTGCTGGAAAATCTCCCTTTTCTCATCATTGTCAGAGGGCCCACAGCATTATAGTTTCTTACAGTGAATCTGTGATCTTTGGGCACAGGGCAAAGGCTGTGAGGGGTCAAAATGATGAATGCTTTACACCAGTCTGGCTGCTTGACGTTAGTGTTTTGCAGGGTGCAAACTTTTTTTAAAGAAGATAGTTGAAACTTTTATTAGATAGAAATTTCATTGCATTACAAATGAGGAATTAGATAAAGGAGAATTCCAGAAGATACTGAACCATGATTTTCCTTAGTTCTTAATCCCAGCGTTTACCCTTCTTTCAAGGGCTCCTAACTTCCTTATTTTCTTTTGATATGTTCCTGGAGAATTTGGGAAAAGCAGGGCTACCTCCCCTGAGTTTATTTTTAGTGTGGGGATCATGAATATTTTCTATGAAATAACACAGGTCTAAAACAAAGTTTTACTTGAATAATATTATCTTCTGTTTATTGAATTCTTATTTATGGCCAGAGAATATTTTAAGGTGCTCTGGTCAGGAGCCCAGTGTAAAGCACAGCATACACTCAAAAGTAGTGATTGAAAGGTGTTTAATGAGGGGGAATATTTGGGTAAAGTAACAGTGGATATTGTCCTGCTAGCAATAGTCTTTATCACTCGTTGGCCTGAAGGAGGTGAAGTTTTAAAGTTCCTCGGAGAGGACCACCAGACAGGAGAACAGGGGCATTTCCTTGGCTGTCCAGTCTCCTGGAATGACTTCCCACTGGGAAAATCCAACCAGAATCCAGGGGCCAAGTGAGCCAGATGGTACAGTCCTTACAGATCAGCGTCCTGGGGCACAGAGCTGGGCTAGGCAGGATCTCACATTCACTTTATTGTTATCATCACTATTTTATAGGTAAACAGGTTAAATAACTGCCCTATAGTCACCCAGGTAGATAGTGATAGAAACTGGGATTCTAATCCCAGAGAGTCTCCTTCTAGACTCTGAACTCCTTGTTATCATGTTATACTGCCACTGGGGGCCTCTGGGCACAAAACGCTGAGAGAATCCCAGAGTTTCTCTAGATCAGTGCTGTTCTGCTTACCCCTCTTAGCAAATGTGGGTTCATCTGTGAGATCACCAGCCGCCCCCCCACCTCGCCCCCGCCCCCGCCAAGCTGACTATCTGTTCCAGGAAAAGCCCTTTTATTCACGGCTGAATTTCTAGTATAGAACCATAGTAGACACACCCACTCAGCATCGTTTCTAAGGAATGAATGAATTTATGGAGAAACTCCCTTTGGGCCAGGTTCTATCCTGGGTGTCACCTTGCTCCTTTCTGTAGGATGTCTTTCAGCAACCCATTCTGTTGACTTGCCTCCAGGAATCATCTGTTTTTTCAAGTAGAGAACTTTCATGTCAGTTCTCCAGCCTGGATGGGCAGAAGTTTGGAGTTTCAGGCCACAGCCATGAGTGGCCGATGAGGGGGTCACAGAGGCACTGAGCTCCCTCCTCCCCTCACCTGCTCATCCTGTGCCAACTTCAGGTGGCCTCTCCCTCTTGGGGATGGATGGGTCATCTTCTCCTCTTGTCTCCTCTGGCATGGAGAGCGTGAGTGCCTTACAGAGGATCTCGGGGTTCAGTCTGCTGCAGCCTTGGTTTTCTCCCTCTTTCTTTCCAGTTTCCCTTTCTTTGCCTCAAATATGCAGCTGAAAAGTAATACTCTCTGACTAAGGCTAGACCATATCTGGTCTCTATTTCTCCCATTTTTTCAAACTGAGAAAACCCCAGTGTGCTGAGCAATTGGATTTAATTAATCAATACTCAAAGGAGATTGGTGGTTGTACTTGCGGAAGGAAGCTGGCCAGGGCAGCACGGGGAGTTTCCAGAGGATGATTTATCCACCATCAAAAAGAACACTTGAAAACATAGATGCTAAGTCTTTCATTTACAATGGCATCTTGTATTGGAAAAAGGAAAAATCAATAATATGCTTCCCTCTCCCAGCTAGAGATTTCAGGCACATGCTGCATTATTGATGGTTTTCTGTGTTCTCAGGCAGAATACCTTGGCCTTTGTTTTGGGAGAAACATTTCAATTTCCAAGATAGTGGAACTGAAAAGTGTGTGTGTGTGTGTTTGTGGCATACAGAAGGAACATCTTTTGGTCGATTTCTCTGTTTCTTGGCCAGTCCACATCATCCATGACTGATCTCTCTCTCTTTCTTTTTCTGGTAAGTAAATTGTTCTAAAGGTATTTAAAAACAAAACAAAACAAAAGCAAAGCACAAGCATGACGAATTGGTGTTTTGGAGCTGTTGTTTAATCAACTTAATATATTTAAAATCTAATTTTTTAGACTCTAAAAATAATTTTAATACTTTTGCTAATGAAATTTTCTAATACACACAAAGTACAAAGCATAGTACAATGAACTCCCATATACCCACCACCAGAGTCAATGATTACCAAGATTTTGCCAAACTTTCTTCATCTGTTTCTTTTTTTTTTTTTAAGTTTTATTATAGATTTATTCCAGTATTCTTGCCTGGAGAATTCCATGGGGAGAGGAGCCTGGAAGGTTATAGTTCATGAGGTCACATAGAAATGGACATGACTAAGTGACTAATACATGTATGTACTTGTATGAACTTATTATGAAGCAAGTATCAGAAATGTCATTTTGTTCCTACACACTGCAGTATAAACTGTAGTACTGTGTACTATATATGTGCATCTATAAAAATTATGGCCACTGATTTCCACAGGATTAATGTCAGCTAATTATAAAATAATAACCACCATTACATTATTGAATAGTTATGATCTAGGAACTACATATTGCTTCAGTCAGGGCATCTTTGTGACAAGAGACTGGAATTTCTTAGAACTAATTTTAAAAGCAGCATCTGTGCATCATTATCTCCCTGAACCAAGGGCAAAAGTATCCGGTTGAACCCAAAGGCATGAAAGCAGGAAATGCAAAGTTGTCAGTAATAAAAGTTTCTCAGAGCTGTCATGCGTTTCTCTGATAAATCTACAGCAAGAGAAATCTCTGGCCCCTCTGCTTTTGTTCTCTCTTATCAAATTTTGCATGTATCCACTACTCCTACACAGTCCTCAGAACTTGAAGGTATGTGGTGAGGGAGCTGTTATAACAACTTCAATCTGAAGCTCAGTTTTTAACAATGTGTTGCTGATTATACCATTCCTGAGATTCACTGGTTTTGATGCTCAAGTTCCAAAGCTCTGGTTTTATGGGTCGTCTGTCTCTGGGTACAGTTGTTTTCTTTCCCTGTTTCATGTCTCTGATACTGGAGGATTTCAGAGGCAGGACTCTGCAGTAAATGTTTAGCATAAACAGTGAAGCATAGGGAACGCTTTGTTTCCTTGGTTCCTACGGCTTATCCATGAGAGGATGTGGATGCTTGAGGGATGGAGATGAGTGAGCAGCTTGGAGACAAGGGGAATGGTTCAAGAGTGCTCCATCCAGCAGGAAGAGACTGCTTTCATTCTCTCCACATAAATATCTTGCTACATGTCTGTTCATTATCCCCAGACTACAAACCAGCTTCTTCTACTTTTGCTTGTGGCCAAACAGGTGGCTCAATCTAAGTGCCTCAAATGAACGAACTAGAATTTCTGTTCCATTTTCAGTAATTGAGGGGGAAGGTNCACATAAATATCTTGCTACATGTCTGTTCATTATCCCCAGACTACAAACCAGCTTCTTCTACTTTTGCTTGTGGCCAAACAGGTGGCTCAATCTAAGTGCCTCAAATGAACGAACTAGAATTTCTGTTCCATTTTCAGTAATTGAGGGGGAAGGTATGGTTGGCCCGGGACAGATTTGGCATCCAGTGTTCGTGCTTTATGCTGTCGATTGTGGCCAGAGCAGAGAAGGTTGAGAGACCTGCCCCAGCTACCTCGGGAGCTGGGGGACAGTTCTCAGAGAAAGGACTTTGGAATGGGCAAGCACACCTAGAAGGTGTTTCTCGTCTCTAATTTAATCACCCTAGCATCTCACAAGGAAGGTAATTTTATTCCCATTTTACAAAGCGTTTCACAGAGGCTCAGAGAATTGCCAGGACTGCATGTGTAGATGATGTGAATGAAGCTCTGATTCTCAATCTTTAATCTATTAATTCAGTAACTGATCCCTCAAGTCTGGAGGGCTGAGTACATTTTAAAAATAACCTCTATCCTATTAGAAAAGAGGAGTGACTATTTCTGTATTTCAATATGGGAGTCACAGAATTCTTGGAGACAAGGGGAATGGTTCAAGAGTGCTCCATCCAGCAGGAAGAGACTGCTTTCATTCTCTCCACGTAAATATCTTGCTACATGTCTGTTCATTATCCCCAGTCTACAAACCAGCTTCTTCTACCTTTGCTTGTGGCCAAATAGGTGGCTCAATCTAAATGCCTCAAATGAACGAACTAGAATTTCTGTTCCATTTTCAGTAATTGAGGGGGAAAGGTATGGTTGGCCCGGGACAGATCTGTCATTCGGTGTTCGTGCTTTATGCTGTCGACTGTGGCCAGAGCAGAGAAGGTTGAGAGACCTGCCCCAGCTAGCTCGGGAGCTGGGGGACAGTTCTCAGAGAAAGGACTTTGGGATGGGCAAGCTCGCCTAGAAGGTGTTTCTCGTCCCTAATTTAATCACCCTAGCATCTCACAAGGAAGATAATTTTATTCCCATTTTACAAAGCGTTTCACAGAGGCTCAGAGAATTGCCAGGACTACATGTGTAGATGATGTGAATGAAGCTCTGATTCTCAATCTTTAATCTATTGATTCAGTAACTGATCCCTCAAGTCTGGAGGGCTGACTACATTTTTAAAATAACCTCTATCCTATTAGAAAAGAGGAGTGACTATTTCTGTATTTCAATATGGGAGTCACAGAATNCTGATTCTCAATCTTTAATCTATTGATTCAGTAACTGATCCCTCAAGTCTGGAGGGCTGACTACATTTTTAAAATAACCTCTATCCTATTAGAAAAGAGGAGTGACTATTTCTGTATTTCAATATGGGAGTCACAGAATTATTTTAACTATTAGGGTTCAGCTGAAAGATTAGGAATATATTCCCTACAGATGAAACCCCAAGAATGATGAAAGTAACATTTTATCAAGGGATCAACAAACTTTTTTGTGAAGGGCCAGGTAGTAAATATTTTAGATTTTGTGGGCCATAGGGCCAACTCCTCAACACTATTTTTTAGCAGAAAATCACTGAAGTGTAAAAGCTTCATGTTACAAAGACAGTATGTGGGTGCATGGGAATCACTGTGCTCCAAAAAAGCTTTCTTTGTGGGCATTGAAACTTGAATTTCATACAATCGTCACATCACATGGTACCATTCTTCTTTCGATTTTTTTTAAATAAAGTAAAGAAAGTAGAAACTATTCCTAGTTCAGAAATCAAACAAAAACAGGTGGCAGTTTACATTTGGTTAGTGAGCTATAGTTTGCTAACCCATGGTTTAATTATTCTCATCCTAATATTAGTTTATGTATACAATAAACATTGAGAAGACACCAGCTATATAATAGGCATTGTGGTAGGCGCTGCATACATGATTAAAATAGATTTAGACTTTGCTTTTCTGGAACTCACCATTAGTGGGAATGCAACATTAGTCAAATAATCCTGCCAAAATTTTTAAAAATTCAATAGTGATAAAGGCCACTAAAGAAAAGACAGAGGAACTTGAATATGTATTACAAGGGTAGGTGATCTAATTCAAGGGAATCAGAGAAAGCCCTTATGTATTTAAGGTAGTGTTTCTTGTCTATCCCATGGGCTCCTCAAATGAAACCAACATTGCTAACTCCTCTACCCCCTACCCCCCAACCCCACCACCACCATCACATGGTGCCATTGGCTCTGGGACAAATGGTTTATTTACTATTATTGTATCCAGATAGTCTTATCCACCTTTGCAGCTACTTGGATTTTCACTGAGATGAGCTATCTTTACATTTGTTTCCACTATTCAGTTCAGTTCAGTTCAGTTCAGTCACTCATTCGTGTCTGACTCTTTGCAACCCTGTGCACTGCAGCATGCAAGGCCTCCCTGTCCATCACCAACTCCCAGAGTCCACCCAAACCCATGTCCATTGAGTCTGTGATGCCATCCAACCATCTCATCCTCTGTCATCCCCTTCTCCTCCTGCCTTCAATCTTTCCCAGCATCAGTGTCTTTTCCAATGAGTCAGCTTTTTGCATCAGGTGGCCAAAGTATTGGAGTTTCAGCTTCAATATCAGTCCCTCCAATAAACACCCAGAACTGATCTCCTTTAGGATGGACTGGTTGGATCCCCTTGCAGTCCAAGGGACTCTCAAGAGTCTTCTCCAACACCACNGACCAAAATGATTAGAAATTCATTATTGTTCCTCCCCTCAAAAAGTGGGGTTTAACCCCCTCCCTTCTAACTTGGGTGGGGTTGTGTCTCACATGTAACCAACTGAATGTAGCAGTAGTGATGCTGCATATCTTCTGAGTCAGCGTCAGTTTTCCTGGGTTCTCAGGGAACGTTCAAGCCAAGAAAATGGGTTCTTGCTGGAGCGCAACCTGAGGTGGAACTGGGCAGCTGCTCCTTTCGTCTGCCCTGTCCCACAGTGGCTGAAATGGCCCTTCTTCTTCACTCACACACACTGGGGAACGTTTGCTGAAAAATCCAAAGCTGCCAGTGCTGTGCTCACAGGAGCATTGCTGCTGTGTTCACCTGTCTTGAGGCTTCTGTCAAAGAAGGACTGAAACCCAGAGGCAAGGAGGCTTAATCCAAAACTTTAGAGAATCAAAGAACTCCTGACTCCAGAGACCATTAATAAAGAAGCGCTCACCCAAAAGTCTTCATACCTACACTGAAATCAAGCTCCACAGAAGAGCCAACAGGTTCCAGTGCAAGAAACACCATGCTAATTTTCCAGCAAAACAGGAACACAACTCTGAACATTAAAAGACAGGCTGCCCAAAGCCATGCCAAGACCACAGACACCCCAAAACACTACTGGACGCTTCATTGCACTCCAGAGAGAAGAGATCCAGCTCCACCCACCAGAATGCAGACACAAGTGCCCCCAACCAGGAAATCTTGACAAGCCACTGCTCCAACGCCACCCACAGGGAGTAGAGTCCACAATTAAGAGGAGCCATGAACTTCCAGTCTGCAGAAAGGGCACCTCAAACACAGCAACCTGAACAAAATGAAAAGGCAGAGAAATATACTTCAGATGAAGAAGCATGACAAAAAATAAAAAAAAAACCACCAAACCACATAAAAGAAGAGGAGATAGGGAGTCTACCTGAAAAAGAATTCAATATGATGACATTACAGATGATCCAAAATCTTGAAAACAAAATGGAGTTACAGATAAATAGATTAGAGATAAGGGTTGAGAAGATGCAAGAGATGTTTAACAAGGACCTGGAAGAAATAAAGAAGAGTCAGTCAGTAATGAACAATGTAATAACTGAGATTAAAAACACTCCGGAGGGAACCAACACTAGAGTAACTGAGGCAGAAAATAGGATAAGTGAGGTGTAAGGTAGAATGGTAGAAATAATTGAAGCAGAGAGGAAAATATAAAAAAGAATTAAAAGAAATGAAGACCGCCTCAACTACCTCTGGGACAATGTTAAATATCCCAACATTCTAATCATAGGTGCCCCAGAAGAAGAAGACAAAAAGAAAGGGCGTGAGAAAATATCTGAGATAACAGTCAAAAACTTCCCTAAAATGGGGAAGGAAATAGCCACTCAAGTCCAAGAAACCCAGAGTCCCAAACAGGATAAACCCAAGGCACATATTAATCAAACTGACAAGATTAAACACAAAGAGCAAATATTAGAAGGAGCAAGGGAAGGTAACAAATAACACACAAGGGGATCCCCATAAAGGTAATAGTTGACCTTTCAATAGAAACTCTTCAGACCAGAAGGGAATGGCAGGACATACCATGAAAGAGAAAAACCTACAAATGAGATTAGTCAACCCAGCAAGGATCTCATTCAGATATGAAGGAGAAATAAAAAGCTTTACAGACGAGCAAAAACTGAGGGAATTCAACATCAACAAACCAGCTCTTCAACAAATGCTAAAGGATCTTCTCTAGATAGAAAATATAGAAAAGGTTTATAAAAATGAAACCCAAACAACAAAGTAAATGGTAACAGGATCATACCTATCTATAATTACCTTAAAAGTAAATGGGCTAACTACTCCAGCCAAAGGACAAAGACTGGCCAAATGGATACATAAACAAGACCTCTATCTATGCTGTTTACAAGAGAGCCACCTCACATACAGACTGAAAGTGAGGGGGTGGAAAAAGATATTTTATGCAAATGGGGACCAAAAGAAAGCAGGAGTAGCAATACTCACATCAGATAAAATAGACTTTGAAATAAAGACAATAAGAGACAAAGAAGGACACTACATGATGATCAAAGGATCAATCCAAGAAGTGATAGCAATTATAAATATATATGCACCCAATATAGGAGCACATCAATACATAAGGCAAATGCTAACAAGTATGATAGGGAAAACTAACAATAGCACAATAATAGTGAGAGACTTTAATACCCCACTCACACCTATGGATAGATCAACCATACAGAAAACTAGCAAGGAAACAAAAGCTTTAATGATACAATGGATTGGTTAGATCTAATTGATATCTACAGGGTGTTTCACTCCAAAACAGTGGATTTCACATTTTTTTCTCAAGTGCACAAGAACATTCTCCAGGACAGATCATATCCTGGGCCATAAATCTAGCCTTGTTAAATTTTTAAAAATCAAAATAATTTCAAGCATCTTTTTTGATCACAGAGGCAAGATTAGATGTCAACTACAGAAAAAAAAAAACAAAACACTATAAACAACACAAACATACAGAAGCTAAACAGCACACTCCTGAAAAACCAACAGATCACAGAATAAATCAAAAAGGAAATAAAAATGTGCATAGAAATAAACAAAAATTAAAATACAACCCCAAATCTATGGGATTTAGTAAAAGTCGTGCTAAGAGGGAGATTCATGGCAATGCAAACCTACCTCAAGAAACAAGATAAACATCAAACAAACAACATAACTTTACACCTAAAGCAACTAGAAAAATAAGAACAGAAGAAACCCAAAGTTAGTAGAAGGAAAGAAATCATAAAAATCAGAGCAGAAATAAATGAAAAGAGAAACGAAGGAGACTATAGCAAAGACCAACAAAACTAAAAGCTTGTTCTTTGAGAAGATAAATAAAACAGAGAAATCATTAGCCAGACTCATCAAGAAAAAAAGGGAGAAGAATCAAATCAATAAAATTAGAAATGAAAATGGAGAAATCACAACAGACAACACAGAAATACAAAGGATCATAAGAGACTACTATGAGCAATTATATGCAAATAAAATGGACAACTTGGAAGAAATGGACAAATTCCCAGAAAAGTATAACCTTCCAAAACTGAACCAGGAATAAATAGAAAATCTTAACAGACCCATCACAAGCATAGAAATTTAAACTG
Source organism: Oreotragus oreotragus (assembly GCA_006410675.1). Taxonomy (NCBI): domain Eukaryota; kingdom Metazoa; phylum Chordata; class Mammalia; order Artiodactyla; family Bovidae; genus Oreotragus; species Oreotragus oreotragus. The sequence continues at coordinate 248,924 of SJYX01015317.1, read as the reverse complement.
TAATCACAAATCTTCCAACAAACAGAAGTCTAGGACCAGATGGCTTCACAGGTGAATTCTACCCAAAATTTAGAGAAGAGCTAATGCCTATCCTATTCATCCAGAAAAGTATAACCTTCCAAAACTGAACCAGGAATAAATAGAAAATCTTAACAGACCCATCACAAGCATAGAAATTTAAACTGTAATCACAAATCTTCCAACAAACAGAAGTCTAGGACCAGATGGCTTCACAGGTGAATTCTACCCAAAATTTAGAGAAGAGCTAATGCCTATCCTATTCAAACTCTTCCAGAAAATTGCCAAGGAAAGTAAACTCCCAAACTATTTCTGAGGCCGCCATCACCCTATTACCAAAACCAGACCAAAATGCCACACACACACACACACAAAGAAAGAAAGAAAACTACTGGCCAATAACACTGATGAACATAGATAGAAAAATCCTCAATAAAATTCAAGCAAACAGAATCCAACAACATACTAAAAGATCATACATCATGACCAAGTGGACTTTATTCCAGAGATGCAAGGATTCTTCAATATTCTCAAATCAATCAGTTTGATACACCATATTAACAAATTGAAAGATAAAAACTATATGATTATCTCAATAGATGCAGAGAAATATTTTGAAAAAATTCAACACCCAATTATGATAAAAACTCTACAGATAGCAGGTATAGAAGGACCATACCTCAACACAATAAAAGCCATATATGGCCAACCCACAGCAAACATTATCTTCAATGGTGAAAAATTGAAAGCATTTCCTCTATAATCAGGAACAAGACAGAGGTGCTCACTCTCACCACTACTATTCAACATAGTTTTGGAAGTCCTAGCCACAGCAATCAGAGAAGCAAAAGAAATAAAAGGAATCCAGATTGGAAAAGAAGTAAAATGCTCACTGTTTTTAGATGACATGATCCTCTACATAGAAAACCCTAAAGATACCATCAGAAAATTACCAGAGCTAGTCAATGAATATAGCAAAGTTTCAAGACATAAAATTAAGACTCAGAAATCCCTTGCATTCCTATACATGAACAATGAAAAACAGAAAGAGAAATTAAGGAAACAATCCTATTCACCACTGCAATGAGAAGAATAAAATACGTTGGAATAAATTTACCTAAAGAAACAAAAGACCTATATATAGAACACTATAAAGCATTGATGAAGAAAATAAAAGATGATGCAAATAGATGGAGATATATACCATGTTCATGGATTGGAAGAACCAATATAGTGAAAATGAATATACTACTCAAAGCCATCTATAGATTCAATGCAATCCCTATCAAGCAAGCAATGGTAATTTTCACAGAACTATAACAAATAATTTCATGATTTGTATGGAAACACAAAAAACCCTCAAATAGCCAAAGCCATCTTGAAAAAGAAGAATGGAACTGGAGGAATCAAACTTCTTGACTTCAGACTATACTACAAAGGTACAGTCATCAATACAATATGGTACTTGCACAAAGACAGGAATATAGATGAATGGAACAAAATAGAAGCCCAGAGATAAATCCATGCACCTATGGGCACCTTATTTTTGACAAAGGAGGCAAAAATAGACAATAAAGAAAAGACAATCTCTTAAACAAGTGGTGCTGGCAAAACTGGTCAACCACCTGTAAAAGAATGAAACTAGAACACTTTCTAACATTATACACAAAAATAAACTCAAAATGGGTTAGAGATCTAAATCTAAGGCCAGAAACTATAAAATTCTTAGAAGCAAACATAGCAGAACATTCTCTGACATAAATCACAGCAAGATCATCTATGGCCCACACCCCAGATTAATGAATATAAAAACAAAAATAAACAAATGGGGTGTAATTGAACTTAAAAGCTTTGCACAATGAAGCAAACTATAAGCAGGGTGAAAAGGCAGCTTTCAGACTGAGAGAAAATAATAGCAAATGAAGCAACTGACAAAGAATTAATCTCTAAAATATACAAGCAGCTCATGCAGCTCAATACCAGAAAAACAAACAACCTAATCAAAAAGTGGGCCAAAGAATTAAACAGACATTTCTCCAAAGAAGACATACAGATGGCTAACAAACACATGAAAAGATGCTCAACATTGGTCATTATTAGAGAAATGCAAATCAAAACCACAATGAAGTATTATCTCATGCTGATCCGAATGTCTGCCATCAAAAAGTCTACAAACAATAAATGCTGGAGAGGGTGCAGAGAAAAGGGAACCCTCTTGCATTAATGGTGGGGATGCAAACTGGTAAAGCCACTATGGAGAACAGTGTGGAGATTCCTTAAAAAACTGGAAATAGAACTGCCATATGTCCCAGCAATCCCACTGCTGAGTATACACTTCGAGGAAACAAGAATTGAAAGAGACATGTGTACCCCAATGTTCATCGCAGCACTGTTTACAATATCTAGGACATGGAAGCAACCTAGATGTCCATCAGCAGATAAATGTATAAGAAAGCTGTAGTACCTATACACAATGGAATATTACTGAGCTATTAAAAAGAATGCATTTGAATCAGTTCTAATGAGGATGAAATTGGAGCCTATTATACAGAGTGAAGTAAGTCAGAAAGAGAAACACGAATGCAGTATATTAACACATATATATGGAATTTAGAAAGATGGTAATGAAGATCCTATATGAAAGGCAGAAAAAGAGACACAGATGTGAAGAACAGACTTTGGACTATGTGGGAGAAGGTGAGGGTGGGATGATTTGAGACAACAGCATTGAGTCATGAATATTACTATATGTAAAACAGATGACCAGTGTAAGTTCAGTGCCTGAAGCAGTGCACTCAAAACCAAGGCTCTGGGACAACCCAGATGGATGGGGTGGAAAGGGAGGTCAGAGAGGGGTTCAGGATGGGGAGACACATGTGTACCCATGGGTGATTCATGCCCATGTATGGCAAAAATCACCATAATATTATAAAGAAATTATCTTCAAATCAAAATAATTAATTAAAAAAAGAAAGAAAATCAAGAAAACAGAGTAAGTCCCCTGCATATGAATGACTTCAACTCCAAGAGCACATTCCTAAGTCCAACAAAGTTAGCTTAGGTACCCAACTAACACAATTTTCTATATAGTACTGTAATGACTTATACTTTTCATACAAACATATAAAAAACAAATACAAAAAATAATATTTTTAATCTTACAGTACAGTACCTTGGAAAGTACAGTAATCCAATACAACAGCTGGCATACAGGGGCTGACACTGATTGAACAGGCAAGAAGAGGTGCTGACTGGAGGTGGGAGAGAAGGTAGGAGATGACAGAGCTAAGAGACCATCAGCAATAGGAGGCAGAGAGCGAGCTGCCTGATATTGATGGCATAGATCCTGGTTCCTTGCTGGGTTCAATTCTATCTACTCTCTTGAAAAAATGTCCCAGAGATGTCTGGGTAGTAGCTCTTTTTTTCTCATCATAGATGACATGGTAGCACTGGATTGCACTCTGAACAACTGCTGCAAACTTCATGTACCCTTTTACATTTGGGTCATAAGCCTCAAAAACCAACAGTGCCTCCTCAAATAAAGAAAATCCCATCACCATTTCCTGCATATTGAATCTCCTTGGTTACTTCTTCCTCTTGTCTCTCTTTGTCCTTTCTCTGGGGTCCAATTCCATCAGATCTTCATTAGGAGCCTCCTCATCTTCCATAGCAAGGAGTTCAGTGAGGTTGTCCTCTTGCATATCTAGCTCCAGCTTATGTAATTGAACATGAGAACACACACTCACACCTTTGTAAGTTCTCAACTTGAAGGTTTTTATGTAGGAGACTTACTGTACCCAAGAGGCAAATGTAAGTGCTCTGGTTAGCAGCCCTAGCTGAGCCTAACTGACAGCATGTCCTGGCCAGCCATTTGAGTGAAGCATCTTGGATATCCTGCCCAGCTGAACTTTCAGATGACTGTAACCCAGCTATCACCTGATTGCAGCTGCCTGAGAGACCATAAGAAATCACTGCCCAGCTGAGCTATTCCCGAATTCCTGATCCACAAAATCAAAAGCAAAAAAACTAAGGCTGCTATGTTTTTGACAGAGGAGGGTAACCAGTTATGTAGCAATACTGCCAACAGTAAAAACAAAAAGTGCAGTAGCAATACCAGATGGATATGACTGTAACCATACCAAGATGGTTGGTAAAGATGCTGGAAGTGATGGTGAAATAACATAGCTTTAAAATGTTACATTTACACGTACTGATTGTGACTCAGTTGTGTCACCAGGGTAAACTCAAACAAAAAGCATGACAGAAGCACTGGGTTGAGGGCCAGGCCTTGGTGGCCTCCCATCCGCACTAAGGTGTTAGAGATAATATTTTATTCACAGTATTGAGTTCTTTGAGCTTATAAATGTCATGACTGCTTCATACTGTCAAGCAAGAACTGGTTTTGCTTCCATGCATCATCTATGAAACATAGACCACCTTTCAACCTTAGTAACCACTTTAAAATGTGATGTTTGCTTACAAAACAAAAGAAAACTGCAATAGATGTGAAGGAAGAAGAGGGTTCCAATTTCAAAAACATCTGTGTAAACTCCATTTTTGTAAAATGGTTTTAACCTGGTTGAATGTAAAGATGACATATGACAAAACTCAAGATGCAGTTTTTTTCAAAAGTATATGGGGAGTATCTGAGAGCTCATTCATTACCTGAGACCTGATTCATTACCTGAGATCTCTAAACTTTGAGAGATCTCTACAAGGGTCATTAAGTGTGTTGTTTGATTTTTGTTTTTTATTGAAATATAACATTTATACATATATAAATTTACTAAATATGGTTCAGTGATTTTTTTTTTTTTTTTTTTTTTACTGCTCAACACTCCTAGGAAATGAGAGCCCAGGTATGAAAACAGAACATTGCCATTTCCCTAGGAGTCTGTCTGTATCTTCCTCTAGTTTCTACCTGACCTTGAGAGGTAACCATTGTTCTAACCTTTAACACAATAAATTAATGTGTCTTGTGTTTGAACATCATATAAAAATGTAATAAATTATGTATTGTTTTGTCTGGGTTTCTTTTACTTGGTATTATGTTTGTGAAATTTGTTCATTTGGTCAGATGCAACAAATTCATACAAAATTGCAGTATGGTACACCAGTATGCCAATATATAATACCATAATTTACTTACCCATTCTTCTATTGATGGCCTCAATGGGTTTGTAATATTTCATTCAGCCTAATGAAGAATTTTCTGCTTTAGCTGGAGTAAGTACACTGAAGATCTTAAACATCTAATGTGATAGTTTTTGGAATATGGGCTCACTGTGATGTTACTGTTGATCTCCCACCATGGAGAATTTCTGAATGGCAATCATTGTCTTTGATAATTTTTTTAATGGCAAAAGATGCAGTGCTGACTCTTTGTGTGCCATGTTAATGATCCTGGTTGAGTCACGGAAATCCTTTGGACCCAGCATCCATTAGCACACAGCTCTAAAAATGTCTATGCTTTCTGTTGAGGGTAAGTTTATGGCAAGAAAAAAATTGAACTAAGGAAATCACAGCTCATAAGGCTTCACAGGACCAGCCAAATCAAAGTTCTGATTGCAGTTTACCGTGTTAGTGGACTCATGAAGAACGAGTTAATGTTAGCTTCAGAAGCCATGCTGTGCGGTAACTCTCTTCATGTGAAAATATCAAATAACACTACATTCATATTAGGAAATAGAATCCATGCAATTCACACCTGTTAGAAAAAAGCAAGCTCAATAACACTTTCCAACAGCAATGATGATTGTGATAAACAAAGGAGATCTTTCCGGATCAACAAGGGTGTGGGACGGAAACAGGCTGTGATGTCTCCTTACAACTTAGACCCCTACCTGACTAGTTGACTCTTCTTTTGTATAAAACTAGGAAACATTGTGTCAAACCTAAAGATTCTCTTTACTCAGACTCCTTAAGGCACACCTTTATGCAATGCTATTTTAGGAAGGATTCTACTTCTACACCCTCTAGTGAATCTAGCATTAATTCTGCATGTTGCCACAATGTGAATCCATTTTTCCTAAAGTTCGTTTCTTCAAACCTAGACATTGCTTTTTGGCTTGGGTCATTTTGTGGTTTGCTGGGGGTGATTTTGTATTAACTGAGGGAATATTAACTGCTATTTCAAATAAGTCCCAAATATCAGTGGTTCAGATAATAGACATTTATTTCTTGCCCACATAGTAGTATAATGCAAGTATCCTTGGTCAGCATATAGCCTTGAAGGTAACACCCAGGAGTCCCATTCTGTGCTTCTCCCTCCCCAGAGAGGAAGAAGTTTAGAGACCTTTGCAATTTAGATAGCAAGCAAAGAGAGAAAAATAGAGAAGATAATTGAATCTGGAAAGGACATACATTGCCTCCATGCAGAGGACTCTGGGAAATATAGTCTCTTTGTGGCAGCTGCTTTTCAGTTAAGTAGGGAGCACAAATTTTGGTGGAGAGCTATCCATCTCTCCTATAGAAAGGATGAGATAGTACATTTTACCTTATTTTATAGGGAAAAATTATAAAAGCCAATGTGGGTTTTAAGTAAAGTATAAAATCTAAGACTTCAAAATTGGGTGTGCAAGTTGGGGTTTGACAGAAAACGACAAAATTCTGTAAAGCAATTATCCTATAATTTAAAAATCAATAAATAAAAATTGGGTGTGCAAAACTATATAATTTTACCTTTTATAATTCAGAATAACTTACATTTTGAAGCTCTATGCCTCTAGTATAGCTGCTGCTGCTTCTGCTGCTGCTAAGTCACTTCAGTCGTGTCTGACTCTGTGTGACCCCATNAGTTACTGAGTTACTGAGCTTCTACCCGACGTCATATTTAAATCGACCTTTGGACATATAAGAACAGTGATGATGAGGTTAGAAATGCTCACAGCTAACACCGACTGGAGTTGCTTCTGTCACAGACACTGTGCTTAGCACTTTAATTCAGCTCATGAGGTAAGCAGGAAACTGGGGCCCAGAGAAGTTAAGTGACTTGCCCAAATTCACACAGCACTGGAACTCAAGAAACTTGGATTTCAATCTGGGAGTTTCTGACTCCAGGTTTGTATACCTGGCCCCCAGTGGTTCCCAGATTACACAGACCAAAAAAAAAACAACAACAACAACAACAACAACCTCTCATCATAACCAGCTGGAACTTTACAGGGAATTTCACAGCATTTTCTACTCAGTTTCTCATGTGTGCTCGATTACTGAGTCGCATCCGACTCTCTGTGACCCCATGGCCTTAGGCCACCAGGCTCCTCTGTCCATAGGATTCTTCAGACAGGAACACTGGCATGGGTTGCCATTTGCTTCTCCAGGGGATCTTCCTGACCCAGGGATCAAACCTGAGTCTCCTTCACTGGCAGGCAGAGTCCTTACCGCTGAGTCACCAGGAAAGCCCTCAATTTCTCATGACTCCTCAGCAAGCTAGGAAGGTGGGCCAGATGCATCCTGCCCACATCTAGACTCTAGAACTCTCTCGTGTACAAAGACACTGAAAGCCTTGAGGTCAGCGAGCTTGGCTGCTGTATTTAAATCTGTCACTAACTTGCTGTGCAACTTAAGGGAAGTCACGTAACCTTCCTGAGCCTCCTAAATAACACCTAAGGGTCATTCTGTCTTTTAGGTACATTTTGGATGGGGAGAAAGAACAACTTCCAGGGCCACGGATTTTCAGAACCACCTCAGGGGCTCAGAGGCCTCCTGATTGTGGAGGAAAGGTGATTCAAAAGAGCTGCCCGCATAGAGGGGAAGGGGCAGCCAGGCTCAAAGCCCACTGGAAGATTCTTCATCTATAAAGTTTTTGTGGGAGCTGAGGGGAACTTTACAAGCGGCTCCAGACAAGGGGTTGTCAGGCGGCCCAGCCACAGAAGAAGCAACAAGGCAAAGATGCAATTTCAGGGCAGCTCTTATTCAAACAGCAGAGAAAAATTGTCTAAACATTGGCTTGGCGGCCAAGGCCACAGGGGCCTCCTGCAGTCTTGTCATTCCACGAGCTGAGAAGAGTGAACCACACAGCCCTGCAATGCAGGGTACTCTGCCAGCCAGGATCCTTCAGAGGTGCTGACGTGTCCTTGTCTGCCAGCCCCGTCCACTCCAGCCGCCTGCCCAGAAGGGACTTCTTACCCTGAATGGGCTGTTTCGGAAGAAGCAAAGGGAAGTATGAGTGAGAGCTTGGTGTAAGCGAGAGCTAGGAATCAGGGGGACTAGACCCCCCCAACCCTGCCAGGCCAAAGTCATGGCTAGGGCTGGTCAGGAAAATCAGTGAGTAGGCAGAGTCCACCAGGCCCTGTGTCTGCCTAGGAGCAATGCTGGGAGAGCGGAGATGTGGGCGTGGGGGGCGGGGAGAAGGACTCTTCTGGGAATCAGTTTGATTCTCACAATAGCTCTGCAGAGTGGGTACTGTTATTCCCATCTTTGGTATGAGAACAGGGATGCTCAGAGGATACGGTAGTTGCTCAGTTATATGGCCATCAAGCTGGAGAAAGGAAATGGCAACCCACTCCAGTATTCTTGCCTGGAGAATTCCATGGACAGAGGAGCCTGGTGGGCTACAGCCCATGGGGTCGCAAAGAGCCGGACACAACTGAGTGACTAACACACACACAGCTATCAAGCAGTGTTTCCAGGTTTTCCATCCAGGACTCAAAGCCCAGAACTCCTGCCTCACTGTGTCCCATGGCTGCTGCTGGGCCCTCCGTGAGCCCCAGAAGCAGTGCGTGTCCCCGCATTTCCCACCAGACAGATGGAGGAGGTTCCCGCACATAGCTTGCACCAACGGGAAGGTGTCCTGCCTTTAAGACAGCAGAGGCAGCCCCCTGGCGCAAGGGCCATCAAGGCACACTCATAGCACCTCTCACACACCCTGGAGGCCACAGCAGACGTTCCCAAACAAGCCCAGGGCTCCTCTGGCCACAGGGGTTCATCTGGCTTGACCAAGGGGTGGCCAGCGCCCTAGAACGTGGACCCCCCGGGAGCCATCCTTAGTGCCAGACAAGAGCGGGAGGGCCAGCCCCTGGGCTTGCCCTCCTCCACGGAGCAGCTCCGAGGTGGGTTCTGCTCGTTTTCTGGACCCTCTGGGGGCCGAGCCCAGGAAGCCCACAGCAGGGGCCCCCCCTTCACCCACTTCGCTGCGTCTCCTTTCCTTCCTGCCCCACTTCCCGTCTCTGGACTCATCACCCACATCCATCACTTGAACCACACCCTTCTAGATTGTCACAGAGCACATGTTAGGTTCCCTGAATCATATAGAAAATTCCCATTAGCTATCTATTTTACATATGGTATTATAAATTTCCATGTTACTCTCTCCATATATCTCACCCTCCTCCCTTCCCTCCATGTCCATTGGTTGAGTCTCTATGTCTGTTTCTCCATTGCTACCTTGAAAATAAATTCATCAGTGTCATCTTTTTAGATTCCATATTTATGTGTCAGTATATATTTATATTTCTCTTTCTGACTTACTTCACTCTGTATAATAGACTCTAGGTTCATCAACCTCTTTAGAACTGACTCAAAAGTGTTCCTTTTTATGGCTGAGTAATATTCCATTGTGTATATGTACCACAGCTTCTCTATCCATTCATCTGTTGATGGATATCTAGGTTGTTTCCATGTTCTAACTATAGAGCTGCAGTGAACACTGGGGTACATGTGTCTTTTTCAATTGAAGTTTCCTCAGGGCATATGCCTAGGAGGGGGATTGCTGGGTCATATGGTGGTTTTATTCCTAGCTTTTTAAGGAATTTCCATACTGTCTTCCATAGTGGCTGTATCAATTTACATTCCCACCAGCAGTGCAAGAGGGTTCCCTTTTCTCCACACCCTCTCCAGCATTTATTGTTTGTAGACTTTTTGATGATTGCCATTCTGACTAGTGTGAGGTGATATCTCATCGTGGTTTTATTTGCATTTCTCTAATAATAATGAGTGATGTTGAGCATCTTTTCATGTGTTTATTAGCCATCTGTATGTCTTCTTTGGAGAAATGTCTTTTTAGGTCCTTTTCTCGCTTTTTGATTGGGTTGTTTGTTGGGCTGTTTGTTTTTCTGGTATTGAGCTGTATGAGCTGCTTGTATATTTTGGAAATTAATTATTTGTCAGTTGTTTCATTTGCTATTATTTTCTCCCATTCTGAGGTTTGTCTTTTCACTTTGTTTGTAGTTTCCTTTGCTGTGCAAAAGCTTAGGTTCCACTTTATTTTTATTTTTATTTCCATTACTCTAGGAGGTGGGTCATGGAAGATCTTGCTTTGATTTATGTCATCAAGTGTTCTTCCTATGCTTTCCTCTAAGCTTTTTGTAGTTTCTGGTATTACATTTAGGTCTTTAGTCCATTTTGAGTTGTGTATGGCATTAGGAAATGTTTTACTTCATTCTAATTTTATTCTTTTGCACATAGCTGTCCAGTTTTCCCACCACCACTTATTGAAGAGGCTTAACTTTGTCCATTGTATATTCTTGCCTCGTTTGTCAAAAGTAAGGTACCCATATCTGGTTTCTTTATCTTGTTCCATTGGTCTATATTTCTCTTTTTATGCCAGTACCCTACTGTCTTGATGACTGTAGCTTTATAGCATAGTCTGAAGTCAGGAAGTTTGTTTCCTCCAGCTCCATTCTTTCTCAAGACTGCTTTGGCTATTCAGGGTCTTTTGCCTTTCAATATGAATTGTGAAATTTTTTGTTCTAGTTCTGTGAAGAATGCCATTGGTAATTTGATAGGGGTCATATTAAATCTGTAGATTGCATTTGGTAGTATAGTCATTTTCACAATATTGATTCTTCCTACTCAGGAACANCAAGACTGCTTTGGCTATTCAGGGTCTTTTGCCTTTCAATATGAATTGTGAAATTTTTTGTTCTAGTTCTGTGAAGAATGCCATTGGTAATTTGATAGGGGTCATATTAAATCTGTAGATTGCATTTGGTAGTATAGTCATTTTCACAATATTGATTCTTCCTACTCAGGAACATGGAATATTTTTCCATTTGTTTATGTCATCTTTGATTTCTTTCATCAGTGTCTTATAATTTCCCATATACAGGTCTTTTGTCTCCTTAGGTTTATTCCTAGATATTTAATTCTTTTTGTTGCAATGGTGAATGGGATTGATTCCTTAATTTCACTTTCTGATTTTTCATTGTTATTATATATGAATGCAAGTGATATCTATGTATTGACCTTGTATCCTGTGACTTTGCTGAATTCACTGATTAGTGCTAGCAATTTTCTGGTAGTTTCTTTTGGGTTTTCTACGTATAGTATCATGTCATCTGCAAAGAGTGAAAGTTTTACTTCTTCTTTTCCGATCTGAATTTCTTTTATTTCTTTTTCGTCTGTAATTGCCATAGCTAGGGCTTCCAAAACTGTGTTGAATAATAGTGATGAGAGTGGACACCCTTGACTTGTTCCTGATCTTAGAGGGAATGCTTTTAATTTTTCACTGTTAAGAATAATGTTTGCTGTGGGCTTATCATTTATGGCCTTTACTATATTGAGGTAGGTTCCTTCTATGTCCATTTTTTATCATAAATTGGTGCTGAATTTTGTCAAAGGCCTTTCTGCATATATGAGATAATCATATGATTTTTAATCTTTCAATTTATTATATGGTGTATCACATTGATTGATTGATTGAGTATATTGAAGCATCCTTGCATGCCTGGAATAAATCTGACTTGATCAGCTTTTTAATGAATTCTGTTTGCTAGAATTTTGTTGAGGATTTTTTCATCTATGTTCATGAGTTGGAATTTTCTTTTTGTATGTGTGTTATTTTTGCCTGGTTTTGGTATCAGGGTGATTGTGGCCTCATAGAATGAGTTTGGAAGTGTTCCCTCCCCTGCAATTTTTGGAAGAGTTTCAGAAAAATAGGCATTAACTCTTCTCTAAATGGTTTGCTAGAATTTCTTGTGAAGTCATCTGGCCCTGGGCTTTTGTTTTTTTGGGAGATTTTTTTAATCACAGTTTCTATTTTGGTGTTTGTAATTGAGTTGTTTATGATTTCTGTTTCGTCCTGGTTCAGTCTTGGGAGGTTGAACTTTTCTAAGAATCTGTCCATTTCCTCTAGGTTGTCCATTTTGNGGCCCTGGGCTTTTGTTTTTTTGGGAGATTTTTTTAATCACAGTTTCTATTTTGGTGTTTGTAATTGAGTTGTTTATGATTTCTGTTTCGTCCTGGTTCAGTCTTGGGAGGTTGAACTTTTCTAAGAATCTGTCCATTTCCTCTAGGTTGTCCATTTTGTTAGTATATAGTTGCTCATAATATTCTCTTATGATCCTTTGAATGTCTGTGTTGTCTGTTGTAACCTCTCCTTTTTCATTTCTAATTTTGTTAATTTGATTTTTCTCCCTTTTTTTCTTGATGAGTCTGGCTATTTGTTTGTCAGTTTTGTTTATCTTCTCAGGGAACCAGCTTTTAGTTTTATTAATCTTTGCTAGTGTTTCCTTCATTTCTTTTTTTACTTATTTCTGCTCTGATCTTTATGATTTCTTTCCTTCCCCTGACTTTGGGACTTTCTTGTTCTTTTTCCAGCTGCTTTAGATGTAGTTAAGTTGTCTATTCAATGCTTTTCTTGTTTCTTGAGGTATGATTGTATCACTATAAACTTCCCTCTTAGAACTGCTTTTGCTGAATTCCATAGACTTTTTTTTCTTTTTTTTTGTATTTATTTATTTTTTTACATGCACTCCCAGACATGAACCCCCCTCCCACCTCCCACCCCACATCTTCCCTCCAGATCATCCCCATACACCAGCCCCAAGCATCCTGCATCCTGCATTGAACATAGACTGGCAATTCATTTCTTACATGATAGTATACATATTTCAATGCTATTCTCCCAAATCATCCCTCCCTCTCCCTCTCCCTCTCCTTCTCCCTCAGAGTCCATAAGTCCGCTCTACACATCTGTATCTCTTTTGCTGTCTTGCATACAGGGTCCTCATTACCATCTTTCTAAATTCCATATATATGTGTTAGTATACTGTATTGGTGTTTTTCTTTCTGGCTTACTTCACTCTGTATAATTGGTTCCAGTTTCATCCATCTTATTAGAACTGATTCAAATGTATTCTTTTTAATGGCTGAGTAATACTCCATTGTGTATATATACCACAGCTTTCTTATCCATTCATCCGCTGATGGACATCTAGGTTGTTTCCATGTCCTGGCTATTATAAACAGTGCTGCAATGAACATTGGGGTACATGTGTCTCTTTCTATTCTGGTTTCCTCGGTGTGTATGCCCAGCAGTGGGATTGCTGGGTCATAAGGCAGTTCTATTTGCAATTTCTTAAGGAATCTCCACACTGTTCTCCATAGTGGCTGTACTAGTTTGCATTCCCACCAACAGTGTAAAAGGGTTCCCTTTTCTCCACACCCTCTCCAGCATTTATTGCTTGCAGACTTTTGGATCGCAGCCATTCTGACTGGTGTGAAGTGGTATCTCATTGTGGTCTTGATTTGCATTTCTCTGATAATGAGTGACGTTGAGCATCTTTTCATGTGTTTGTTAGCCATCCGTATGTCTTCTTTGGAGAAATGTCTATTTAGTTCTTTGGCCCATTTTTTGATTGGGTCGTTTATTTTTCTGGAATTGAGCTGTATAAGTTGCTTGTATATTTTTGAGATTAGTTGTTTGTCAGTTGCTTCATTTGCTATTATTTTCTCCCATTCAGAGGGTTGTCTTTTCACCTTGCTTATAGTTTCCTTTGTTGTGCAGAAGCTTTTAATTTTAATTAGATCCCATTTGTTTATATTTGCTTTTATTTCCAGTATTCTGGGAGGCGGATCATTGAGGATCCTGCTGTGATTTATGTCGGAGAGTGTTTTGCCTATGTTCTCCTCTAGGAGTTTTATAGTTTCTGGTCTTACATTTAGATCTTTAATCCATTTTGAGTTTATTTTTGTGTGTGGTGTTAGAAAGTGATCTAGTTTCATTCTTTTACAAGTGGTTGACCAGTTTTCCCAGCACCACTTGTTAAAGAGATTGTCTTTACTCCATTGTATATTCTTGCCTCCTTTGTCAAAGATAAGGTGTCCATATGTGTGTGGATTTATCTCTGGGCTTTCTATTTTGTTCCATTGATCTATATTTCTGTCTTTGTGCCAGTACCACACTGTCTTGATGACTGTGGCTTTGTAGTAGAGCCTGAAGTCAGGTAAGTTGATTCCTCCAGTTCCATTCTTCTTTCTCAAAATTGCTTTGGCTATTCGAGGTTTTTTGTATTTCCATACAAATCTTGAAATTATTTGTTCTAGTTCTGTGAAAAATACCGCTGGTAGCTTGATAGGGATTGCATTGAATCTGTAGATTGCTTTGGGTAATATATTCATTTTCACTATATTGATTCTTCCAATCCATGAACATGGTATATTTCTCCATCTATTAGTGTCCTCTTTGATTTCTTTCATCAGTGTTTTATAGTTTTCTATATATAAGTCTTTAGTTTCTTTAGGTAGATATATTCCTAAGTATTTTATTCTTTTCGTTGCAATGGTGAATGGAATTGTTTCCTTAATTTCGTTTTCTACTTTCTCATTATTAGTGTATAGGAATGCAAGGGATTTCTGTGTGTTGATTTTATATCCTGCAACTTTACTATATTCATTGATTAGCTCTAGTAATTTTCTGGTGGAGTCTTTAGGGTTTTCTATGTAGAGGATCATGTCATCTGCAAACAGTGAGAGTTTTACTTCTTCTTTTCCAATTTGGATTCCTTTTATTTCTTTTTCTGCTCTGATTGCTGTGGCCAAAACTTCCAGAACTATGTTGAATAGTAGCGGTGAAAGTGGACATCCTTGTCTTGTTCCTGACTTTAGGGGAAATGCTTTCAATTTTTCACCATTGAGGATAATGTTTGCTGTGGGTTTGTCATATATAGCTTTTATTATGTTGAGGTATGTTCCTTCTATTCCTGCTTTCTGGAGAGTTTTTATCATAAATGGATGTTGAATTTTATCAAAGGCCTTCTCTGCATCTATTGAGATAATCATATGGCATTTATTTTTCAATTTGTTAATGTGGTGAATTACATTGATTGATTTGCGAATATTGAAGAATCCTTGCATTCCTGGGATAAAGCCCACTTGGTCATGGTGTATGATCTTTTTAATGTGTTGTTGGATTCTGATTGCTAGAATTTTGTTGAGGATTTTTGCATCTATGTTCATCAGTGATATTGGCCTGTAGTTTTCTTTTTTTGTGGCATCTTTGTCAGGTTTTGGTATTAGGGTGATGGTGGCCTCATAGAATGAGTTTGGAAGTTTACCTTCCTCTGCAATTTTCTGGAAGAGTCTGAGTAGGATAGGTGTTAGCTCTTCTCTAAATTTTTGGTAGAATTCAGCTGTGAAGCCATCTGGACCTGGGCTTTTGTTTGCTGGAAGATTTATGATTACAGTTTCAATTTCCGTGCTTGTGATGGGTCTGCTAAGATTTTCTATTTCTTCCTGGTTCAGTTTTGGAAAGTTGTATTTTTCTAAGAATTTGTCCATTTCTTCCACGTTGTCCAATTTATTGGCATATAATTGCTGACAGTAGTCTCTTATGATTCTTTGTATTTCTGTGTTGTCTGTTGTGATCTCTCCATTTTCATTTCTCCATAGACTTTTGGTTGTTGCATTTTCATTGATATTTGTTTCTAGGAATCTTTTGATTTCCCTTCTAATTTATTCAGTAACATCTTTGTTATTTAGTATTGTATTATTTAATCTCCATGACTTAGTGTTTTTCAGTTTTTTTTTTTTTTTTCCTGTAGTTGATATCT
Organism: Oreotragus oreotragus; assembly: GCA_006410675.1. Taxonomy (NCBI): domain Eukaryota; kingdom Metazoa; phylum Chordata; class Mammalia; order Artiodactyla; family Bovidae; genus Oreotragus; species Oreotragus oreotragus. The sequence goes on along the minus strand of SJYX01015317.1, from coordinate 233,133 downwards.
AGTCTCATAGCTTTGTGGTCAGAGAAGATACTTGAAACATTTTCAAATTTCTTAAATTTACTGAGGCTTGATTTGTGGCCCAAGATGTGGCCTATCTTGGAGAAAGTTCTATGTGCACTTGAGAGGAAAGTGTGGTCTGCATTTGGATGGAAAGTTCTGAAGATATCAATTAGGTCCATCTGGACTAATGTTTAATATAAGGTTTGTGTTTCCTTATTGATTCTGTTTCGATGATCTGTCCACTGCTGTAGCTGGAGTGTTAAAGTCCCCCACCATTATTACATTACTGTCAATTTCCTCTCTTATGCCTGTTAGTGTTTGCCTTATGTATTGGGGTGCTGCTATGTTGCGTGCATAAATATTTACAATTGTTATGTCTTCTCCTTGGATTGATTCCTTGGTTATGTAGTGTCCTTTGTCTCTTATAATATTCTTTATTTTAAAGTCTATTTTGTCTGAAATTAGGATTGCCTCTCCAGCTTTCTTTTGGTTTCTTTTCACATAGAATATATTTTTCTATCCTTTTACTTTCCATCTGTATGAGTCTCTAGATCTGAAGTGGATCTCTTGTAGGAAGTATATATATGGGTCTTGTTTCTGTATCCATTCGGTCAGTTTGTGTCTTTTGGTTGGTGCATTTAATCCATTTACATTTATTGATACATATGCTCCTATTGGCATTTTCTTGATTGTTTTGGGTTTGTTTTTGTAGTTCTTTTCTTTCTTTTGTGTTTGCTGGCTATATAAGTCCTGTTAGCATTATTTCAAGATGGTTTGGTGGTGCTAAATTCTCTTAACTTCTGTTTGTCTGTAAAACTTTTGATTTCTCCGTCAGTTTTGAATGAGATCTTTGCTGGGTATTGTAATTTTGGTTGTAGATTTTTCTCTTTCAGTACTTTTTATGTCCTGCCATTCCCTTCTGGCCTGTAGAGTTTCTGCTGAAAGATCTGCTGTTAACTCTATGGGTTTTCCCTTGTATGTTACTTGTTGCTTTTCTCTTGCTGCTTTTAATATCCTTTCTTTGTGCTTAATCTCTCTTAACTTGATTAATATGTCTTGATGTGTTTCTCCTTGGGTTTATCCTGTAAGGGACTCTCTGTGCTTCTTGGACTTGACTGACTATTTCATTTCCCATGTTGGGGAAGTTTTCAACTATAATTTCTTAAGAATTTTTCTCAGTGCCTTTCTTTTTTACTTCTTCCTCTGGGACCCCTATAACTTGAATGTTGGGGCACTTAATATATTTCCCAAAGATGCCTGAGACTCTCCTCAGTTCTTTTCATTTTTTTTCCCCTTTATTCTGTTCTTCAGTTATTTCCACCATTCTATCTTGCAGCTCACTTATCTATTCCTCTATCTCAGTTATTCTGCTATTAGTTCCTTCTAGAGTATTTTTAATTTCAGTAATTTTGTTATTCGTCTCTGTTTGCTTATTCTTTGTTTCTTCTATGTCCTTGGTGATTGTATTAACTGTGTTAAATGTTTCTTGCATTTTCTTCATTCTATTTTCAAGCCTTTAGAACATCTTTACTATCATTATTCTGAGTTCTCTTTCAGGTAGATTGCTTATTTGCTCTTGTGAGTTTCTACCTTGTTCTTTCATTTGTGCTGTATTTCTCTGTCTTTTCATCATTTTTCTAACTTGCTTCATTTGAGGTCTCCTTTATCCAGGGTTTAGGGTTATAGTCCTTCTTCCTTTTGGTTTTTGTCCTTGGAGGGAACGGTTGGTTAAATGGTTTGTGTTGATTTCTTGTTGGGGTGACTTGTGCCTATGTTCTCATTTCTAGGAGCTTAACCTGTCCCCCTGGAGGCCTGGGGTCTTCTGCTGTTGGCTAGAAGTTGCTTTGTAGAAGTCGTCCCACATCTTGATGAATTTTTGATATATTTGTGGGTAAGCTGGTGATCTCCCTGTCTTACTCCTCCACCATCTTCTTCTGCCTCTAGCTTCCACCTTTTAATATAAGGCAGCTACCACCAGGGCCAGTGTGATGATAATGGAGAACCAGGAGACCCACAATGCTTTCTTTCTGTAGTTCTGGGCTTTTTGAGGTTTTAGCTGAGTGCTGCTTTCTAGCAAGTTGGTCTTGTTTTTGTCTTTAGGTATTCGCAGATACATCCACACACTAGCCTCTTACTCCCTCCTGAGAGGTCTAGAATTTTAACCTGGACAGTCAATCTGCCATTCACCTGTATTTAAAAAATATATATAATATGTTGCTTTCTCCCAATTCATCTGCAGTGCCTTGGAGAGATTCCTGGACTTGGAATATGAAAAGTCTTTGTCTTAGTATATTTGTGATTTTGGGGAAATTGCTTCGTCTTACTATGTCTCAGTTTCCTCATCTTCAGACTAGAAATAATGATGCATCTCTTACTGATGACTGGAAAGTTTAAATGGTTGTACGTGCATGCATGCTCAGTTGTGTCCAACTCTTTTTGACCCCATGAACTGTAGCCCACCTGGCTCCTCCATTCATGGGATTTTTTAGGCAAGAACACTGGAGGGGTTGCCATTACCTCTTCCAGGTGGTGAATTAAGGCAATTATATCAGGTGTCTGTGGTTGCAACAATATATGACAGTGACAACCACACAGGCAACCACACAGCCACAGTGGCATAAAACAATAAACTGATTGCTCACATATATGGGGTCAGCTGGGGTTCAGGTGAGCAGCTCTGCTCTTGACTGGACTCATTTATGTATCTGGGGTTAGGCTGGCTGTCAGCTGATCTAGGCTGGCCTTGGCTGGGATGACTGAGTAATTTGGTTCTTTTCCATTTATATCTCATTCTGAAAATGTCATTATGGTAAGAACAAGGGCACAGAGGGTAAGAGAAACAAGAAAATGCTCTTGAACCAAGGCTCAGAAGTAGCACAACATTGCTTCTACTACATTCTGCTAACTGAAGCATGTCATACAGCCTAGTCCAGACTTAAAGCCTGGGCATATTGACTCTATTTCTTTAGCAGAGGGAATAGAATGGCAATTTGTAAGGCCAAGGGCTTGTCTATAGAGAGGAAAAACAATTGGACCATTAACACAACGTTTTCTGTAGTGATCAATAAAGTTTAGTTCAATCTGAGGGGCATTTGGGCACACTAAAAAACTTGGAATCTGTGTGACAGTCATTCTGGAATCAGTTTCATTAACTCAGTTAGTTTCTTCCTTTTCCATTCCACAGGGTGAATTTCTAGCTATCTTCTGAAAGGGGAAAAGAGGATAGACACCTCTCAGTGGAGAAAGGCCCACTCATCTAACTGGAGACTGCCCCTTACTGCCAGAAAATCCACAGTGAGTAAATTACCAGTGTCTATCTCACTCTGTCATTTCTCCCAGTGAAAGAAAAGTCACTCTCTTGTTTCTCAATAAACTTAAAGCATTTCTATATTCAGAGGGCCAGGCAGAAATTCTATCAGTATAGTATCTAGGACAGTTAAGAAGCTCCTTCCTATACTGTCTCAGGGTCTAGTGAGCATGCCCTGGGTATTCTAGTGGACTTGCTCACTTCCTCACCCTTCTCTTCTATGCTGGCTCTGAAGACATGATGAGGTTGGGTGAGCTCCAAGATCATGGGATAATGGAAGGAGCAATAGGCACTTTTACTCTGGACTCCTGTGTGTTCTCTAACAGAGTATCTGAAGTAAAGCACACCCCACCTTACACGACTGATTTCCTTCTGAGATCTCCATCTGATCTATCTGTAATCCTTGTAGTAACAACTATGACTTTTCTCCACCAGTGAACAAATTTCTCTGATACTGTTTGCTGAAAGAGAATTTGTCTCCTACCTGTTTGGGGCTTCATTGTTAAGTTTTTGTTACACTTCACCTGATTTTCCTAATTGTTTTGAGGTCTGTAGGTGAGTAGGGTTGGTTTATAGGGTCACTAAAAGTAATCAATAAGCAATCAGTAATAATAGAAAACAGTTTTATCTGAGCCAAACTGAGGATTGTAACCTAGAAGCCACATTATCCCCAGATTACTCTGAGAAACTGCTCCAGAGAAGCATGGTTTTCAATACAGTTTTGTATCTTGTCAGAACAAAGAACATTAAAATTGATGCAGCTGCTGTGAAGACCAGTATGGAGGTTCCTTAAAAATTAAAAATAGAACTACCATAACCCAGTAACCCCACTACTGATACCCAGAGAAAACATAATTCAAGAAGATACATGCATACCAGTGTTCATAGCAGCACTATTTACAGTAGCCAGGACGATGGAAGCAACCAAAGCATCCATCAACAGAGGAATGGATAAAGAGGATGGGGCACATATATACACACAGTGGAATCTTATGCAGCCATTAAAGTGAGAGTTGCTCCATTGTGTCTGGCTCTTTGCGACCCCACAACTGTATAGTTCATGGAGTTCTCCAGACCAGAGCACTGGAGTGGAGAGCCTTTCCCTTCCCCAGGGGATCTTCCCGATCCAGGGATTGAACACAGATCTCCTGCATTGCAGCTGCATTCACTACCTGCTGAGTCACAAGGGGAGCCCAGTGCAGCCGTTAAAAAGGAACAAAACTGGGTCATTTGTGTAGACATGGATGGACTTAGAGACTGTCATACAGAGTGAAGTAAGTTAGAAAGAGAAAAACAAATATTGTTTATTAATGCATATATGTGCAGTCTAGAAAAAGTGGTATTGATGATCTTATTTGAAGAGCAGCAATAGAGACACAGATGTGGAGAACAAATGTATGAAAACCAAGGGAGGAAGAGGGAGTGGGATCAATTATATTGGAACTCACACATACACACACATACACATACACACATACATATTTATGGGTGTGCTCAGCTGCTTCAGTCATGTTTGACTCTTTGAGACTCTATGTACTGAAGCCTACCAGGCTCCTCTGTCCATGGGATTCTCCAGTCAAGAATCCTGGAGTGGATTGCCATGCCCTCCTCCAGGGGATCTTTGAGAACCAGGGATTGAACCTAAGCTACTGGGGAAATAAATAAATAAATATATATATATATATATATATATATATATAGACAGAGGAGACTGTTGGGCTCCAGAGGACTGGTGGGCTACAGTCTATGGGGTTGCAAAAATTCAGACATGACTGATCATCTTTCTCTTCTTTGATACTATGCATAAAATAGAAAACTAGTGAGTACCTTCTGTACAGCTCAGGGAACTCAGAGCTTTGTGGTGACCTAAATGGGAAGAAAATTTTAAAATGAGGGGTATTTGTATATGTATCCCTGATTCACTTTGCTGTACAGTAGAAACTAACTCAAGATTGTAAAGCAACTGTACTCCAATAAAAATTAGTTTTCAAAAAGAACAAAGAACATTAAATAAATCAAAGATATGCTCCTTTAAGATTAAAAAAAAAAAACTGAAAAATCACACTAGCACATATATACAGAGAGTCAGTATGGCCTTGGCACTTGAGAAGGGAGTCTTATTATCAAAGAAGTGCCAGAAATTCTTCCCAGGAAGAGAGGCATTTAATCTTTATTGTTAACATGGATGTTATTTGCTTCTGATCAATGTGCCCTTTTGTTTAATAGTTAAAGACGGTGTGAAATATATGTTTGCTAGGCCGCAAACAGATTGTTCTAGTCAGTATAAAATTCAGTTAACTCATGTGCAAGCCAGAATGACTTCATCATACTTCAATGTATGAGAATTTCTTTTAACAATAACCCACTCCCTAAATCCCTTTCTGTACAGCAAGACTTCAGTAGGTTAACTTCATCTTTTTTCCCATACATACTCTACCCATGTTATATATAAATCTATATTTTTATGAACCTGCTTTGTTGACTATATAATAATGAGCAATTTCCCTCTCCAATAAATTTCTGTCTATAGTGTCCTAACACAGCATCCCTTTGCACATATGGACAGAGATTCATTTAACCAATGCTTTTGTTGAACACTTAGATATTTTTTGGTTTGTCATGTTCATAAAATAAGGAGAAAGTTCTGAATGTCATATTTCTGCAACCAGTTCTTGTTGCTGCTGAGTCACTTCAGTCGTGTCCAACTCTGTGTGACCCCATAGACGGCAGCCCACCAGGCTCCCCCGTCCCTGGGATTCTCCAGGCAAGAACATTGGAGTGGGTTGTCATTTCCTGCTCCAGTATGAAAGTAAAAAGTGAAAATGAAGTCGCTCAGTCGTGTCTGACTTTTCGCGACTCTGTGGACTGCAGCCTACCAGGCTCCTCTGTCCATGGGATTTTCCAGGCAAGAGTACTGGAGTGGGGTGCCATTGCCTTCTCCAAACCAGTTCTTACAGATGAGTTATTGTCATTGCATTCGATGTTTCCACTGTGCAGGGGACAGAGTTTAAAAGCTATTAAACCAGATACCTGGTTATTATCCCAGAGCTTTGATTTATCCTAATGAAGCCAGCCTGAAGTTCTCTACACAGGAAAGTCTGAAAACCTATATTCACGGGAAAAGATGGGTGGAAACTCTCCAGCCTCCTTCTGTTCATCAGCATTTTCAATAATTGTGCCTCACTCCCACTCCTCTCTAGTGTTATGGAAGAGGGAAGACAGATACTGCTGTAGCCATCTTGGAGAAGGGGTTCTGAAAATGTGAGTGCTTGGTCCAAGTCACACTCAGAAATCGTGGGATCTGTCCTCCAGCTCAGACTTTTTGACAGTCAGCCTGCTGTTTTCCACTGCAGTGTGTTACAGGGACTTATTTGCAATAATAATTGTTGTAACAGGTAACTTCTATTAGACTTGTATTATATGCAAGACCATGTTCTCAATGCTTTATATGTTTTAACTCCCTGAATATTCAAAACAATCATATGTAGTAGATGTTATTACTGTTTTTGTTATTTGCTGAGGTAGTGACTGGGAGAGATTAAACAATTTTTCAAGATCACATGGGAGATAGTAATAGAACTGCAATTCAAACTCAATTAAGAGATCAAGCTCTTAGCCTCTGTAACCCATGGATAAATATTGACTGTTAAATATAATTCAGGGCTATCATGAGGTTAGCCTGGAGCCTCACCTATCAATATTATTGCCATGCTAAATCCCAGGAAATTCCTCCTCTTCTTTTTCCTTTTTATAATTCTCCTGTGAACACACACACGGTTGGAGTGTTGCTTGAGCTAACTTCAGATCACAGAAGAATGTCCTTATCATCAAAACAAAGTAATCCCTTTTGGTAATCCTTCTATCCTCCCTACAAATCTCTTCTGGGCCAAATCTCCTTCAATCTTATTGCCTTCAGCTATAAATGATAAATTAATTGTTCATCTGTATTTTATTTCTTCTTGTTTAAAATATTACTTATTGTTTTCTTCTGATTGTAAAAGTAGTATACACTTACTGAAAAAAATATGGGAAATAGAAAAGTATAGACAATAAAGTAAAACCATCCAAAATCTCTCTGTACCTGAGAGATAACACCTGTTAATATTTTTTTCCTATCTTCTTCTGCACATCCTCCATAGAACTAGATCATACCATAGTAATATTTCATGCTGGGTTTATTCACTTAATGTATCATGAACATTCACATGTTTTATTAAGTACAATGTGGCTTCTAACAACTGCATAATATCCCATTGTATTAATTAATATAGCAATTTAATTAATACACATTGATGAGCATCATTTTACACACATCTGTGTCTTATTCCTGATAATTTTTTTAGGAATGATTCCTAGAATTAAAATTGCTGGATCTAAAGTGCACACTTTCAGGTTCTCAGTGTACCAGTTGTCAAATTCTTCTCTAGAAACATGTACCAGTTCGCACATGTTTCCATATGGATTTTAAATGGTGCCTGGATCCTTTTTGAGCCTGTCTCTAAAGGACCAGAGTTCTTTGGTACTTTCTAGATCTACATCTGGCCAATCCAACCCCCGGGGATGACATTTGTGGTCACTATGGGGCCACATACACCCAGATCCCCACAGTCAGATAGACTCATCTCTGCTCACATTAAGGTTTTTATTGATCCCATTTCAAAATGACAAAAGGAGTCTAGCCCACCAGACACTTCTGTTCATGGGATTTTCCAGGCAAGAATACTGGAGTGAGTTGTCATTTCCGTCTGCAGAAGAGTTCAGAAATACCTACAGACTTAGTAGGTAGAACTAGAACATGCATCATCAAAACTCTGCTAAAATAAAAGCTGAAAGTAAAGGTTTCAAAGTAAATAAAACCCCAATCTTAACTGGTGTCTGTTCACTGAATTATTTATCAATATGTTAGATGCTGGACAGAGAGACACAGTGCCTGTCTCCAAGGAGGTAACAGTCTAAAAGTGGAGACAAAAAACTAGACCCATACAGAGAGTAAACCAGGGCATTTACAATAAGCAGAATAGTATCCAGGACTTTTCCCTGTTGTCTTTGAATGGCAGATGGTAGGAGGTAAATACTACATAGACACTGAAGAGCAGCCAGACACATCTCAGAGGGTCAGGACCAACTTTGCTTCAACTATCTTCTCATCCCTTCCCTATTGCAGCCTAAACAGTCTTAGTGGAATTTGTTGGAGATGCAAGAATTGAGTTTTTGGTGGAAAACTACTCCCTCCTAGGAGATGTGGGAAGGAGATACTCTTTCCTCCCCACAGCCAGGTGAGAAGGGCCTACGAGACTTGTTACCTGGAAGCAAGAGGGACTCACTCACTGTGCCTGACAGCTGCATGCATGTGTAGTTCTGATCACTGACACTTTGCACAAGTGAAGGTTATTGGCAAGACATGGAGGGAAAGTAGAGCAGCCCTGCCTCCACTTTGGGCACAGAGAAGGTTTTGAGCTTTTGAGTTTGGGTCATTTGCCCAATGGGGGCCTGATCTGGAGCCATCTTTCCTTTACCCTGAACACTTGGGTGGCAGAGGGACCACAGCAGAAGGAGATTGTGACGTGCACTGTGGGAGAGGGAGATGAGGAGATGAAGGGGTGTTTGATGAGCTCCCCTGGGAGGAGAGCCTCTTCCTGCCAGGAACCTGCGCCCTGGAAACAACTTCAAGGATGCCCCACCAGGAGTCAGCATTTGGACCACTAACCCATCAGGGCAGGATCACAGCAGCATCTGTGAAGATACCCTCTCTGCCGTGGATGTCTGGCTCATTGGCCATCCTCTCAGTCATTCTAAATGAGCAAGAATGACTCATCTAAGTGACATATCTCTAGGCTTATGCAAAGCTGTGTCTGGAGACACTGTCCTGGCTGTAAATATGCAGACAAAAGTAGAGTTTGGTTCCTGGGAGGAGCTTGCCTGAAGAGGCGAATATGAGATCAGGTCATGAAATGGACACATTTTTCTTCCTCACAGCCAGTAACCTCAGGGTCAAGTCCTTGATGAAGGATGGCGATTACCCATCTGCTGTATCCAGGAATTTCAGCCTTTGCTCCTTCAAAGTGGCTTCAGCTATTTGACAGTTTGCTTAATTTTTCAAACTGCCTCAGGCTACTTTGTAAGTGTTGAGGCAAATTTCAGTTGTGTGTGTGTGTATCCCAGTATGGGATGTGAAGATTTACACACTGACCGGGTGCCTTAGATCAATATCAAAGAGGGGTGTCCTCTCATAATAAACAAATGACTACAGCTGGAGCATAAGCTGACTAATCAGCAAGAGTAGGTCAATGTTCAAGAAATTAACCCCAGTTTATTCTTATTCTTATCTATAGGTTTATGTTCTAAGGTCTCTGCAGTTAGGCAAAGCCCTAATTTGTAATGCCTATTTCAGCTATGAGCAGAAAAATTACCACCTAAAGTCATTTAGGGAATCTTAGTAAACATTTATTTCTGTGATTTAAAAAGATGACCAAAGTTAATTTATTTTAAAACACAAGAGCAATAAAGCATTTTCCAAACTTATTATGGACATCTGCTGTGGGCTTGACCCTGAGAATACAAGGGGGAACAGAGTGGCTGTGGTTTTGCCCTCAGAGAGCTCACAGTCTGGCAGAGAGTTTGCTTGCAGCGCTGATGGTCATTCCGGTAACTATTAACTCTTTCCCCATAATCACTATTTTGTTTCAATAATTCATGAATAAGTTGCCACAAAACGTGGCAATCTCAAACAGTAACTTATTTTTCCTCACTATCTTGTGGCTCAGAAATTGGGAAGGGTTCTCTTGGGGCTTCTCATATGGTTGAAGTCAAATATCTGGGGCAAGAGTCATCCAATGGCCTGACTGATGTTTGACGCCTGATGGGTCTGAGGTCCATGGGGGCTCACGTCAGCCAGAAGTTCATCTCGGCTGATGATGGGAGCAGCTCCATATGGCCTTTCCAGCATGGTAGTCTCAGAGAAGTTGTGTTTCTTGTATAGTAACTCTCTTTCCCAGAACAAGTGCCCTAAGAGAGGCAACAGAAGCTAGATAACCTTGCCTGACTCAGCTTTGGAAGCGGTATTCTTTGATTTCAATCAAGTTACCATAGTTGGCTCAGATTCAAGTGGAGGAGACATAGAGCTCACCTTTAGATGGGAAGGGTCCCAAAGAATTTTGGGTCATGTTTTTAAACCACCACAATCATAATCTGAAAGAGAGATTTTTCAGGTGGTAAATGGTCTCCCAAGGTTTATATGACCATTTGCTGCTGCTGCTGTTGCTGCTGCTGCTAAGTCGCTTCAGTTGTGTCCGACTCTGTGCGACCCCAGAGACAGAAGCCCACCAGGCTCCCCCGTCCCTGGGATTCTCCAGGCAAAAACACTGGAGTGGGTTGCCACTGCTTTCTCCAATGCATGAAAGTGAAACGTGAAAAGTGAAAGTGAAGTTGCTCAGTCATGTCCGACTCCTCATGACCCCATGGACTGCAGCCCACCAGGCTCTCCCATCCCTGGGATTTTCCAGGCAAGAGGACTGGAGTGGGGTGCCATCACCTTCTCCATATGACCATTTAGGGAACCTGTTACAGCAGAGAAGGCTGAGACCATACTCAGACAGGACTGGAATTTGATTCTACACCAAGATAGCCTCCTCTACTCTCTCTCCCTCTACAGTTTCTATAAAGCTAATTGAAGCAATGATTTCTCTACTTATTCCATTTGATATCAAGCTTCTTAACAGCTATTTTGGGATAGAAGCCTACACTATCACAACCAGTACTGGCACTGATACTTGTAGCATTTTGGAAAAGGGGAAATTTTGCCCTGCTGAAACAAGAGCTTTCTTGTTCAGATTTGCCAGTCAAAACCCAAATGAGCATATTTATTCTTTGAACTAGTATGAAATTAAGAGCAGAGAACTTAACAGTTATTAAGGACAGCAAGTGTCATATGCTTGTCATATTACAGAAAACCCCCTGAGGTATATTCACCAAGCCAATCTATTTTTGCCTATAACCTTTTTTAGTTTCTAAGTGTAGACTTTCTCACATTCACCTGATGCCTTCCACTCTGGAAGGACTTTCCTGGGAAATAAGACATTCTCTGATGAAATTTTGAGGGTTCCGTTTTTTATTTAAGAAAATCTTTTATTACTAATATAACATTTTGACCTCATTTGGGGGTAGAGATATTATTTAATATTACAGTATGTTCCCTACATATGAAAAAATTCTGTTCTGAGAGCACATTTGTAAGTCCAATAAGTACAGCAAAGTCAGCCTAGGTACCCAGCTAACACAATCAGCCATGTAGTGCTGTACAGTAATAGGCTTATAATATGTTTCACACAAACGATATACAACAAACACAAAAGATAAAGAAAACATTTTTAATCTTGCATTACAGTACCTTAAAAAGTACAGTAGTACAGTACCAGCTGGCATTCAGTGGCTGGCATTGAGGAGGGAGAGGAGGTGGAGATGCATAGCTGAAGGAACGTCAGCAGTAGGAGGTGGAGAGAGAGCTGCAGTTTCTCTCACAGCTGATGTGATTGGACATGCGCGTGCCAGTCACATCTTTGTAAGTTTACAGCCTGAAGGTTTGTATGTAGGGGACTTACAGGATAGCACGTTTGCCACAGTCTCAGCAAGTAAGAAACCTCTTGAGGCTCCTCCCTCCTTCCTAAATTGTCTAGAATTCCAGTGCGGATGGATCACTAGCTCAGGTCAAATAGTCAGCATTATTTACCATGACCAAGCAGAGAGGGGTCCAGAGGACTTGGTCAGTTGAAGGCTTTAACTGCTATCATGCGATGTCATTGCTAAACATAGCTTCTTGAACACTGCCTGCTAATGTAGGATGGTGGTCTCAACCTTATAGGTGTTGGCATTATGTACCAGGTTAATCTCTGAAAATCACTTTTGTTTAGTGTTTATGCATATATGTGCATGCTAAGTTGCTTTGGTCGTGTCCAGTTCTTTGTGATCCTATGAACTTTAGCTCACCAGTCTCTATCTTCAAATATTATCACATTATGGATTAGAACTTCAGCATGATTTTCAGGGGAACACTACTGGGTTATGATAGGCTTCCCGGGTAGCTCAGTGGGTAAAGACTCTGCCTGCAATGCAAGAGACACAGGAGGTGCAGGTTCAGTCCTTGGGTCAGGAAGATGGCTGAGTAGAGTTCCCTGTATCATACAGTAGGTCCTCGTTAGTTTTCTATTTTGTACACAGTAGTGTATACATGTCAGTCCCAGTCTCCCAATTCATCCTGCCTCCTCTTCCCCCTTGATGTTCATACATTTGTTCCCTACATCTGTGTCTCTGCTTCTGCTTTGCAAATAGGCTCATCTCTATCATTTTTCTAGATTCCACATATGTGCATTATGTTTACAAAATTTGTTTTTCTTTCTGACTTACTTCACTTTGTTTGACAGTCTCTAGGTCCATCCATGCAGAAGGCAATGGCACACCACTCCAGTACTCTTGCCTGGAAAATCCCATGGACTGAGGAGCGTGGTGGGCTGTAGTCTCTGGGGTCGCAAAAAGTCAGACACGACTGAGTGACTTCCCTTTCACTTTTCACTTTCATGCATTGGAGAAGGANTGCAGAAGGCAATGGCACACCACTCCAGTACTCTTGCCTGGAAAATCCCATGGACTGAGGAGCGTGGTGGGCTGTAGTCTCTGGGGTCGCGAAAAGTCAGACACGACTGAGTGACTTCCCTTTCACTTTTCACTTTCATGCATTGGAGAAGGAAATGGCAAATTATTCCAGTGTTCTTGCCCGGAAAATCCCAGGGACAGAGGAGCCTGGTGGGTTGCCGTCTATGGGGTCGCACAGAGTTGGACACGACTGAAGCAACTTAGCCGCAGCAGGTCCATCCACATCTCTCTTTACTTACTTGGATGTTCTTATAAAACATCACCACAATGCCAAGGGGTTTGGGTATAGAAGATTTCCAGATACAGCCAGGCACAGAGCTAAACACCTACCTGCCTTTCACCAACTTCTAAATCTTAGTTACCTCATATCAGGAGTGCTTTGAAGAATTTGGTTTCCTTTTCTCTTGATAAACCCTGGTCAAAATCATCCTAGACTATTACAGAATTTTACTGACTTAGAACTTCCAAAGACACAGGCCATCTCTAGATAATTTGTCTTCTAGAATACTTCTTGGTTCCCAGTGGAATCTTCCCAACTTTTCTAAGACAAAAAGAGTACAAACCAAAGGACTGAAGAAAGGGCAAACTCTCTCTGGCCAAAAGGAAGTAAGGATAATAGTGATGACAATAGTAACAAACAATACATCTTATGTGTTTACTGTGTGCTAGGAAGCAACAGTTAGAACTGGACATGGAACAACAGACTGGTTCCAAATAAGAAAAGGAGTACATCAATTCAGCCTGCTGTTTTCCACTGCAGTGTGTTACAGGGACTTATTTGCAATAATAATTGTTGTAACAGGTAACTTCTATTAGACTTGTATTATATGCAAGACCATGTTCTCAATGCTTTATATGTTTTAACTCCCTGAATATTCAAAACAATCATATGTAGTAGATGTTATTACTGTTTTTGTTATTTGCTGAGGTAGTGACTGGGAGAGATTAAACAATTTTTCAAGATCACATGGGAGATAGTAATAGAACTGCAATTCAAACTCAATTAAGAGATCAAGCTCTTAGCCTCTGTAACCCATGGATAAATATTGACTGTTAAATATAATTCAGGGCTATCATGAGGTTAGCCTGGAGCCTCACCTATCAATATTATTGCCATGCTAAATCCCAGGAAATTCCTCCTCTTCTTTTTCTTTTTTATAATTCTCCTGTGAACACACACACGGTTGGAGTGTTGCTTGAGCTAACTTCAGATCACAGAAGAATGTCCTTATCATCAAAACAAAGTAATCCCTTTTGGTAATCCTTCTATCCTCCCTACAAATCTCTTCTGGGCCAAATCTCCTTCAATCTTATTGCCTTCAGCTATAAATGATAAATTAATTGTTCATCTGTATTTTATTTCTTCTTGTTTAAAATATTACTTATTGTTTTCTTCTGATTGTAAAAGTAGTATACACTTACTGAAAAAAATATGGGAAATAGAAAAGTATAGACAATAAAGTAAAACCATCCAAAATCTCTCTGTACCTGAGAGATAACACCTGTTAATATTTTTTTCCTATCTTCTTCTGCACATCCTCCATAGAACTAGATCATACCGTAGTAATATTTCATGCTGGGTTTATTCACTTAATGTATCATGAACATTCACATGTTTTATTAAGTACAATGTGGCTTCTAACAACTGCATAATATCCCATTGTATTAATTAATATAGCAATTTAATTAATACACATTGATGAGCATCATTTTACACACATCTGTGTCTTATTCCTGATAATTTTTTTAGGAATGATTCCTAGAATTAAAATTGCTGGATCTAAAGTGCACACTTTCAGGTTCTCAGTGTACCAGTTGTCAAATTCTTCTCTAGAAACATGTACCAGTTCGCACATGTTTCCATATGGATTTTAAATGGTGCCTGGATCCTTTTTGAGCCTGTCTCTAAAGGACCAGAGTTCTTTGGTACTTTCTAGATCTACATCTGGCCAATCCAACCCCCGGGGATGACATTTGTGGTCACTATGGGGCCACATACACCCAGATCCCCACAGTCAGATAGACTCATCTCTGCTCACATTAAGGTTTTTATTGATCCCATTTCAAAATGACAAAAGGAGTCGAGCCCACCAGACACTTCTGTTCATGGGATTTTCCAGGCAAGAATACTGGAGTGAGTTGTCATTTCCGTCTGCAGAAGAGTTCAGAAATACCTACAGACTTAGTAGGTAGAACTAGAACATGCATCATCAAAACTCTGCTAAAATAAAAGCTGAAAGTAAAGGTTTCAAAGTAAATAAAACCCCAATCTTAACTGGTGTCTGTTCACTGAATTATTTATCAATATGTTAGATGCTGGACAGAGAGACACAGTGCCTGTCTCCAAGGAGGTAACAGTCTAAAAGTGGAGACAAAAAACTAGACCCATACAGAGAGTAAACCAGGGCATTTACAATAAGCAGAATAGTATCCAGGACTTTTCCCTGTTATCTTTGAATGGCAGATGGTAGGAGGTAAATACTACATAGACACTGAAGAGCAGCCAGACACATCTCAGAGGGTCAGGACCAACTTTGCTTCAACTATCTTCTCATGCCTTCCCTATTGCAGCCTAAACAGTCTTAGTGGAATTTGTTGGAGATGCAAGGATTGAGTTTTTGGTGGAAAACTACTCCCTCCTAGGAGATGTGGGAAGGAGATACTCTTTCCTCCCCACAGCCAGGTGAGAAGGGCCTACGAGACTTGTTACCTGGAAGCAAGAGGGACTCGCTCACTGTGCCTGACAGCTGCATGCATGTGTAGTTCTGATCACTGACACTTTGCACAAGTGAAGGTTATTGGCAAGACATGGAGGGGAAGTAGAGCAGCCCTGCCTCCACTTTGGGCACAGAGAAGGTTTTGAGCTTTTGAGTTTGGGTCCTTTGCCCAATGGGGGCCTGATCTGGAGCCATCTTTCCATTACCCTGAACACTCAGGTGGCAGAGGGACCACAGCAGAAGGAGATTGTGACGTGCACTGAGGGAGAGGGAGATGAGGAGATGAAGGGGTGTTTGATGAGCTCCCCTGGGAGGAGAGCCTCTTCCTGCCAGGAACCTGCGCCCTGGAAACAACTTCAAGGATGCCCCACCAGGAGTCGGCATTTGGACCACTAACCCATCAGGGCAGGATCACAGCAGCATCTGTGAAGATACCCTCTCTGCCGTGGATGTCTGGCTCATTGGCCATCCTCTCAGTCATTCTAAATGAGCAAGAATGACTCATCTAAGTGACATATCTCTATGCTTATGCAAAGCTGTGTCTGGAGACACTGTCCTGGCTGTAAATATGCAGACAAAAGTAGAGTTTGGTTCCTGGGAGGAGCTTGCCTGAAGAGGAGAATATGAGATCAGGTCATGAAAT
Organism: Oreotragus oreotragus; assembly: GCA_006410675.1. Taxonomy (NCBI): domain Eukaryota; kingdom Metazoa; phylum Chordata; class Mammalia; order Artiodactyla; family Bovidae; genus Oreotragus; species Oreotragus oreotragus. The sequence goes on along the minus strand of SJYX01015317.1, from coordinate 216,821 downwards.
GGACACATTTTTCTTCCTCACAGCCAGTAACCTCAGGGTCAAGTCCTTGATGAAGGATGGCGATTACCCATCTGCTGTATCCAGGAATTTCAGCCTTTGCTCCTTCAAAGTGGCTTCAGCTATTTGACAGTTTGCNTATCTCTATGCTTATGCAAAGCTGTGTCTGGAGACACTGTCCTGGCTGTAAATATGCAGACAAAAGTAGAGTTTGGTTCCTGGGAGGAGCTTGCCTGAAGAGGAGAATATGAGATCAGGTCATGAAATGGACACATTTTTCTTCCTCACAGCCAGTAACCTCAGGGTCAAGTCCTTGATGAAGGATGGCGATTACCCATCTGCTGTATCCAGGAATTTCAGCCTTTGCTCCTTCAAAGTGGCTTCAGCTATTTGACAATTTGCCTAATTTTTCAAACTGCCTCAGGCTACTTTGTAAGTGTTGAGGCAAATTTCAGTTGTGTGTGTGTGTATCCCAGTATGGGATGTGAAGATTTACACACTGGCCGGGTACCTTAGATCAATACCAAAGGGTGGTGTCCTCTCATAATAAACAAATGACTAGAGCTGGAGCGTAAGCTGACTAATCAGCAAGCGTAGGTCAATGTTCAAGCAATTAACCCCGGTTTATTCTTATTCTTATCTATAGGTTTATGTTCTAAGGTCTCTGCAGTTAGGCAAAGCCCTAAGTTGTAATGCCTATTTCAGCTATGAGCAGAAAAATTACCACCTGAACTCAGTTAGGAAATCTTAGTAAACATTTATTTTTGTGATTTAAAAAGATAACCAAAGTTAATTTATTTTAAAACACAAGAGCAATAAAGCATTTTCCAAACTTATTATGGACATCTGCTGTGGGCTTGACCCTGAGGATACAAGGGGGAACAGAGTGGCTGTGGTTTTGCCCTCAGAGAGCTCACAGTCTGGCAGAGAGTTTGCTTGCAGCGCTGATGGTCATTCCGGTAACTATTAACTCTTTCCCCATAATCACTATTTTGTTTCAATAATTCATGAATAAGTTGCCACAAAACGTGGCAATCTCAAACAGTAACTTATTTTTCCTCACTATCTTGTGGCTCAGAAATTGGGAAGGGTTCTCTTGGGGCTTCTCATATGGTTGAAGTCAAATATCTGGGGCAAGAGTCATCCAATGGCCTGACTGATGTTTGACGCCTGATGGGTCTGAGGTCCATGGGGGCTCACGTGACTGTCAGCCAGAAGTTCATCTCGGCTGATGATGGGAGCAGCTCCATATGGCCTTTCCAGCATGGTAGTCTCAGAGAAGTTGTGTTTCTTGTATAGTAACTCTCTTTCCCAGAACAAGTGCCCTAAGAGAGGCAACAGAAGCTAGATAACCTTGCCTGACTCAGCTTTGGAAGCGGTATTCTTTGATTTCAATCAAGTTACCATAGTTGGCTCAGATTCAAGTGGAGGAGACATAGAGCTCACCTTTAGATGGGAAGGGTCCCAAAGAATTTTGGGTCATGTTTTTAAACCACCACAATCATAATCTGAAAGAGAGATTTTTCAGGTGGTAAATGGTCTCCCAAGGTTTATATGACCATTTGCTGCTGCTGCTGTTGCTGCTGCTGCTAAGTCGCTTCAGTTGTGTCCGACTCTGTGCGACCCCAGAGACAGAAGCCCACCAGGCTCCCCCGTCCCTGGGATTCTCCAGGCAAAAACACTGGAGTGGGTTGCCACTGCTTTCTCCAATGCATGAAAGTGAAACGTGAAAAGTGAAAGTGAAGTTGCTCAGTCATGTCCGACTCCTCATGACCCCATGGACTGCAGCCCACCAGGCTCTCCCATCCCTGGGATTTTCCAGGCAAGAGGACTGGAGTGGGGTGCCATCACCTTCTCCATATGACCATTTAGGGAACCTGTTACAGCAGAGAAGGCTGAGACCATACTCAGACAGGACTGGAATTTGATTCTACACCAAGATAGCCTCCTCTACTCTCTCTCCCTCTACAGTTTCTATAAAGCTAATTGAAGCAATGATTTCTCTACTTATTCCATTTGATATCAAGCTTCTTAACAGCTATTTTGGGATAGAAGCCTACCCTATCACAACCAGTACTGGCACTGATACTTGTAGCATTTTGGAAAAGGGGAAATTTTGCCCTGCTGAAACAAGAGCTTTCTTGTTCAGATTTGCCAGTCAAAACCCAAATGAGCATATTTATTCTTTGAACTAGTATGAAATTAAGAGCAGAGAACTTAACAGTTATTAAGGACAGCAAGTGTCATATGCTTGTCATATTACAGAAAACCCCCTGAGGTATATTCACCAAGCCAATCTATTTTTGCCTATAACCTTTTTTAGTTTCTAAGTGTAGACTTTCTCACATTCACCTGATGCCTTCCACTCTGGAAGGACTTTCCTGGGAAATAAGACATTCTCTGATGAAATTTTGAGGGTTCCGTTTTTTATTTAAGAAAATCTTTTATTACTAATATAACATTTTGACCTCATTTGGGGGTAGAGATATTATTTAATATTACAGTATGTTCCCTACATATGAAAAAATTCTGTTCTGAGAGCACATTTGTAAGTCCAATAAGTACAGCAAAGTCAGCCTAGNAGCAGAGACATTACTTTGCCAACAAAGGTCCGTCTAGTCAAGGCTATGGTTTTTCCAGTGGTCATGTATGGATGTGAAAGTTGGACTATGAAGAAAGCTGAGCACTGAAGAATTGATGCTTTTGAACTGTGGTGTTGGAGAAGACTCTTGAGAATCCCTTGGACTGCAAGGAGATCCAACCAGTCCATCCTAAAGGAGATCAGTCCTGGGTGTTCTTTGGAAGGAATGATGCTAAAGCTGAAACTCCAATACTTTGGCTACCTCATGCGAAGAGTTGACTCATTGGAAAAGACTCTGATGCTGGGAGGGATTGGGGGCAGGAGGAGAAGGGGACGACCGAGGATGAGATGGCTGGATGGCATCACCGACTTGATGGACATGAGTTTGGGTGAACTCCGGAAGTTGGTGATGGACAGGGAGGCCTGATGTGCTGCAATTCATGGGGTCGCAAAGAGTCGGACATGACTGAGTGACTGAAATGAACTGAACTGAACTGAGGCATTGTTCTAAGTGCTTTATATTTCTAACCCATTATATTCTCACAGTGATTTCTTAACAGATGAAGAAACTGAAACTTGAGCAAGGCAGCAGCTTGTCCATGTGACATTGTTAGGAATGTCACCAGGACATGGACCTACTAGGTATTTTGGCTCCAGAGTTCAGGTTTTTACCTGGACTTAGCTGAATGGCATCCTTTAACAGTGGGCAAAATTTGATCCATGGACCCGCATCACCAGTAGGAACTGGGAGCTTGTTAGAGATGAGGAATCTCAGGCCCTTCCAAAAGCTGTTGAGTCAGACCCTGAATTTTAACCCCGGGTGACTTTGATTTTGGACGTGCACAGCAGCAAATGGCAGCTTGCAGCAAGCAGCAGTGAGCAGTAGCTGGGAGCAAGGTCTTACTTTCCCAAACCAGGAGTCCTAACCACTGGAGCAGAGGGGCCGGCAGTGAGGGCTAATGTCCTTGCCTGCTTAGTCAAGAATGAATTCAGGTGAGGAGGTACAAGGTAAAGAGTAAAGTAAGCTTTTGAAAAGTGCATGCAGAAAGGTGCATGGGCAGGCTGAGAGAGAGTCACATCTTTGGGAAATTTGACTTCTTTAAAAGGGGCAGTTTTCAGGGACTTGTCTTCCCTCAGGTCCATCGTCTTGCTTTGTCCCCTCCCCTGGTTAATTTGCCTTAGGACCTTCCCCTGGGGTGTGCACACCCCTTAGCCAAGATGGATCTTGAAGTGAAGGCTTCTGGGAGGAGCAAGACTCCTTATGGCCTGGAATTATCCTCTGACTTTGGACTCCAAGGAGCCTTTCTGCATACGTGTCGTGTCTCCTTTATCCTAGAAAGGGGGAAGTGGAGATCCCTTAATCCTTTGCTCAGACAGGATTTTGCCTCTGTTTGTCCTTGCCATGATTATTTTCTTGAGATGCTTACAAGAGACAAAGAGTGGCTATTTACCCTGTTTCTGCTATTACTTCCATTTCAGAGGGCAAACAGGAGACTGGTTGTAAATTCCTCAACTGGAGCCCACCTCTCTCTTGTCTCAGGAAATGCAAAGAGGAGGCTAGCTGGTTGTAAATGTCCAACCTGGAGCCCATCTGTCTCCTTTGGGGGCACATTCATGTTGGAGGAGTGCTGCTCCAGAGTGGTATATGTCTGCTCACCTTAACTTTGCATAACTTAGAGTCATCCTAAGCTCCTTTCCTCTGTCATATGTGGCATCCAAGCCATTAGCAAATTCTGGCAACTGTTACTTAAAATACATTCAGAATCTAATACTCTTTCACCTCCCCCACTGATATCACCCTATTCTCAAGCTCCATCTCTTCTCCCTGGATTTGTCATTAGACTCCTTGTCTACCTCTGTCTTTCTGTTTGTCTCCATCCAGCAGCCAGCCTATGAAGAGAGGATGTTGTTTTACTTAGAATCATCATAGTTTCCTAGCCTACTCGGATCAAAACCCACAAGGCACTGCATAATGGCCCCTTGCTTTCTCCTCTCTGACCTCAACACTTTACTCCTGCTCACTCTGCTCCATTCACACTGACTTCCTTACCCTTTAATATGGTAACAAACCACTCTGAAGTTCCCTTTTCACAGTTACTGGAATCACCTTTCCTGCCTCTATCTGCACAGCTCCCAGTGCAGCTTTCCTCAGCCACCTTGCATCAAGTAGCCAGACTCCCCCCATCCTAGCTTTCCTGTCCCTTTCTCTGTTTGCCTTTCCTCTACTGCACTTTACCAGCATCTGAATACTTTACACTTAAGATTTTTATTTATTATGTCTTAGCGACATTGTAATACAAGGTCCATTCACTGCTATGAATGGTCCTGCACACAGTAGGTGCTCAGACACCTACTGTGAATGAGGTAATGAGTGAATGAAAGGAGGAAATACTTAAGTACTGAGGTGAGAGTTAAAGATAAGTAGGAAATGGCAGTTCCTATTTAAAATTTAAAAAAAAAAAAATCATTCTTAGACCCTCCATAGGCTAAAATAGCAAATTTTGCTTTAGAGGATATTGTTGGTCCCATGGAAATAGCAGGCAATAATAAACAATTAAAAGTTCTTTTTGAGGCCAAATGAAGCAATGAAACAACTCTAAGTTTCTGCCTCCTAACCTAGATGGCTCAGAAGGTAGTACAGGGGTTGGGTTTGGTTTTTTTAAGTTCAGCTCATCTAGGGAATGCTCTGATGGGTGGGGCTGTGGTGGTTTCATCTGGCACAGGCCAAGCAGCTGGTTGCTGGTTGATTGGCTGTCAGCTAGTCTTGGGTTCAGAATGTGCCAGAGACCATGTTGCAGCCTTCGTGTGGTTTCCTTGTTTAGTCCTCATCACAGTTCAGTGGGGAGCACGCGCTCTCTATGTTAAAGATGAAATAGCAGAGGGCATTGTGCATCCTGAGTCTCTTGGTACTAAGAGTCAGGATTTCCCCTTCTGCAGAGCGTTTCCCCTGGGCTCTTACTCAAGTCTTGCGATGCTCTGTGGGTGCTGGGGGCACGTTCCGTAATACCTGGTTGAAGATGAGAGACCAAATGATTCCTAAAACTTTAGAGACTGGGCTGAGATTTGGCACTGTATCAGGTGAGTCCTACTATCTCACCCCCTCTCTCCACATTCTACACCCAAACAAGGTGACTCGATACTACTGGCAATTCTACACTTCCGACAAAGAAGTAAATTCCAGCCACTCCCCAGCGGTATTGAATGCTAGGTATTCATTACTTTGGAGAATTTAAAATGACCGTGATGACTTCCTTTCTGTGCTGCTGTGGACTGTGGGCCGCCCGGGGTCGGTGAAGGATCTCAAGATGGCTGGACGGAAACTTGCTCTAAAAACCATTGACTGGGTAGCTTTTGGGGAGATCATCCCTCGAAACCAGAAGGCCGTGGCTAACTCCTTGAAGTCCTGGAATGAGACCCTAACCTCCAGGTTGGCTACTCTGCCTGAGAAGCCACCTGCCATCGACTGGGCTTACTACAAGGCCAACGTGGCAAAGGCTGGCTTGGTGGATGACTTTGAGAAGAAGTTTAATGCCCTGAAGTTTCCTATACCAGAGGATAAATATACTGCCCAGGTGGATGCTGAAGAAAAAGAAGATGTGAAAAGTTGTGCTGAGTTTTTGACTCAATCAAAGACCAGGATTCAGGAATATGAGAAAGAGCTGGAGAAGATGAGAAACATAATTCCATTTGATCGGATGACCATTGAGGACTTGAATGAAGTCTTCCCAGAAACCATATTAGACAAGAAGAAGTACCCCTACTGGCCTCACAGGCCAATTGAGAGCTTATAAGCTCGAGTCCAGGAGACAGCTCTGGCCCTGGAATTACAAACTCTGGACATTAAAAATAATTACATGGTAAAAAATAAATAAATAAAATAAAATAAAATAAAATGATCGTGAGATCTCCAGTGCAAATGAATCCACTCACCTGGGGTTGGACTTAGCATAGCCAAATCTGCCAGTTTAAGAGGCACAGCAATCTGAACATCATTTTTTTGCCGAAACTTGGCCTCTATTCACTGGTGCTGAGTAGAAACGTGGAGACAGTTTTGGGTAAAGTAGAAAAGAGTGGCTTTTCTTGTTTTGTCCTACAAAGGGGTCCACAGTGGGCTAATGCCCCCAAGACTGGGTGGCCCACCTGGAGTGGGTAGTGAGTTTTACAGTGTTCAGGGAGCAGGGTATGGTCAGCTCGTGGACAATTCTAGGGTTGGGTGCCTTCAAGCTGAAGTTTCATGCATTATCAATCTCCTGGTTCCAACCAGTCTTGGGTCAATGTTCTTGTGGTCAGCAGTGTTCATCCAGAGGTCTGCTTCCTGTGAAAACAACTTAGGAATGTATGTCCGGCCCTTATCTATATTGTTCCGGAAACAGAGTTTGGTGGTTCGGCTATGTGGCAGAATTATGATCTAAACTGTTAGCAGTTTCCCAGCCCAAGAGCTATTTTCTTTCTACATCTTCACATTTCCCAGCCATTAACTCTCAAGTGAGTCTTTTATTTCTTTATTTTTTATTTTTTTATTTAAATTTTTATTTTTACTTTATTTTACTTTACAGTACTGTATTGGTTTTGGCATACATTGACATGAATCTATCACGGGTGTACATGAACTCCAAACATGAACCCCCCCTCCTACTTCCCACCCCACATCATCCCTCCAGATCATCCCCATACACCATCAATGTACATGGTTTCACTCTCTCCCTGTGGACAGGACCAGGGCTACACTGCTGGAAGGATGGAATGTCCCTGTGTGGTCCAGCTCCTATGGCGGTGCCTGGAAGCAGTTTCCCAGAATGCAGTGCTCACTCCCAGGGGTTGGCAAAGTAAGCCCAGGAGGCTGAGCCAAGCCCAGCCATGCTCATGCCTTTAGGGAGGGTTTAGGGCTGCTCTCTGCTACAAAGGGAAAGTTGAGCAGTTGTGACAGAGATCATAAAGCTCACAAAACTGAAAATATTTGCTGTTTTTAGAAAAATGTCATACCTTCCCTTCAAACCTCAAAATGTCCTAGTAGATAGGAGAGTGGCCACCTGGCTCCTCCTCCAAGGCTCCGCGCCCTCCACAGGGTCTGTTCAGGGATCACTGCACGCTTACAGCTTTGATTGTGAGAAGTCCTATCTCCTGCCTTCATGTCATCTCAGTATTCAGATTATGCTGGAGGACACATGCTTGCAGTGCAGAAGCTGTCCTTGCTGGGCCATTATAGACTAGGGTATTTGGTGGAGGGAGAGGGGTTTTGCTCCCATATTAGCCCCAGTGTAACTCCAGAGTATTATAGCAGCTGTGACAGTGGCCCACCTCTCAACTGAGTTTTAGAAACTATTTCATTCTCACTGTATCCTCACAGGGCTGAAAAACAGCAAGCTAGTTCTGTGGCTTGTTCTTATAGAGGCACTTACTTATTCCATTAGTGAGGACGCCACCCTTGTGACCTCTTCATCTCCTAAAGACCCTGCTGCCAAAAACCATCACACAGGAAGTTAGAGTTCAGATATGGAAGGGGGGCAGTAC
>SJYX01015317.1:111833-163973 GCA_006410675.1 Oreotragus oreotragus | reverse complement strand
CCATCCTCCAAATAAAGTTGCATTCCTATAGGGTGAAGGTGTGGTGAGTTACAACTAGGAAAGGAATTTACTTAATCTAAGGTTTACATGATTAATATTAAAGGTTAATACTTATTTCTCCTATATGCTAGTTATATTCATTATAAGAGCAAAAAATATGGAGATTTAGCAGCAAACATCAGCCCAACAAGTGAAAACCTTTCACCAATGTTCCCCTTAAGATCTATTTAATTGTAAGATAGTGATAAAGTTACATTTTTGCATAGCAAGGACACAGTGATTTATAACAAAGTACAGTGGTTTATAACAAAAGAGAAAATTCATTAACTCAAAAAGTCTAGTATTGCTAACATCAAAAACTACTATATTTCCTTTTCTATATTCCATATACATTGATTAATATAGTCCCAGGTGCCTAAGGATATGGAGGCCTGGCGGCAATCATTGACTCAATAATGAGAAAAGCCCTATACTAATACTCCAAACTCTCTGTGCTGTTTATGGTTGAGAGGTTGTCACACAAGCTAGTCTGTCAGCAGAGAGGTTTTGACCTGAGACACCCTTGTCACACCCAGGGCAGGGAATTAGCAGTAATTATTGGCATGACAAATGAAAAAACCCTTCACTAATACAATTTCTAATCAACCCACTATACTATACTAACAATTTTCTAACTTCTCAAAAGAGTCTGCATTTAGAAAGTTTTAAAGCATCCGTGCTTCTCACAGTTGGGAGGCTGTAAACAATCACATGTGGCTGGACGAACCTGATCAGGGAGGCCAGAGAACCCTCAGAGTTTGTAAGTTGAAACACTCTTGTCACGGCCAGGAATTTTTATTGACTTGGAGCTGCACGTTTACGCCTTCTCTGAGAGATACGGTTATGGGTGAGAGCCCCCCGGAAAGTCAAAGGTGTAGGTGAGAGCAAAAACAGACTCTGGTTTTAGGGTGGATGCTCGGGAACAGGGGGTCTCCTGAGGCTTGATCACGCCTTTGCGTATGCCGGAGCCTCCTTCCTCATGACCTTTGCCATGGGCGGAGTTCCTCATGCTGGCCCGGCAGAAACTGAAGCTGTGATTTAAAAAATCTCCCAAAAAACAAAAGCCCAGGACAAGATGACCTCACAGGAGAATTCTATCAAACATTTAGAGAAGAGCTAATGTCTATCATTCTAAAACTCTTTCAAAAAAAATTGTAGAGGATGGGACACTTCCAGACTCATTCTACGAGGCCACCATCACCCTGATACCAAAACCAAAGACAACACAGAAAAAGAAAACTATGGGCCAATATCACTGATGAACATAGATTCAAAAATCCTCAACAAAATTTAGCAAACAGAATTCAACAGCACATTAAAACTGTCATACACCATCATCAAATTGGGTTTATTCTAGAGATGCAAGAATTCTTCAATATACACAAATCAATCAATGTGATACACCACATTAGCAAATTGAAAGATAAAACCATATGATAACCCCAAAAGATGCAGAAAAAGCCTTTGATAAAATTCAGCACCCATTTATGATTAAAACTCTTCAAAAAATGCGCATAGAAAGAACCTACCTCAACATAGTAAAGGCCATATATGATTAGCTTACAGCAAACGTTATTCTCAATGGTGAAAAAGTGAAGGCATTCTCCCTAAGATCAGGAACTAGACAAGAGTGTCCACTTTCACCACTATTATTCAACATAGTTCTGGAAGTCTTAGTTATAGCAATCAGAGAAGAAAAAGAAATAAAAGGAATCCACATCAGAAAAGAAGAAGTAAAACTCTTCTTGTTTGCAGATGACATGATACTGTACTTAGAAAACCCTAAAGATAATATCAGAAAATTATTAGAGCTAATCATTGAATTTAGCAAAGTTGTAGGATACAAAATCAATACACAGAAATCACTTGCATTTCTATATACTAACAATGAAAAATCAGAAAGAGAAATTAAACAATCAATCCCATTCACCATTCAACAAAAAGAATTAAATATCTGGGAATAAACTTACTGAAGGAGACAAATTGTACACAGAAAATTGTAAGACACTAATGAAAGAAATCAAAGATGACATAAACAGATGGAGAGATATTCCATGTTCCTTAGTAGGAAGAATCAATATTGTGAAAATGACTATACTACCAAATGCAATCTACAGATTCAAAGCAATCCCTATCAAACTGCCAATGACATTTTTCACAGAACTAGAACAAAAAATTTCACCATTCATATCGATTCACAAAAGACCCTGAATAGCCAAAGCAATCTTGAGAAAGAAGAATGGGGCTGGAGGAAACAACCTTCCTGACTTCAGACTATACTATAAAGCTACAGTCATCAAGACAGTATGATACTGCCACAAAATCAGAAATATAGACCAATAGAACAAGATAGCCCAGAAATAAATCCATGCACCCATAGGTACCTTATTTTTGACAAAGGAGGCAAGAATATACAATGGGGCAAAGACTGACTCTTTGATAAATGGTGCTGGGAAAACTGGACAGCTACATGTAAAAGAATGAAATTAGAACTCTTCCTAACACCATACACAGAGATAAACTCAAAATGGGTTAAAGATCTAAATTTAAGACCAAAAACTATAAAATTCTTAGAGGAAAATATAGGCGGAACAGCTGATGACATAAATCAAAACAAGAACTNGATAAATGGTGCTGGGAAAACTGGACAGCTACATGTAAAAGAATGAAATTAGAACTCTTCCTAACACCATACACAGAGATAAACTCAAAATGGGTTAAAGATCTAAATTTAAGACCAAAAACTATAAAATTCTTAGAGGAAAATATAGGCGGAACAGCTGATGACATAAATCAAAACAAGAACTTCTGTGACCCACCTCCTAGAGGAACAGAAATAAAAACAAAAGTAAGCAAGTGGGGCCTGATTAAACTTAAAAGCTTTTGTACAGCAAAGGAAACTATTAGCAAGGTGAAAAGACAACTCTCAGAATGGGAGAAAATAATAGCAAAGGAAACAACTGGCAAAGGATTAATTTCCAAACTATACAAGCAGCTCATACAACTCAATACCAGAAAAACAACCCAATCAAAAAGTGTGGAAAAGACCTAAAAAAAAAAAAAAACCATACACACACACATTTCTCTAAAGAAGACACACAGATGGCTAACAAACACATGAAAAGATGCTCAACAATGCTCATTATAAGAGAAATGCAAATCAAAACTACAGTGAAATGTCACCTCACACTGGTCAGAATGGCCATCATCAAAATGTCTAGAAACAATAAATGCTAGAGAGGATGTGGAGAAAAGGGAATGCTCTTGACTGTTGGTGGGAATGTAAATTGAGACAGCCACTATAGAAGACAGTATGGAGATTCCTTAAAAAACTAGGAATAAAACCACCATATGACATGACAATCCCACTCCTAGGCACAGACCCTGAAGAAACCAAAACTGAAAAAGACATCCCGTTGTTCACTGCAGCACTATTTATAGTAGCTAAAACATGAAAGCAACCTAGATATCCATTGACAGATGAATGGATAAAGAAGTTGTGGTACGTATACACAATGGAATATTACTCAGCCATAAAAAGGAACACATTTGAGTCAGTTCTGATGAAGTGGATGAACCTAGAATCTATTATAAAGAGTGAATTAAGTCAGAAAGATAAATATCATATTCTAACACATATATACGGATTCTAGAAAAATGGTTCTGAAGAATTTATTCACAGGGCAGTAATGGAGAAACAGACATAGAGAATAGACTAATGGGCATGGGGAGAGGGGAGGAGAGGGTGAGATGTATGGAGAGAGTAACATGGAAACTTACGTTACCATATGTAAAATAGATAGCCAATGGGAATTCGCTGTATGGCTCAGGAAACTGAAACAGGGGCTCTGAATCAACCTAGAGGGGTAGGATGGGAGGGAGACAGGAGGGAGGCTCAAAAGGGAGGGTTCATATGTATACCTATGACTGATTCATGCTGAGGTTTGACAGAAAATAACAAAATTCTGTAAAGCAACTATCTTTCAATAAAAAGTTTAAATTATTAAAAAAGTTATTACAAAGTAATGGAGATAATTCTCTGTACTGTACAATATATCCTTGTTGGTTACCTATCTCTATACATGGTAGTTTATACCTCCTTGTCTCATGGCCCTATCTAACCCCTCCTCCCTTTCCTCTCCCCATTGGTAACCAACAGTTTGGTTTCAATATCTTTGAGTCTGTTTCTTTTTTGCTATATGCATTTGTTTGTTTTATTTTTAGATTCCAAGAATAAGTGATATCATAGAATATTTGCCTTCCTCTGTCTGACTTACTTCACTGGCATAATATTCTCTCGGGCTATCCACCCTGTTGCAAACAGGAGAATTTCATTCTTTCTATGATTGAATAATATGCCACATCTTCTTTTCCCCTTCATCTGTTGAGAGGACTTAGGTTGCTTCTGTATCTTGGCTATTGTAAATAAGGATGTTATAAACACTGGATAACATGCATTTTTTTGAATTAGTGTTTTTTGCTTTGTTCTGGTTATATACCCAGGAGTAAAAGTGCTTGAACAAATGGTAGATCATATGATAGAGATCATATCATAGATCATAAGGTGGAAAAACTCTATACATTAGGCAAAAACAAGATCTGGAGCTGCCTGTGGCTTAGATCATCAGTGCCTTATCGCAAATTCAGGCTTAAACTGAAGAAAGTGTGGAAAACCACTAGGCCATTCAGGTATGACTTAAATCCCTTATATTCATAAGGGATTATATATTATACACTGGAGGTGATGAATAGATTCAAGGGATTAGATCTGGTAGACAGAGTGTTTGAAGAACTTTGGACAGAAGTTTGTAGCATCATACAGGAGGCAGTAACCAAAACCTTCCCAAAGGAAAAAGAAAATATTCAAGAAGACAAAGTATTGTCTAAGGAGGCCTTACAAATAGATGAGAAAAGAAATGAAGAGACAGGGAAAGGAGAAAGGGAAAGATACACCCAACAGAAAACAGAATTCCAGAGAATAGCAAGGAGACATAAGAAAGCCTTCTAAAGTGAACAACGCAAAGAAATAGAGGAAAACAATAGAATGGGGAAGACTAGAGATTTCTTCAAGAAAACTAGAGATACTGAGGGAAAATTTCACACAAAGACGGGCACAGTAAACGACAGAAGTGAAAACCACTCAGTCGTGTCTGACTCTTGGCGGCCCCGTGGACTGTAATTCTCCAGGCCAGAATACTGGAGTGGGTAGCCTTTCCCTTCCCCAGGGGATCGTCCCAACCCAGGGATCAAACCCAGGTCTCCCACATTGGAGAAGACTCTCGAGAGCCCCTTTCACTGCAAGGAGATCAAACCAGTCCATCCTAAAGGAAATCAGTCCTGAATATTCATTGGAAGGACTGATACTGAAGTTGAAACTCCAAAATTTTGGCCACCTGATGCAAAGAACTGACTCACTGGAAAAGAACCTGATGCTGGGAAAGATCGAAGGCGTGAGGAGAAGGGGACAACAGAGGATGAGATGGTTGGATGGTATCATCAAGTTGATGGACATGAGTTTGCTCTGGGAGTTGGAGATGGACAGGGAAGCCAGGCATGCTGCCATCCATGGGGTCACAAAGAGTTAGACATGATTGAGTGACTGAACTGAAAGGGCAGAAATGGCAAGGACCTAATAGAAGCAGAAGAGATTAAGAAGAGGTGTCAAGAATACATAGAAGAACTGTACAAAAAAGGTCTTAATGACCCAGAGAACCATGATGGTGTGATCACTTGCCTAGAGCCAGACAGCCTGGAGTGTGAAATCAAGTGGGCCTTAGGAAGCATTACTGTGAACAAAGCTAGTGGAGGTGATAGAATTCCAGTTGAGCTGCTTAAAAGATGATGTTAAAATGCTGCAATATGATAGCAAATTTGGAAACCTCAGCAATGGCCCCTGGACTGGAAAAGGTCAGTGTTCATTCTAAACCCAAAGAAAGGCAATGCCAAAATGTGCAAAATGTTTGAACTACTGTACAATTGTGCTCATCTCACATGCTAGCAAGGTAATGCTCAAAATCCTTCAAGTCGGGCTTCAGCAATATGTGAACTGAGAAATTCCAGATGTACAAGCTGGATTTAGAAAAGGCAGAGAAGCCAGAGATCAAATTGCCAACATCCATTGGATCATAGAAAAATCAAGGGGATTCCAGAAAAACATTTACTTCTGCTTCATTGACTACACTAAATCCTTTGACTGTGTGGATCACAACAAACTGTGGAAAATTTCTTAAAGAGATCTGAATACTAGAAAACCTTCCTTGCCTCCTGAAAACCTGTGTGTGGCTCAAGAAGCAACAATTATAACCGATGCTCAGTGGGCAAAGAATCTGCCTACAATGCAGGAGACACAGAGACACAGGTTTGTACCCTGGATTGGGAAGATTCCCTGGAGGAGGAAATGGCAACCGACTCCGCTATTCTTGCCTGGAAAATCCCATGGACAGAGGAGTCTGGCAAGTTATAGTCCATGTGGTCACAAAAATTGGACATGATTAAACAAAACAATGGAATAATAGACTCGTTCAAAATTGAAAAAGGAGTATGTCAAGGCTATATATTGTCACCCTGCTTATTTAACTTCTATGTAGAGGACATCGTGTGAAATGCTGGGCTGGATGAATCCCAAGCTGGAATTAAGATTGCCAGAGGAAATAACAACCTCAGAAATGCAGATATGAAAGAGCCTCTTGATGTGGGTGAAAGAAGACAGTGAAAAAGAAGGCTTAAAACTCAACATTCAAAAAACTAAGATGATGATATCTTGTCATCAAGATGTCAAGATGGCATCTTGCCATATTTCATGGCAAATAAAAGGGGAAAAAGTGGAAAGAGTGACTGGTTTTATTTTCTTGGGCTCCAAATCACTGCAGATGGTGACTGTGGCCCTGAAATTAAAAGACACTTGCTCTTTGGAAAGAAAGTGAAAGTCGCTCGGTCTTGTCCGACTCTTTGCAACCCCATGGACTGCATGGTCCATGGAATTCTCCAGGCCAGAATACTGGAGGCTTTCCCTTCTCCAGCGGATCTTCCCAGCCCAGGGATCAAGCCCAGGTCTCCCACATTGCAGGGGGAGTCTTTACCAGCTGAGCCACAAGGGAAGCCCAAGAATACTGTAGTGGGTAGCCTAGCCCTTCTCTAGCGGATCTTCCTGACCCAGGAATTGAACTGGGGTCTCCTGCATTGCAGGTGGATTCTTTACCAGCTGAGCTATGAGGGAAGCCCAGAAAGCTATGACCAATTTTGCTTGCTGTCGGGTTTCCCTGTCCTTCACCATCTCCCAGAGTTTGCTCAAACTCATGTCCATTGAGTCAATGGTACCATCAACCATCTCATTCTCCATCATTCCTTTTTCTTCCTGCTTTCAATCTTTCCCAGAATCAGGGTCTTTTCCAGTGAGTCAGCTCTTCTCAACAGGTGGCCAAATTATTGAAGCTTCAGCTTCACATCAGGCCTTTCAGTGAATATTCAGGGTTGATTTCCTTTAGGATTGACTGGTTTGATCTCCTTGAAGTCCAAGGGACTCTCAAAAGTCTTATCTAGCACCACAGTTGAAAAGCATTAGTTCTTTGGCACACATCCTTCATTATGGTCCAACTCTCACATCCATACATGACTACTGGAAAGATCACAGCTTTGACTATATGGACCTTTGTTGCAAAGTACCGTCTCTGCTTTTTAATATGCTGTTAAGGTATGTCACAGCTTTTCTTCCAAGGAGCAGGGTCTTTTAATTTCATAGTTGCAGTCACCATCCGCAGTGATTTTGGAGCTCAAGAAAATAAAGTCTGTCACTGTTTCCATTGTTTCCCCATCTTTTGCCATAAAGTGATGGGACCGGATGCCATGATCTTCGTTTTCTGAATGTTGAGTTTTAAGCCAGTTTTTTCATGCTCCTCTTTCACTTTCATCAAGAGGCTTTTTTTGTTCTCTTTAGTTATACCTCTACTTTCTTATAAATTCCATTTGCTTGAAATATTTTTCCATCTCCTCAGTTTAATTCTGTGTGTCTTTACCTCTGAAATTAGTCTCCTATAGCCAGCATATAGATTTTTTTTTTTCGTTTAAACCAATAAGCCTCCCTTTGTCTTTTGATTGGGATGTATATTTCATTGACACATAAAGGATTGATTAATGTGTACTTTTGGCATTTTATTGTTTTCTCTTTGTTTTTATAGTTCTCTGTTCATTTCTTCTTCTTTTTATTTCTTCCTCTATGGTTTGATGATTTTCTTTTGTAGTATGATGGGATACACTTTTACTTTTAACTTTGGGGTGTGTTGGGGTGTGCCCATAGGTTTGATGAAAAGTCATAGTTTTATTGGCCAGATTTTTCTAGATTATTGATATATTTCTTATGGACACATTGAGTTTTTTGATAGCATAAGTTTGATAACATAAATTGTTAGCTTCAATTCTCAAATGTTATGTGGTAAATATTTCCTTAGCAATATTCAAACTTTCATTTGTCCTTAATAAGTTTCCTTCCATAAAAAATTCACTAAATCCCAGTGAATTCAACCCATATTTATGGGACTTAATTTTTAGTTTGTTCTTGAAAGGCAGAGTCAAATCTTGGAAAATAAATACATGAGATTTAGTGGGAAAAAAAAAAAAGCAGACCAATTACTTTTTGGCTTCACATAGAAAATAACCAGGAGCATATTCCAAATTAACTCCAGGTATTCAGTAACCAAGGAAGGAATGATAATTGAGAGAGGCTTCTTAGACAAAGCTTTGGAATAGATAAGCACATAAGGGACTGGAGGACAAAAATCAAGAAAGGGGACCCAGATTTTAAAATATTTACCCAATTAAAAATTCACAAAGGTTTTGAATAGACATTTCTCCAGAAAAGATATGGATATGGTCAAGACACACAACATCATTAGTCATCAGGAAAATGCAAATCAAAACTGCAATGAAATACTTTTCGCATCTACTAGAATGGTGATAATCAACATGAGAGAGAACAACGTGCATTGGCAAGGATGAGGAGAGACTGGAATCTTCACACGTGGCTAGGGTTCTAAAATGGTGCAGCCACTTTGGAAAACTATCTGGCTGTTCCTCAAAAAGTTAAATGGAGTTAATATACAAATGAGCAATTCTACTTCTAGGTATATACCCAAGAGAACTGAAAACATTTCCATGCAAAAACTTGCACACGACTGTTTGTTTATGACACTCATTATTTATAATAGTCAAAAAGTAGAAATAATTAAAATGTCTATCAAGTGATGAATGAAGGAATGAAATGTCTATAAAATGGTGTATTATTCAACTATTAGGGGGACAGAACTACTGATTCATTTTGTAAACTGAACCTTAAAATTTTTGTGTTAAATGGAACAATCCAGATCCAAAAGGGACAAATTATATAAATCTGATAATTTAAAATGTCCTGAGTAGATAACTCCACAGAGATAGAAGATAGCCTAATGATTTCTGGGGGTTAAAGAGAGGAGGCAGGGAAAGGGAAGAGTGGAAAGTGACTGCTGATGAAGATGGGGTTTCCTTTTGGGGAGATGAAAATGTTCTGAAATTAGAGTGGTGACTGATGAATAACTTTTGACTATAGTAAAAGCTATTGAAAGGTATACTTTCAAAAGATGAACTTTGTGTATGTGAATAAACTACTCAATAAAACTGTAATTAAAAATATATGCAGAATGCCCAAAGAAACAACTGAACTGTACGTGAATTCCAGGGGACAAAGAATGGCTCCTGAGTTCACAGTTGTGGGCAAAATGGGGCTGTTGTTATATGCACTGGAATGCAAAGTGAGACTAGCTTTCTCCATCTGTGTTCCAGAATCTACTATTTGGTGACTGATGTACTTTCATCTATCTCTAGCAGTGCTGTGTTTTGGGGCTGGTGCTGCAAGTAAGGGTGGTTCTGTGTGGTCTAGCCCTGTTATCAGAGAGTTGTGAATAAATAATACTGTAGCTTTGAATTAGTAACTCTTTATTCTTCATATATAAATTGTTATTTTTTCTACATTAGCACTAATAACTGGATAATTAAACAAATTTATTCACAATAAATGTAATATTTACTGAGGGATTTAATTATGGTGTGCTTGGGGATGAAATGTGATTTCTGATATCAAAGGTTGTCAAAGGAGGATGGGTCAGTACATTGCAGTTGTTTACATATATTCTATATGTAAAAGAAATTACATGGTTTTGATGGATTTTTTGTGTCAGTGGCCACCCTGTGTCCACATCATTTTCTCTATAGCACCATAGTATCCTTTTAATTTTAAACAGGACTGGTCTTATGGCTTATGTTTACCAACAGAATGTGTTGGGAGTAATGGTGTGCTAGTTCTGAGTTTAGGCTTCAAGAAGCCTTGAAGGCTTTTTTTTTTTCCTGGTTCACTTTATTTATTTATTTATTTATTTTTCTGATCTGTATTTTTTTTTTTTTTTAACTCCCAAACATGAACCTCCCCCACCTCCCACCCCACATCATCCCTCCGGATCATCCCCATGCACCAGCCCCAAGCATCCTGCATCCTGCATCCTGCATCGAACACAGACTGGCGATTCGTTTCTTACATGATAGTAAAGGTTTTTGCTTGTTCTCTGGTTGCTGTCTTGGACACATGAAAAACCCATTGCTAGCCTGCTGAAGGGTGAAAAAAATCACATGGAGAAGAGCCAATTCATTTAGTTGTTCCAGCCAACATTCCAGACATGTAAAATAGCCCAGCCAGGGTTAACCACCAGGAACTCATAGTTAACTGCAGTTTAACAGATGAGCCCAGATGAGATCAGCCTAGCCCAGGTGAGCAGAACCAGGTACTTAGAATCATGATTAATAGAACATTAAAAAAAAATATGTATATAACACTGAATGTTGGAGGTGTTTGTAATGCAGAAAGAGATAACTGCTAAAGATGAAGGGGAGCTTGGGCAGATCAACAAAAGCTTCCTAGAAGAAGTGACATTTATTTTATAAACCTGAAGTTCAATTAGAGTTAGGAAAAAGAGAGAACTTGAGTGTGTATATAAGTGTGTCTTCAGGGGGTTCAAGGAAAAGAGAAACAGAAAGTACGAATCTAAGTAGTTGAGGGAAGAGTATTTAAAAAGCCCAGAAGGTGATTGTCCATAAGGCAGGAGTGGAGAGTTACATACAAACCAAGTCATGTAAGATCTTAAACATTTATTATGGGATTTAGACTTTATCCTGAAGACAGCTGGGGTTCTTTAAAGGCTGTTAATCTCAG
The DNA here is from genome assembly GCA_006410675.1 of Oreotragus oreotragus. NCBI lineage: Eukaryota > Metazoa > Chordata > Mammalia > Artiodactyla > Bovidae > Oreotragus > Oreotragus oreotragus. Next base: position 152,704 of record SJYX01015317.1, on the reverse strand, counting down.
TTTTGTTTTTGTATGATCAGTCTGGCTCCAACATGTAGAAATGGTTACATGATGTAGAACTAGAGGCTGCAAACCATTTAGAACTTTGGCAGGTGGGAGGAGATGGAGGCTGAAACTAGCATTAGCAGAGGGGATAGAAAGAGAATGGATCTGTAGGCTATTCCACAGTGTCAGAACTGACCCAGGTTGGTGGATTATTGGAAAGGTGATGAGGGAGAGGGGACTGTCAGGCATGATGTCCACCTTTGTTTTGGGCAACTGAATTGATAATGATTTTATTCTTTGATGTAGAAAACAAAGGCTATAGAGCAGGTTTGAGTGTAAAGAAATTCGGTTTGGTGCATACGGTATGTGGCATGTTGAATTTTCCACAGATGGCTGTGCATATATTTTCATGTACTTCAGTGTGAGTGACATTGCTCCCAAAGTGAAATGGGTGTGTGTGTGTGTGTGTGTGTGTGCATGCTTGCATGCAGGGGCTCTGACTTTTTGTGGTCCCCTGGACTGTTGTCCACCAGGCTCCTCTGTCCATGGAATTTTCCAGGCAAAATACTGGAGCAAGTTGACACTTCCTCCTCTAGGAGATCTTTCCAACCCAGGGACTGAATTCATATCTCTTGCATCTCCTGCACTGGCAGGCGGATTCTTTACCACTGAGCCACCTGGGAAGCATTAGGAGGTCTATGAGACATTCTCATAACTCATATGTATATTTCTTTTTCAAAAATCAATGCGGCAGACTCTTTTTATCTTTTGTATAAGAACACTGATGTCAAATACCCTTATGTCAGTGCTTGTCACATCCATTATTTGTCAAAAATCCTTTGACAGTTTCGCCTTCCTTACCTTTGGTCGAGGAAGGAAGGGAATAAGGGAGAGTCCTGAATACAGGAGCAACTGGCAAGTTCAGTGCCTCTCCGGATGGAGGGGGTGGACTGACGGAGTGCTGACAACCGGGCCCTTGAGCACAGGCATTGCAGCCTCTGGATTTCCTGCATGGGCACTAAAGCGCCCCATGAGGGTGGGCATTATGGCCCTAAAAACTGGCATCAGAGCTGCTCCCACCTTCCTGCCCATCAAAAGAAGCTTGCTCCCAACACCATGAAATAATAGCTGGGTTGTGTTAAGAAATTTTTATTGTTTCCTTTGGATTTGTGATGAAAGCACATAAAATTACAAGTGGAAGAAACATCATGCCACAAAATTGCATAGAATTATTACAAAAATGTGAATTATGCATTTTAAATAATTTGAGATAGAAGAACCAAAATATGTACATTTTAAGAGTTTCAAATATTTTGTCCTATCTTTTTTTTTCTTCTGAAACGGCAAAAGTCACAATGTCCAATCCATCACAAACAATATTTATACAGTGCACAAGCGGAACATTAAATTCAAAGTAATGCAAGCAATGGCCCTTTCTTTTGGAATTATTTAATGACTGCTTATCTATCACAGGAGTAGTGATACTGAAATGTTATAATGAACTGTTAAAAACCAAAAACACATGGCATGTCATTAGAACTTTGAAAATTGGTTTACACTGCCAAAACCACGCTATTCTCAGTAGTGTAAACGATCAGAGGGGCACAGTCTAATTTAATACACAGTCCTACTCTCTATTATAGGAAAACCACAGTACAGAATGTCACACATTCAACAAGGAACAAGGCAAATACAGAAAGGCACAAACTGCACACCATATAGACCCTTTTTCTTTATCTTACTCTATTTCAAGTAATAGTAATATTATTAAATGATAGTATCACTGTAGTAGTTTCAATGATGCAAGATGGACAGTGTTCCACACTACCCCCACAACTGCAAAAAATGTTACTGTACAGATTTAAAAATGTGATTACAGGAAATGGCCAAATACAAACGTATTGCAAAATGATTACAGTCACTAAGATAATGAAATCCAACTACTAAAACAGTTTTGTGTAAATCAAGGTTATTCAACTTCAGTCTATCTCTGGACTAAAATGTGATACGACGTTCTGGAATAATCACCATTGTGTGTTTTGGTTATTAATGCTATTGTTAGTTCATTCTTCTGCAATTTTATACAGTCTGTAATTTTGTTTATAAAAATGCAGCATTCTATTTTGACCATTCTTGCTTCCTTATGATTATGCCTTTCTTTCAAAGTGCAAAAGTTGAATGATTTACAAAAGTGTTCTCATTCAGTATAAGTGAAGCTTTATCAAGTGTCTAATTAACACCCCAAATCCTTTAGATCAAAATATAATCATCTCCAAAGGGGATGGGATTTTTTTTCCCCTTGTGTCTCCCTAGATGTGTTTTTTTAATCAAATACTCTTTCCTAATGTTTGAACTAAGCCTTCATTTTGATTAAAACTTAATAGTGATCCCTAGTTATTGCTTAAAGTTAAATAGAATAATTTTCATAAAAATATGAAATTCTTAAAACACAATTTTCAGGACACAACTAGCTTTTGTGTTTTAAAATGTTTTGCTAAGCTACAATCAGGCAGGTTTATCTTTTTTTTTTTTTTTTTTTAAGTAAAATAAAACTGAGCATCTTGCTTCAGGGCTTTAACTTCAATGTTACTTCTGTTACTCTCTTAATTATATTTTCCTCTATATAATTATTCTCTCTTACTTAAGACTTTTCAATAATGTTTTTGATCCATTTTATTATAATATGTTTCTCTTACACCACTTAACATAGGAACTTAATTAAAAACAGTTAAGTGAATTAAATGTACAGAGCAAAAATATAATGAAAGATTTTTTAATGTGAGAAATAAATTTAAATCTGTCAGACATAAAAGTTATGGAAAATACTAATACATTTCCATATTGCTGTCCTATATAGTTTTGTATATTTTTACCATTAAAACAAGCTTAAAATACTTAAAATCCAGTTTTTGATCTTGCAAAATACACATCAAAATCATATTACAAGTTTTCAATCTACCTCAACTTGCATCAAAATCTCCGTCAACTGTTTCTTAGAATTTTGATATTTAATATCCATATAATCTATATGTTTGACCATTTTCTTCTCTATGTTGAATTTGGTTTTAAGTCTTGTGGAAGAGATTTGGGTCATTGCCAATTAAGAAACTCATATCCAAACTCATATGAATGTGTGTGTGTGTGTTGTGTATGTGTATGCACTTATATGGCTGAGTGCATATATATATATATATACATGGAGATTAATTGGTAACATTTATATGTAGGTCTGTGTAGTCTCTAGATAAATATTCAATCTTTATCTCTGTATTAAAATAAATGAACCATAAAGAAGTCAGACAGCAAAATAACTGCTGGAACCTGTTCACTCTGATTGAATCTCTGCTCAACAGACATTGGCTCAATGGGTTTTATTCAACTGAACAGATCTTTGCAGTTTTTTAATGATTTTAGGCCAAGGACCAATGAATATCCAGACTCTGAGTGCAATAGTTGACTCAGCACACTGCCTGGAAGTGTGCAGCCACCTTGCTCATGCAGCCAAATGTACAAGCCATGTCGTCAAGTCTGGAGATGGCTTCACTGATCATCAGGGCAGAAAGCCAGCTTATTAAGTCACTGTGGTATCCAATAAAGCCATGTCAACAACAAGTACATTGATGCCTCTATGATAAATAAATCAGCAAACAGCAAGCCACCAGTGCTTGCAAAGCAAATGATGAAACAATTTAATATGCATGTTAACCCAAAGATATGGTAGTTGAGGGGCAGTTAGGGGAAAACAAAGCTCAAAGTTGGCTGTGCAATAGTGTTAAATAATGCTATGCATTTCTCAACTATTTCTATTACTTTGACATACTTTACAACAGAGCTTCAAATAAAAACATGAGCTTGCTTTTCTTCAAAGAAGACACTATCCTTCATTACATGTTCCATGGAGCCTGGAAGTTACCTGCTTTGAATGGACTATTAGAAAGAAAACCAGAAGCCCACATACATGCACTCTTTACTAGCAGATCTGCAGTAGTTTCCACATGACACATGGAGCTTGGGCACAGGAAGCTGCATGGATCCTTCCGGAACTCTCCCTCCAGGTGGATTTTAATCTAAGGGATGCCTCTCAGGAAGATGCTCCTGGGCAGTGATCTTTGTAAGAAGAGAGAGTTTGATGGAGCTGGAGCGACAATGCGTGTTCTGAAGGCCTGGCAGGAATGATTACAGAGGGGTATCAAACTCTTTTCCTGGGTTTTCTCCTTCCAATTCTTCACTGGAAGGAGGCTTCTGGTTTAGTTTTCCAGAGTCTGAGGTCATCAGGGGAGGGGCAGAGCTGTGATTGCTGTCTTCACTAATCTTCCCTTTCATGGCTTCCTGCACGAATTCCAAAATCTCCAAGGGCAGCCTTTTGAACTTGTCTTGGTATTCTTGCTCCAGTTCCACCTGTAGCTGGGAGACAGCAAGAGAGAGAGGGTGATTTTATGTCATCTGGGGTCGCACAGAGTCGGACACGACTGAAGCGACTTAGCAGCAGCAGCAGCAGGTTTCTGTGAACACCCATGGAGGAGCTCTTTGAGAGATGGACAAAGACCGGGGAGGAATCAATTAATTTTAATGTCATCCACTAGTTCCCTACAATGGAAAATTCTTCAAGAGATGGAAATACCGGACCACCTTACCTGTCTCCCAAGAAACCTGTATGCAGGTAAAGAGGCAACAGTTAGAACCAGACATGGAACAATGGTCTGGTTCAAAATTGGGAAAGGAGTATGTCATGGCTTTGTATTGTCACCCTGCCTGTCTAACTTCTATGCAGAGTACAGCATGTGAAATGCTGGACTGGATGAATCACAAGCTGCAATCAAGATTTCCAGGGAGAAATACCAACAAACTCAGATATGGAGATGAAACCACTCTAATGGAAGAAAGTGAAGAGCTTCTTGATGAGGGTGCAAGGAGAGGGTGAAAAAGCTGGCTTAAAACTCAACATTCAAAAAATGAAGATCATGGCAACCAGTCCCATCACTTCATGGCAGATAGAAGAGGAAAAAGTGAGAACAGTAACCGATTTCATTTTCTTGGGCTCCAAAATCACTGCAGATGGTGACTGCAGCCATGAAATTAAAAGATGCTTGTTCCTTGCAAGAAAAGCTATGACACACCTAGACAGTGTATTAAAAAGCAGAGACATCACTTTGCTGACAAAGGTCTATCTAGTCAAAGCTATGGTTTATCCACTAGTCGTATATGGATGTGAAAGGTGGACCATGAAGAAAGCTGAGCGATGAAGAACTGATACTTTCAAACTGTGATGTTGGAGAAGACTCTTGAGAGGTCCTTGGACTGCAAGGAGATCAGACCAGTTAATCCTAAAGGACATCAGTCCTGAATATTCACTGGAAGGACTGATGCTGAAGCTGAAGCTCCCATACTTTGGCCACTTGATGTGAAGGCCCAACTCACTGGAAAATACCCTGATGCTGGGAAAGCTTGATGGCAGGAGAAGGGGGTGACAGAGGGTGAGATGGTTGGATGGCATCACTGACTCAATGGACATGAGTTTGAGCAAACTCTGGGAGACAGTGAAGGACAGGGAAGCCTGGCATGCTGCAGTCCAGGGGGTTGCAAAGAGTTGCCCATGACTTAGCAAATGAACGACAACCATAACAACTGGGTACCCACAGAGAAGATGTAAAACCGACGTGAGCTGGACATGTCATTTGTCCTTACCTAAAAGTCAAGTCTGAGTTGTGTGGCAAAATAAAGCTAAAGGCCATTTATTTAATATAAATACATACATGCAGAGGTGGGTCTGTTGAAAAAGTTTACAGACGGAATCTGCCATGATGTGAAGTTCTTAAATTTAGAGACTGGCAACTACTGATAGCTGGGGGTGCAAAGTCAGCCAGAAGTCAGGCTGTGAGAGCCAAGGAGTCAACTGGAGTCGACAGATGGTCAAGGAGTGGGCTTTATGACGTGCAGCCTCCCCCAGGGGCTGGGGAGCCAACACTTCTAAACAGGAGCTCAGTGCGTTTCACAAACCTGGCAGAGTTAGGCAACCAACCTGAACTTCTACAGCGACTTCTTTTATCATCTCTTTATTCTGATTCCTTTTTTAATTCTAATTTTTAGTTGCCTCGTAAACTGTTTCTGTTGCATTTTAAACTGCCTTCAGATGTATCTGTTTAATGTTCTGGAGAACTTTCAGTATTTCAAAAGTATAGAACCCTTCTTCAAATGCAGACGTACGGTGGCCTCAGCCATAAAACAGGTAAAAGCCTGGAGTCTGGCTGAAGTGGGGTGAGGGGAGGCGGGTGCTGCCTGCTGGGAAGCTCTGCTGAGCAGAGTTCAGTTGAAACCCAGAATCTTGAATAAAATTCTCTTTGTTTATTGAATGGTAAGCAGGGGGCTTAATCTTAGAAGCCACATGTGAGAACAAATGCTTTTTCTAAATGCCCAAGATCTTGCATTTCTCAGCAACTCACGGGTAATTCCCATGTGGATGTGGCTGATTGATCCCTGATTCAGACACCCTGATGATCTTCCTGTCTTGGTTCTACTCTAGGTCCCAGTTTTGCTTTGGTCTTAACTTGGCTGTATGTCTTCCATCTGCAACTTCAGGGCAGTCTGAACCCTGGAACGCCGAGGGAACAGATAGTCCTCAGGGCACCTGCCCTACCATGTCCTGATTCCCTTTTCTCACTCACATTCTGGACAGCGCCAGCAGCTTGAAAACATCCCCTTTAGCTCACTTGCTTTTTGTTCTTGCTTCTATGCCAGGGAAGTGTAGCCAAACTTTGTTATTTAATACTGATCAGTAATCCCTTATCTGCAATTCTAAAATTTCCAAGGTTCTGAAATTAAGAAACTTAAAAATTTGTCACAAAATGGTCTTTGTGACACTAATTGATACAAGGGTATTTATCAGTTCAGTTCAGTTGCTCAAGCATGTCTGACTCTTTGCAACTCCATGGACTAAAGCACACCAGGTTTCCCTGTCCATCACTAACGCCCAGAGCTTGCTCAAACTCATGGTCATCAACTCGGTGATGCCATCCAACCATCTCATCCTCTGTCATCCCCTTCTTCTCCTGCCTTCAATCTTTCCCACCAGCAGGGTCTTTTCCAATGAGTTGGCTCTTCGCATCAGGTGGTCAAAGTATTGGAGCTTCAGCTTCAGCATCAGTCCTTCCAAAGAATATTCAGGACTGATTTCCTTTATTATTGACTAGCTTAATCTCCTTGCAATCCAAGGGACTCTCAGATAGTCTTCTCCAACTCCATGGTTCAAAAGCATCAGTTCTTCGGTGCACAGTTTTCTTTAAGGTCCACCTCTCACTTCCTTACCTTCAGTTGAGTTCATTTGTTAGTCATGTCTGACTCATGTGATTCCCCAAAACTGCAGCACACCTGCACATCCATACATGACCACTGGAAAAACCATAGCTTTGACTAGATGGTCCTTTGCTGGCAAAGTAATGTCTTTGCTTTTTAATATGCTGTCTAGGTTGGTCGTAACTTTCCTTCCAAGGAGTAAGCGCCTTTTAATTTCATGGCTGCAGTCACCATCTATAGTGCTTTTGGAGCCCCCCAAAATAAAGTCTGTCACTGTTTCCACTGTTTTGCCATCTATTTGCCATGAAATGATGGGACCAGATGTCATGATCTTCATTTTTTGAATGTTGAGTTTTGTTTTTTTTTTTTTTTTCTTATCAAGTTTAAAACAGGGAAAACGAATCTCTGTGTTAGAAGCCACAACAGGGAGTAAGAAAGGAATAGTTAGGGAGGGAGCACAACTGGGGTCTTCTGGGGAACTGGTAATGTTCTATTTTTTGATGTTGGTGGTGGTTGTGTGGGTGATTTCACTTCAGGAATTTCATTTAGCTGTACACCTAAGAACTGTGTACTTTTAAAATAGATATACTATATTTCAATAGTTTGTATTTTTTTTAATCAAGCCATTTCTACAGATGAAGAAACTGAGAAATGAATGTTGAGTTTTAAGTCAGCTTTTTCACTCTCGTCTTTCACTTTCATCAAGAGGCTCTTCAGTTCCTCTTTGCTTTCTGCCATAATGGTGGTGTCATCTGCATATCTGAGTTACTGATATTTCTCCTGGCAATTTTGATTCCGGCTTGTGCTTTATCCAGCCCAGCATTTTGCATGATGTACTCTATAAGTTAAATAAGCAGAGTTACAATATACAGCCTTGTCATACTTCTTTCCCAATTTGGAACCAGTCTGTGGTTCCATGTCCAGTTCTAATTGTTGCTTCTTGGTCTGCATACAGATTTCTCAGGAGGTAGGTAAAGTGGTCTGATATTCACATCTCTTTTAGAATTTTCCATAGTTTGTTCCACATAGTCAAAGGCTTTGGCATAGTCAATAAGCAAAAGTAGATATTTTTCTGGAATTCTCTTGCTTTTTTGATGATCCAATGGATGTTGGCAGTTTGATCTCTGCTTCCTCTGCCTTTTCTAAATCCAGCTTGAACATCTGGAAGTTCATGGTTTATGTACTTTTGAAGCCTGGCTTGGAGAATTTTGAGCATTACTTTAGCAAAGTGTGAAGTGTGTGTTAGTCGCTCAGTTGTGTCCGACTCTTTGTGACCTCCCAGCTTGTGAGATGAGTGCAATTGTGTGGTAGTTTGAACATTCTTTGGCATTGGCTTTTTTGGGGACTGAAATGAAAACTGACCTCTCAAGTCCTGTGGCCACTGCTGAGTTTTTCAAATTTGTTGCAATATTGAGTGCATTCAGGTATGGCCTAAATCAAATCCTTTACGATTATACAGTGGAAGTGACAAATAGATTCAAGGGATTAGATCTGATAGACAATGCCTGAAGAACTATGGATGGAGCTCATGACATTGCACAGGAGGCAGGGAACAAGACCATCCCCATGAAAAGAAATGCAAAAAGACAAAATGGCTGTCTGAGGAGGCCTTACAAATAGCTGAGAAGAGAAGAGGAGCTAAAGGCAAAGGAGAAAAGGAAAGATATATCCATCTGAATTCAGAGTTCCAAAGAATAGCAAGGAGAGATCAGAAAGCCTTCTTTGGTGATCAACATAAAAGAAATAAAGGAAAACAATAGAATGGGAAAGTCTAGAGATCCTTTCAAGAAAGTTAGAGAAAGCAAGGGAACATTTCATGCAAAGATGGGCACAATAAAGGACAGAACCAGTATGGACCTAACAGAAGCAGAAGATATTAAGAAGAGGTGGCAAGCATACACAGAAGAACTGTACAAAAAAGAGCTTCATGACTCAGATAATTACGATGGTGTGATCACTCACCTAGAGCCAGACTTCCTGGAGTCTGAGGTCAAGTGGGCCTTAGAAAGCATCACTATGAACAAAGCTAGTGGAGGTGAAGGAATTCCACTTGAGCTATTTCAAGCCCTAAAAGACGATACTGTGAAAGTGCTGCACTCAATATGCCAGCAAGTTTAGAAAACTCAGCAGTGGCCAGAGGACTGGAAAAGGTCAATTTCATTCCAATTCCATAGAAAGCCATTGCCAAAGAATGTTCAAACTACTGCACAATTGCACTCATCTCACACGCTAGCAAAATAATGCCCCAAATTCTCCAAGTGTGGCTTCAACAGTACATGAACCAAGAACTTCCAGATGTTCAAGCTGGATTTAGAAAAGGTAGAGGAACCAGAGATCAAATTGCCAACATCCGTTGTATCAAAGAAAAAAGCAAGAGAATTCCAGAAAAACATCTACTTCTGCTTTATTGACAATGCCAAAGCCATTGACTATGTGGATCACAACAAACTACGGAAAAGAACGGACTTTTGGACTCTGAGGGAGAAGGAGAGGGTGGGATGATTTGGGAGAATGGCATTGAAACATGTATACTATCATGTAAGAAAAGAATCGCCAGTCTATGTTCGATACAAGATACAGAATGCTTGGGGCTGGTGCACGGGGATGATCCAGAGAGATGATATGGGGTGGGAGGTGGGAGGGGGGTTCAGGATTGGGTGCTCATATACACCCGTGGCGGATTCATGCCAATGTATGGCAAAACCAATACAGAATTGTAAAGTAAAACAAAGTAAAAATAAAATTAAAAAATAAATAAAAGAGATGGGACTATCAGACCACCTGACCGGCCTCTTGAGAAATCTGTATGCAGGTCAGGAAGCAACAGTTAGAACCAAACATGGAATAACAGACTGGTTCCAAATAGGAAAAGGAGTACAACAAGGCTGTATATTGTCACCCTGCTTATTTAACTTCTGTGCAGAGTACATCATGGGAAATGCTGGGCTGGATGTAGCACAAGCTGGAATCAAGATTGCCAGGAGAAATATCAATAACCTCAGATATGCAGATGACACCACTCTTATGGCAAAAAAATGAAGAAGAACTAAAGAGCCTCTTGATGAAAGTATAAGAGGAGAGTGAAAAAGCTGGCTTAAAACTCAACATTCAGAAAACTAAGATCATGGCATCTGGTCCCATCACTTCATGGCAAATAGATGGCAAAACAATGGAAACAGTGACAGACTTTATTTTGGGGGGCTCCAAAATCGCTGCAGATGGTAACTGCAGCCATGAAATTAAAAGATTCTTGCTGCTTGCAAGAAAAGCTGTGACCAAACTAGACAGCATATTAAAAAGCAAAGACATTACTTTGCCAACAAAGGTCTATCTAGTTAAAGCTATAGTTTTTCCAGTAATTATGTATGGATGTGAGAGTTGGACTGTAAAGAAAGATGATTGTGAAAGAATTGATGCTTTAACTGTAGTGTTGGAGAAGACTTTTGAGAGTCCCTTGGGCTGCAAGGAGATCAAACCAGTCAATCCTAAAGGAAATCAGTCCTGAATATTCATTGAGAAGACTGATGCTGAAGCTGAAGTTCCAATAGTTTGGCCACCTGATGCAAAGAACTGACTCACTGGATAAGATCCTGATGCTGGGAAAGATTGAAGGAAGGAGGAGNGGCTGCAAGGAGATCAAACCAGTCAATCCTAAAGGAAATCAGTCCTGAATATTCATTGAGAAGACTGATGCTGAAGCTGAAGTTCCAATAGTTTGGCCACCTGATGCAAAGAACTGACTCACTGGATAAGATCCTGATGCTGGGAAAGATTGAAGGAAGGAGGAGAAGGGGACAACAGAGGATAAGGTGATTGGATGGCATCACCAACTTGATGGACATGAGTTTGAGTAATGGTGATGGACAGGGAAGCCTGGGGCGTGCTGCAGTCCAAGAAGTCACAAAAAGTCAGACACTACTGAGCAACTCAACTGAACTGAACTGAGTGCAGCACTTTCACAGCATCACCTTTTAGGATTTGAAATAGCTCAACTGGAGTTCTATCACCTCCAGTATTTTTGTTTGTAGTGATTTTTCCTAAGGCCCACTGACTTCAAACTCCAAGACGTCTGGCTCTGTGTAAGTGATCACCTGCTTCTTTTATGTCCATCCATTTCTGTCCATTATTGTGCCTATCTTTGTATGAAATGTTCTCTTGGTATCTCTAATTTTCTTGAAGAAATCTCTAGTCTTTCCCACTCTATTGTTTCCCTCTATTTCTTTGCACTGATCACTTAGGAAGGCTTTCTTATCTCTCCTTGCTATTCTTTGGAACTCTGCATTCAGATGGATATATCTTTCCTTTTTTCCTTAGCCTTTTGCTTCTCTTCTTTTCTCAGCTATTTGTAAGGCCTCCTCAGACAACCATTTTGCCTTTTTGCATTTCTTTTCTTGGGGATGGTTTGATCACCGCCTCCTGTTCGATGTCACAAAACACCATCCATAGTTCTTCAGGCACTCTGTCTATCAGATCTAATCCCTTGATTCTATTGGTCACTTCTACGTTATAATCATAAGGGTATTTATAACCATAAGGCTATTTGTAATCATTGTTTAACCCCACTTCATGTGAATATCCATACATGGTACTGTAGCTATATTAATTTGCTTGATTATGAGGGTGACCCAGGCCCCCTTGGGGTATATCATGCTTATGGTATATGCATCATATTCTCTTTCTAAAATCAGCAAATTTATGAATTTTGAAAAACAAGGGGACCCAAGAGTCTTGAATTGTGGATATATTTAAATGACTTTTTTTTCCTTTTCATATCAAAAAGTACCTAATAAAGTTGCTTGGCCTGAGTACTGAAAGTTCTCTATTCTCCTCAAATATCAAATGTTGGGCATTTATGAATATGATTTGCTGGCATATCAATTCCAATAAGCCATGAAGGAAACGTACTATGACAGTGATATCCACAGGGCCTTGAGAGTCACATTGCCATGAGGTCAGGTCACCTTCACACACAGCTCCACCCTCAGGGTCAGGGGACAAACTGTGGGAGGGTCAGATGCAAGAAGACCATGGCCAGTTCCTCCCCAGGTTGGGGTTTTTACACTGTCACACTCAGGCATAAGTGAAATCTCAGTGTGGAGTCTGATGTTTTCCATTTACCTCCATCCTGACCTCATCATGGATTGGCCTCAGTTTTAGTTCAGCAACATAGACAATTAAAGTTTTGCTTCCAAGGAATGTAGGGAAAGGGAGAAAAGCATGGAGCCCTATATTTAAGAAACAGCAGATTTCATTTAGGTTAGTTTGGGCAGCCTTCAGCTATAAATATATTGTACCTGACCTAGCAACCAATTTCTCTTAGATGCCTGGTAGACAAGACCCCATGGTGCCTGGTAGGCTGTTACTTCTTTTAATTTATAAAAAAAAATGAAATGTGAGAAAATGCCAAATAAACACTTAAACTAACATTTTCTAATAATATTTTAATAATCTAATTTTAATAATTATGATTTTCCACCCAGTTCAGATATGTGGCTATTTTTTCCCACACCACTAAGCAGTTCTCTGTGACCAGCTGGGTGTCCTACAATTAAACTCAATTCTGACCTGATTTACCTGAAGATAGCATCAGATCGCACAGTTTAGGAGCTCAGTCTATGAGACTGTGACCTGCCCTCACCCCCACCCAGCTTTCATGCTGATCTTAAGTCCAGGTTGCCACCTGTACTTCTGCCTGACCTGCTCTAGTTTGGAGGCTCCCAGAAGCCTCTCACTGGGATCTGTTTCTTTGAGAACTTAGTGAAACATTTTACTTACTAGATCATAGGTTTATTATAAAATGATATAACTCAAGAACAGCCAGATGTACAGAACAAGGTATGGGAAAAGGCACAGAACTTGCATGACCTTTCCAGGTGGGCCCCTCTGCCCAGTCTCCACCTGTTCACCAACCTGAAGAGCTCTGAACCCAGTCCTTTGGGTTTGTGGAGGTTTCCTATGTAGCCATGACTGATGTCCCTCCCTGCCTTTGGTGATTGAACTCCATCTCCAGACCTTCTTCTCTCTCCACAGGTTGGAAGCAAGTACCTGAAGGTATCAACCCTCCAATCCCTAGAATGGTTCCCTTGATAACTAGTCCCATCCTTAGGTGCTCCCCCTAAATTACTTCACTAGGGGAGACAGAGCATGAGATGCCTGGATGGCATCACTGACTCGATGGGCGAGAGTCTGAGTGAACTCCGGGAGTTGGTGATGGACAGGGAGGCCTGGCGTGCTGTGATTCATGGGGTCGCAAAGAGTTGGACACGACTGAGTGAACTGAACTGAACTGAACATAACAGAAGGAGAAGGCAATGGCGACCCACTCCAGTGTTCTTGCCTGGAGAATCTCAGGGACAGGGGAGCCTGGTGGGCTGCCGTCTATGGGGTTGCACAGAATCGGACATGACTGAAGTGACTTAGCAGCAGCAGCAGCAACATAACAGAAGACACCTTATTGCCCTTAATACTTAGGAATTCCAAGGATTTCAGGAGTTCTGTGCCAGGAACTGGGATGAAGACCAAATGCATATTCCTTATTATAAATCACAATATCATGATAATAATAATAATCTAATTGTAATAATTTTTTAAATTTAAAAATTGATCCAATTGTGGCTAAACTATAATTTTGGTAGATTCCTCCTTTTATCATGGGTTAGTAGTAGATTTTATTATGCTCTAAACTATTGTAATAAATTAAAATGATTAATTTATAAACTAAATTACATGTACATTAAAGGCCATATATTTCACTCTTTAAAAAGTCTTTTTATTTATTAGTGAATTACAAAAGTGCATTTATTATTGAATTTCAACTTAGAGCTTTTCTTTTTTAATTTTTCTTGTAAATGGAGCACTTATTCATTGTAAGAAAACATGAAAACTATGCAGCGCATATGGCTCTGCTTCCTAAAAGCCCCATTGATTAGGAATCTAGAGCTATTCTGGTCCAAGGGTTGCAAAGTCAGGTGTTCAGGGAGAAAAGGCAAGTCAGGAATATAAGAGAAGTGGGCTGTGTGCAAGGAAGTGGGCAGTGGGGAGGACACACCAGTCTAAAATGTCTAACAGGGGTGCCAGGCCCTCAGCTCAGACAGAAGCTTGCCAGATTCTAATTTTCAAGAGAAGTCCGACACGCAAATTTTCATGTAAGGTTTTTTTTTATTATTGGCAATCAATTCAGTTCACACTCATGAGTCCTCTCCTCACAGACTTAAATGTGACTGAGATCAGAGGACCCGAGAGTTTGGGTCCCACTGTGGAATTTCAGTTTGGATCCCTCTTCATTTTTTCTCCCTACAATCATGAGCTCCACTGACCACCACCACTTGCTCTTGATTACTCCCTGCTCATGTCCAGGGAGATGACCTCCCATCTAATTGCCACCTTATGGTTCAAGTACTCAAATACACCGAGCTTCAATTCTGTGCAACTCAAGTTTTGTGTTCTGCATGGATGGACTGTACAAATGGGCAGCAATTCTTCACCCCTCCTTGTAGTCATAACCTTTGCAGCTCTTCCCACCAAAAGTGGGGCATATTTTTCATTTTCCTGAGTCTGGGGAGGCTTTGCGATTTGCTTTGTCCAGTAGAATAAGTCAGAGATACAGCATGCAGTTCTGAGCCTAGACCTCAAAAAGCTTTGTGTGTTTCCACTCTCGCTGTTGGAAGCTTATTCAGGTGTTGCGTGAAGAAGCGCAAGCTACCCTGCTGGAGGAGGAGACACATGGCCCAGTTATGCTCTTTTCCATCACTTCAAACACCAGACATAAAAATGGAGCTATTATAAACCAACCAGCCCTTAACTGACCCCTCAGCCAAACAAAGACTAGAGCCAGGCTACTGGGATCAGCTGGCCCAGATTAGAACTGCTGTGCCAGTTCACAGACTCATGAACTCAGGAAGTGCTCGCTTTATGCCACTTAAAGTTTCATGGTTATTTGTAAGATCAACAGTATTATGATGATAACATATAGTTGGGGGAATCCATGAATCACACACAATTTTATTCAGTTGGTGCCATCTTTTTATTGCTATGACCTCTAAACACATTGTTGAGGGAAAGAGCACCACAGAACAGATCGTCATGAGAAGGTTGATTTTGCAGGATATACCTTGGAGCTTGTCTATATTAGTAAACATGAGCTCCCTTGACCTTGGTTTGTAAGATCTATTTTTAGAAAATGGGAAAAAAGAGGGAAGAACACTGTCAGATTTAACCTCCAATTTTAAGGCAAACTGTTACATTATACTCAGATGTTAATACATCAAGGCATGGTCAGAATTTGTTCTATAGACTGAGTTCTCCAATTTGACTAGCTAGACTCAATTTCTAAATTTCTTAGTTAACTTGATTTTTCAAAAGATGTTGCCCACTCATTGCTTCTGTGAACTCTGGAAAGTTAAGCAGGAAAAGGCAACACAGTCAAGTTCAAATGTGTTCGGTGCTCCCTGATTATATTATCCAACGTTTTTAAACTCAGAGCTCTTCTCACTCTGGTATTTTTTTCTCTAAGAAATAGATATTTGATCTAGTTAAGCAAGGTTTTTAGATACATAAATATAAGTGAAAACCAAGGAGAAAGCAAAGTTACTCTTAAAGATTCAACTACAAATGAATTCAAACAGTATAGCATAAATGTGTTATAAATAAAAAATAAGCCAGATGACTGAGTTATTAAAGTGATATCAAAACCAATTTTTTAAGGAAACAAATCAAAGAGAATAATGAGCTACAGTGGGATAATGAAGATAGAAGAACTACTGAAGCTTTAAAAAAATGCTACAAACAATTCACAGGTATTAAGAAGATAGTCACAATTTGACCTCACGTTCAACTCAAGTCATTTTACCCAATGAAGTATATCAAAGTATATTAACATAAAACATAAAGCAAAAAGAATTTGCAGAGAAGACTTAGGGAAATAATTGCATAACCATGGGGCTTCAGAGGTGGTTCAGTAGTAAAGAATCTGCCTGCAAATCGGAAGCCACAGGAGATATGGGATCAATCTCTGGGTCAGGAAAATCGCCTGGAGGAGGGCATGAAAACCCACTCAGTATTCTTGCCTGGAGAATCCCATGGACAGAGGAGCCTGGCAGGCTACAGTCCAAAGTGCTGCAAAGGGTCAGACACGACTGAAGTGACTTAGCACTCATGCACACATAGAGACATTTTAAGCAAGAGAGAAAAATCATAAGCTGCAAGTATTATAGGTATATTTAAGTGCAAATAGCCTTTTCTGGAAAATGGGCAAAACCCAAGCGTTCATAGGAGAAGAAAAGCAAATATTCAGTATATATATATGAGAGAAGATGTTCACTCTCAGTAGCAATCAGGGATGTGCAATAGCCCAGTCTTTTTAAAGGGCATTATACTGGTAATTTTTTTTTTTTTTTTNCGGGAGCTGCGGCAGCTGAATCTCAGTGATGAAGATCAACTCAAGAGTCTGGGTAGCTGGAGGTGTGGTCAGCTCGCCCATACCCAGCCAAACACTGGGCCCCTGGGCTGACCCCGAAACTTGGGATGACAGAAAGAAGGAACGCGCTCTTTCCAGTTTACTAGTTATCACGGAAGCGAGTTACAAGTCCCGTATGAGATTCAGTTCCATATTCGTGGAGAATTTACCACATAGGAAGCCTGTGGTGGTCATAGAAAAGAAACTAGTGTTGATGTCTCAAACGCTAGGGGAAAAAAATTTAACGTGCTGAATCGTAAGGCAGAATGAAAGTAAACGCAGTAATAGAAAAAGGAAATTCCATAGACATGTTAATTTCTAACAGTTTTCTCATATCTCAAGAGTTGTGAAGATCAAATGTTGCTGCTGTTGCTAAGTCGCTTTAGTCGTCTTCGACTCTGTGCAGCCCCATAGATGGCAGCCCACCCAGGCTTCCCCCATCCCTGGGATTCTCTAGGCAAGAATACTGGAGTGGGTTGCCATTTCCTTCTCCAATGCATGAAAGTGAAAAGTGAAAGTGAAGTCGCTCGGTCGTGTCCAACTCTTAGCGACCCCGAGGACTGCAACCTACTAGGCTCCTCTGTCCATGGGATTTTCCAGGCAAGAGTACTGGAGTGGTTGGCATTGCCTTCTACTACTTACTGCAGTACTGTAGAGCCAAAAACTGAAAAACAAAATAACAGCTAAAATAACAGCAATGAACACCCAGAAAAAAAACCCTCAATTTACTTTAATCTTTTGCCACCTGTGTATTGTCATTGTTTATCATTATATTTTGAAGTGAACCATTTGAAAATAAATTTCAGACATCAAGGCACTCTACCGTTAAAAATAAGGACAATTTTCCTATCTAGTGGCAATATCTTAATCATTTAAAGAAATTAATAATTCTTTAATATTAGCTAACACCCATGCATGTTCAATTTTCCCCATTATTACTCTTCCTAGCTTTTTCTAGTTGTTTTTTTATACTAAAGTTCAAAGTTCATTTTTGCATTTGATTGTTATGTCTTTCTCATTCTTAACACTTGAATTATTTATTGTTTTGCATTTTTTATGACTTTAGATTTCTTTGAAGAACCGTATTCAACTTCCTTGTGGAATTCCCACATTCTGAATTTGTCTGATTATTTCCTCATGGTGTCATTTAAGTTGATCCTAGAAACCCTAAATTCTCTGTAAACTGGAAGTTAGGAATCTAGGCTTGGTTAGATGGAGATTAAACATTTGTTTGGGCAAGAATAGTCAGTAGGAACTCTTTTGGGTGTTGGCCAAAAAGTTCATTCAGGCAGAAAAGCCTGAAAGAACTTATTTAAAAAAATTTTTTTAACTGGAGGGCAATTGCTTCACAAATGTGTTGTCCTCTGGGGTAAAACAAAGCAAATCGGTTGTAACTTCACGGAACCTCCCTCTTGAGCCTTCCCACTAACCCCCTCCGCGTCCCACCCTGCCAGGTCATCACAGAGGGCCAGGCCAGGCCAGGCTCCCTGGGTTATACAGCAAGCTCCACTAACTCCTGTTTTATATACAGCTGGGTGAGCTTTTTGGCCAGCCCAACATATCTCGCATTGCCTGAGGGCACCGAGTGCCAGGTGGTTGCCTTATCTGGTTCTAAGACTGATCACTAGGCTGAAAGTAGTAACTAACAGACTTCAATTTTGTCTAATGTTTTTCCTTTTGAAATCAACAGTTATTCTGAGGGGTGAAACCAACCACGTAAAATTTCCTTAGAACCCTTTCATGAATGTGATGAGTCTTGCTTATCTCTTTGGAGGTAAACTCTTCCTTATTTAGCTAGCATTTTTCTGTAAGGAAGATGTGGAGATGAACTAGAATTCCTCCTCAAAAGGCAGGACAATTTTTAAATGATTTTTGTTTAATTACATATATTGTGGTTAAGGGGTTGGAACAATAATTATTTCAAAAGATGGCAATTGAATTTTCTTTTTCTTTTCTCCCTTTGAACATAATAGGAGATGATATTTTAATTTTTAATTTCTGTTGTCCAAGTCAGTTGCAGCCATCATTCTTTCTGAAGCTCAAATTCTGCCACATGTGATCAGGGGGCTCCTTTCAGGCTGCCTCCTGGGTGCTTTTGCCATGCACCCTCCCCTCTTAGTTTTTGAGCACTTGCTTGATTTTTGAGGTTTAACAAGGTACCTCGGACATCGTGTGTATTTTCCTTACCTCAGATCTGATATCAGGCACTTTTTGAAGGAGGCTGTGCAGAGGGTAAGCCAAGCTCTGGGTGCTAAAACATTGACTGCGACTGGATTGTCACTGTGTTTAGGCCATCTCAGGGGACAGAATGTGTATTTTGAAAAAAATCATTAGTACATATTTCTAATTTAAATGTTACAAAATAGAGTTTTTTAACTTTGATTTTTTATTTGTGGTTTTAAAATTTTGTATTTTATTTGTATATTTGGCTTTCTGATAACATTAAGCTATTTACTTATTTGCTTTACATGCAATACACTGAAATAGTTAGAAAATTATGATCTATCAACAAAATGACTATCTTTGTATGAAATGTTTCCTTGGTATCTTTAATTTTTTTAAAGAGATCTCTAGTCTTTCCAGTTCTGTTGTTTTCCTCTATTTCTTTGCATGGATCACTGAGGAAGGCTTTCTTATCTCTTCTTGCTATTCTTTGGAACTCTGCATTCAGATGCTTATATCTTTCCTTTTCTCCTTTGCTTTTTGCTTCTCTTCTTTTCACAGCTATTTGTAAGGCCTGCTCAGACAGCCATTTTGCTTTCTTGCATTTCTTTTTCTTGGGGATGGTCTTGCTCCCTGTCTCCTGTACAATGTTACAAACAACCGTCCATACTTCATCAGGCACTCTATCAGATCTAGACCCTTAAATCTATTTCTTACTTCCACTGTATAATCATAAGGAATTTGATTTAGGTCATACCTGAATGGGCTAGTGGTTTCCCTACTTTCTGCAATTTAAGTCTGAATTTGGCAGTAAGGAGTTCATGATCTGAGCCATAGTCAGCTCCCAGTCTTGTTTTTGCAGACTGTATAGAGGTTTTCCATCTTTGGCTGCAAAGAATATAATCAATCTGATTTTGGTGTTGACCATCTGGTGATGTCCATGTGTAGAGCCTTCTCTTGTGTTGTTGGAAGAGGGTGTTTGCTATGACCAGTGCATTCTCTTGGCAAAACTCTATCAGCCTTTGCCCTGCTTCATTCCGTATTCCAAGGCCAAATTTGCCTGTTACTCCAGGTGTTTCTTGACTTCCTACTTTTGCATTCCAGTCCCCTATAATGAAAAGGACATCTTTTTTGGGTTTTAGTTCTATAAGGTCTTGTAGGTCTTCATAAAACCATTCAACTTCAGCTTCTTCAGTGTTACTGGTTGTGGTTTAGGCTTGAATTACCATGATATTGAATGGTTTGCCTTGGAAACGAACAGAGATCATTCTGTCATTTTTGAATTGCATCCAAGTACTGCATTTTGGATTCTTTTGTTGACCGTGATGGCTACTCCATTTCTCCTAAGGGATTCCTGCCCACAGTAGTAGATATAATTGTCATCTGAGTTAAATTCACCCATTCCAGTCCATAGCCAAATGTGCCTGTTACTCCAGGTGTTTCTTGACTTCCTACTTTTGCATTCCAGTCCCCGATAATGAAAACCTAGTTAGAAACATGACTCCGTTCTCTTTCCTGCTGTACCTGTACATTTTGCAGACACAAGACCTTCCTTGTACCAGCTATGCAAAACCATAATAGTACCTGCGTCCAGCAAACGCACTCTCCGCTATAGAGTGTTTTCAGGACAAAGAGGTAGCCAGTAACTAACAGCATCTTTATCATTCCTCAAACTCATGCTTTATCAAACTCCAGACTAATAAATTCTGTTTGAGTAATTGGGAAAAAGGAGTGAAGGGAATGAAACTACTTGGAAAAAATCTGGAGAAAAATAAACATATAAAAATACACACTGATCTCTGATGTATTTTTCCTATAAAAACTGTTAAATTTGGCTTTAAAATAACATTTCCCCAGTGTCTAGAATTAAACTCATATATGATCCACAGAGGATACCACTTGCTCTGTGTTTGCAACAAACACTTCTTTCAGGCCCTAGAACACAATTCCCTTCGGCCTTCCAAATCCAGGATCATAAATGCAAAATGACTGGAGTTATATCATCTGTTCATATCAAGGGTGTCATTGCATTTTATATACCTCTCACTGGCTTCAGCTAAGCATTTCCCACCAGTGTGATGAGGTAGTTTATATTCAAGAGGATCTTAGATTCAAAGTCTCTTAGTATTGATTTTACCTGGAAAATGCTATGATTTGTTTCTGAAGTTGGTTCTCAATTGCTAAGGATTCTTTGGGAGGGAATAAGAGTGATTAAAGTTGCAATAAGCAAAAGTCTTCGCCTACCCCTGTACTTCTTAAATATCCATCTTCTTGGATTCCTTTGCTTAGAGGCATGGCAAGACACAAATTTCTGGGAGGTCAGCTTTGCATTGAGGTATGTTTCTACCCAGATATTAGTCATGATATAGTAGGAGACAGGGAGCAGTGTTCTTACTTGTGAGGATGTGACTTGCATACTGTTAACAATGGTGTCATCCAGTCTTAATAAAACTTAGATATACAGTGGGAGGCAAACTGAGCCTGACAAAGCACATACTTTTTATCAATGGACAGAAATCTAGAATTCAGATGACCACAAAGAATAGAAAAGCAGAGATTCAGAAACAGGAAGTTAAGTCAGGTCTGCCTGCCCTAAGCTCAAGAGGTGACAGGAGGTGAAGGCACATTAGGCCTGGGCACAGGGAACATTTCTGTAGGGCAATGGTCCTTGAACTTGAATGTCTTTAGAATAACCTTGTGGGCTTGATGAAACACCTATTTCCTAGCTCCCCTTATGGAGTTTTGAGAAATGAAAATTTGCATTTTTTTTCTTTTTCTCTGTTTGATTGAGATATAGTTGAAAAAAACATTGCTTAGGTTTTAAGTGTACAGTGTGATGATGATGTATGAATGAACTGTGAAATGAAATGAAATGATTTCCACAATGGAGTTGTAGTAATACCACATTAATACCTCCATGCTGCTGCTGCTGCCGCCAAGTCGCTTCAGTCGTGTCCGACTCTGTGTGACCCCATAGACGGCAGCCCACCAGGCTCCCCCGTCCCTGGGATTCTCCAGGCAAGAACAACTGGAGTGGGTTGCCATTTCCTTTTCCAATGCATGAAAGTAAAAAGTCAAAGTGAAGTCGCTCCGTCGTGCCCGACTCTTAGCGAGCCATGGACTGCAGCCTGCCAGGCTCCTCTGTCCATGGGGTTTGCCAGGCAAGAGTACTGGAGTGGGTTGCCATTGCCTTCTCCATAACCTCACGTAATTACCACTTTTGTGTGTGTGGTGGAAACATTAAAAATCTATTCTCTTTGCAACTTTCAAGTATGTGATACAATTTTATTAATTATAGTCCAAATGCTGTGCATTGTATATTGCATATGTATTATATATACATATGTATTCCTAGAACTTATTTTATAGCTGGAAGTTTGTAATCTTTGATCAACATCTCCCCACTTTCCCAGCCCTCCAGCTCTGGTAACCATGATAGATCCCTAGTCATTGGAAACATCTTTTATTCATCCAATTTCTTCCTCTCCAGGGCCTTCCTTTGTTTTATTTTATTGAAGTATAACTGATTTACTATGTCATGTTAATTTCACGTCTATACCACAGTGATTTAGTTATGCGCTGTGCTAAGTCATTTCAATCCTGTCTGATACTTTGTGACCCTGTGAACTGTAGCCTGCCAGTCTCCTCTGTCCATGGGTTTCTCCAGTCAAGAATACTGGAGTGGGTTGCCATGCCCTCCTCCAGGGGATCATCCAAATTCAGAGATCAAACCTGCGTCTCTGATGTCTTCTGAATTGGCAAGCAGATTCTTTACCACTAGTGCCACCTGGGAAGCCCAGTTGGAAGGAAGAATACAATCTTACTTCTCTTTATAGCAAGACTCTCCAGAAAGTGGGTATAGACAGAACATACCTCAATATAATAAAGGCATAGATGACAAACCTAGGGACTTCCTTCTTAATCTCAGTATTATAAACATAATGCATAGATGTATATATGTATTCTTTTTCCTTATGGGTCATTTTAAAATATTGAGTATAGCTCTCTGTGCTATACAGTAGGTCCTTGTTGTTTATATAATAGTGTGTATATGTTAATCTCAAACTCCTAATTTATCCCTCCCTACCCTTTATCCTTTGGTAACCATAAGTTTGTTTTCTACATTTGTGAGTCTCTTTCTGTTTTGAACTGATTTTCTATTTCTGTTTTTCTGAACTGAACTGATCCATCAGTGATATAATTCATTTGTATCTTTTTTAAAACTTATTTTTTATTCCTTTAAATTTCATATTGGAGTGGCTCAAACAGTAAAGAATCTGCCTGCAATGCAGGAGACCAGGGTTTGATCCTTGGGATGGGAAGATCCCTGGAGAAGGGAATGGCAACTGACTCCAGTAATCTTGCCTGGAGAACTCCATGGACAGAGGAGCCTGGAGGGCTACAGTACATGGGGTCACAAAGAGTCTGACAGGACTGACTGATTAAAACTTTCACTTACTATGTGTCAGTTTAAAGTATACAGGGAAGTGATTTAGTTACATAAATACATATATCTATTCTTTTTCAGATTCTTTTCACATATAGTCTATTACATAATTCTGCATAGAGTTCCCTTTCAGTTCAGGTCAGTTCAGTCGCTCAGTCATGTCCGACTCTTTGCAGCCCCATGAATTGCAGCAGGCCAGGCTTCCCTGTCCATCACCAACTCCTGGAGTTTACCCAAACTCATGTCCATCATGTCGGTGATGCCATCCAGCCATCTCATCCTCTGTCGTCCCCTTCTCCTCCTGCCCCCAATCCCTCCCAGAAGCAGGGTCTTTTCCAACTCTTTGCATGAGGTGGCCTAAGTATTTGGAGTTTCAGCTTTAGCATCATTCCTTCCATAGAAAACCCAGAGCTGATCTCCTTTAAAATGGACTAGTTGGATCTCCTTGCAGTCCAAAGGACTCTCAAGAGTCTTCTCCAACACCACAGTTCAAAAGCATCAATTCTTCGGTGCTCAGCCTTCTTCACAGTCCACCACCCATATCCATACATGACCACAGGAAAAACCATAGCCTTGACTAGACCAACCTTTGTTGACAAAGTGATCTCTCTGTTTTTGAATATACTATCTAGGTTGGTCATAACTTTTCTTCCAAGGAGTAAGCATCTTTTATTTTTTTATTATTTATTTATTTATTAAGTTGGTGTTGGACCAAGGAGGCCTGGCGTGCTGCGGTTCCTGTGGTTGCAAAGAGTTGGACATGACTGAGCGAGTGAACTGACTGAATAAAATGATCAAGTGAAACTTGTGATTTTTTTGAAGGCTTCCCCCTCTCCTCAACAGAATACATCCCATTAAGAATGTAGTTACATTACTCCTAAATTCACTTGAAACAATTATATTCTTTGCACAGTTATGTTGCTTTGATACATACATAAGGTCATTGTTTTAGTTTGTTTTCTCATTAGACATTTTAGATTACTTCACGTTTTTCTTTCTTTTGAGAGCACCTGCCTTATTTTAAACATTTAAGTGCTCAAAGCCTTTTTACCTTTTTAAAATATCTCTGGCCTTTAGGAAATAGATACAGTAATATGATACTATAATTATCTTGCTCAAAGTATTTTGAAATTTAAAGCTAAAAACTAAGAAAATGATAAAACAGGTAAACAAGCAAATAAAAATTAATGAAACTTAGAATCTGTGTAAAATACAACAGAAGGCTCCCACTTAAAGAAATATAATTTATCCAGTAAATGTAAACCAATAAATTTTTCTGAAAATGGGATATATAATTATGTTACTGTGATAAATGAAGAAAGTTGACATACAAGAGTAAATGTACTGTGATTATGAGAATATCTTCTAAGAATATAGAATGATTTTGAAAAGAAATCCTGATATATAAATTATGGTGGGATTATGTATATTTTATTTTTTACTTCTCATTTTATGATAATGTGATTATTTTTAGTGCAAAAATAACATTATAAAGGAAACACAAAATTTAATTTATATTTAAAAATACAAAATAGAAAAACACAAAATGCTGAGTGTGGATGAGTGAACAGGAAATCCTGATGAAAAATTATTACAGAGACTATGGTATTTTAACCTTAACATCATCAATTAATTAGCAGAGAGGCTATCAAAAACAAAAGCATAAAAAAGTACACACTCAGAGTGGATGGTTTCAAAATCAGTCTGAACAATCTTGCAAAGTTTTGTCTTATTTTTAGAATAATCTCATGAATTTGTACTTTGACCAAGAATAGAAATAACAGAATCACATAAAAATTACACAGTGAGGTCAGTCAGGTTATCAGAGGATAGTCAGAAAATGGGATATGGGAAAATGGGACTACATTATATATCCCAGTCATTCTTGGTTGTGTTTATTTGTTTTCCTCTAAGTTTTTGTAGAATAAATTACAATGGGACTTTGAGTAAAAGTGGCTGAGCAATTCCTTTTTCTGCTCCAAACACAGGGAAATTCTAAATGAAACAGAGTATATTCATTTATTTAAATTTGTAAATGACTTCTCATATGAGAAAAGGAAACCCCAAAGTCATGGGGATACAGAGGAACTCAAAGCCAAAAGGCCCATGGATGGCAAAGTAGATTGGTATTTTGGGTGGTTTCATGTTCTAAGGCCACGGGGAGAAGACCTAAGAACTTGGGATGTTGAAGTGCTGAGACTGAAGTCCCTGCAGAAAGCCTGGAGTCTCCACACTTGAAATGGAGACTCCGAAAACACAATCTGTAATCTTGGAGGCAAGTTAAAGAAGCTAATGATTGATGGGGCTCAATGGAGGAAAAATGTCAGCAACGAGGAATCGATAACCCAGACCAGCACAGTAGCGAGAGAAAGTTCCAAATTCACATAACCTCTGTGCAAGGGTACTCAGTGTCAATAAAACAAAAACATAACTGTTCAGAAATTGAGACATCTCTGGGGGTCCACTGGCAAAGATCCTGCGCTCCCAATGCAGGGGGCCTGGATTCCATCCCTGATCAGGGAACCAGATCTTGCATGTTGCAACTAAGACCCAACACAGCCAAATAAATAAATAAAATATTTAAAAAAAACTATTCAAAAATTAATAAAACCCAAGAGTCTCAGAGCAGAGGCACAGCAAGTTCAGACTATTTGGATTCTCTACAACCCAAGATAGGAATAACCCCTGTAGATAAGATATTCCCACTGAACTTGAGCTCAAAGTTCAAAATTACAAACCACTCAGGTAAAACGCAGCATTTGTCCAACCTTGTGAATCAGGGTTGCTATCAGCAATGGAAATATAAAGAAGATGAGTAAATGGTGGTCCGTTTATTTCTAGGTCAAAATGGAAAGTACTCCAGACCAACATACAAATAAATGGAATAGTTCACGCTAATGTCAAAGAATACAATTATTTCATAATGGGTGTATATTCCTAATGCTTTTAATCAAGTGCTGGACTGTGTGCATGCTTATATTTTTGGCAGATTTTTCTTAAATAATTACATCTTCTTGAAAATGACGTTAAAATGAATTTTCATCTTTTGAACAAACACCGACAAACAATAGAGCTGTTGCAAAGGGCAAGGAAAGCACCAACAAATTAAACCGATGCCATAGATCTACACAAGTGGATTCTTCATTGACGGATATATAAGATCCTCTGGCCATATAGGGTGGTAGCATTTTACTATGGATCTTGGGCAATTTATTTAGTCTCTTGGAATTTAAATAGTCTCATATATAAAATGGGAATAATGATATCAGTTTCCATAGACAAGGCTGTTATGGAAAGTTTAAATAAGATATTGCATGTTAAATCACTAGAATATTGTGCTTGCTTGTAAATTAATTTTGTGTAACTTTATCTCTGAAGAGAGAGAGAAGAACTCACAGATGAAAACATCCAGTATCCTGTTTACTAAGAGTGAGAGGGTAACAGGCAGGAAGGCCAGGGGTCTCCAAACGGAGGAAATAGCCTGCAAGTGTCAGACATTTTCTCTCTCTTAAGCGGCAGGAGAAAACAAACAAGGGATATTTTTTTCCTTCTCTATACAAATTTAAAGGAGGTTTCTCTTAAGATTCTGTGTTGCCATAATGATACCTGGTTTCACCTCAAGTTAACCAATGCCTTTTTCTTATGGAAATGTTTATCTTAAGCTATGCTAATGTACCATGCATTTACCCCAAACTCTGTCTTCAAGTCGGTTCCGCCTTTTGGGCTCAACCTACTTGATAAACCAGTATGTTACACTCCGATATTGTTCCTCTAATCTATGTAAATGAAACTATTTGTATGGTGATCTGCCCTTCTTCAAGATTCAAGTTAATCATTTTATGGCCCAAGATCAACCATTTGGAGCCAAGGTTATCCCAAAATACTCTTATGGGTGTGGGGCCTGGTGCCATTCTATTTTGAGACATTCCTTTCTTTCATTAACAGACTGCTGGTGACTATATAACATCCAGCTGAATACTAGCAGACGGGTACTCTTTCTGCCCCCTTCTGATGCCTATGTCAGAAGCTTTCTCTATCTCCTTTATACTTTAATAAAACTTTATGACACAAAAGCTCTGAGCGATCAAGCCTCGTCTCTGGCCCCGGATTGAATTCTTCTCCTCCGGAGGCCAAGAATCCCGGCATCGTAATTCAACAACCTTTCAAGAGGTCTCTGATGTTTCCATTTATATCATTTGAGTCATTATTTGGTCAATGCAAGATAATTATGGTACTTGTTAAATCTCTTTTTGGACTCTCTTCTGGGTTGCTGTTGATTTTTGAAGCATCTATCAACAAATAATATTTTTGAGCACCCTGATTGGTGCAAGGTCCTGTGTTTCACGTTGTGAAGAATGAAAACCTTAGAATCTTTCCAGAGAGACAAGCTATGTGGATGGGCACATAAGTCAGGCTGAATGGCTGCCATGAGAAGATGTGCTGCTGCTGCGACTGCTGCTGCTAAGTCGCCTCAGTCGTGTCCGACCCTGTGCGACCCCATAGACGGCAGCCCACCAGGCTCCCCCGTCCCTGGGATTCTCTAGGCAAGAACACTGGAGTGGGTTGCCATTTCCTTCTCCAATGCATCAAAGTGACGTCGCTCAGTCGTGTCCAACTCTTAGCGACCCCATGGACTGTAGCCTACCAGGCTCCTCCGTCCATGGGATTTTCTAGGCAAGGGTACTGAGTGGGTTGCCATTGCCTTCTCCATAAGATGTGATATGGGTGTTAAACATGAAAAGTGGATCCGAGCCTTGAAGTGACATGAGAAATACTTTCTGAAGGAAGTGAAAGTCTCTTAGTTTGTGCCCGACTCTTTGTGACTTCTTAGGCTATATAGTCCATGGAATTCTCCAGGCCAGAATGCTGGAGTGGGTAGCCTTTCCCTTCTCCAGGGGATCTTTCCAACCCAGGGATCGAACCCAGGTCTCCCGCATTGTAGGAAGACTCTTTACCAGCTGAGCCACAAGGGAAGTGGGGCTTAAATTGTTGGGCTTTGTGGGAGTCTGCTAATACACTTGGTATTGTCACTATCCTGTGGCAGAAGCTTTCAAACTTATCCCCATGGGGCATATAATAGGTGAAATTTCCAGGGTAGGGTGCTGGAGCTCTCTACCTATAGCTTCTATTGTATAAGTACAAGTTTATTTATATATGGATACATCTGTAAGTAGATATAGATCTCTCTATATACATATCTATATCTTTGAGTCTGCTCTAATATATAAATTAAATCTTAACCAAATTTCTTTAGTGTATGTAATTAGCCACAGATTACAATGGAGGAGCCTCATGGTCTGTGGTTGAGAACACTTTTAAAAAATATGGCTGCCTGTTAGAAATGACATGATAAGCAAGTTTCAGGTCAGTGCCTCTCAGAAGTTAATGTACATACAAAGCACCTGATGATTTTGCTGAAATGCAGATTCTGATCCAGTAGATCTGGTGTGGAGGTGTTGAGATTCTGCATTTCTAACGAGTTCTGGGGTGGTGCTGATGTTTCTGGTCTAAGGACCATTGTTTGAATAGCACCACTTTAGACAAAGGATGTCCAACAAAGTCCTCTTTTGGGGTTTCCCTCCACAAATATTATTTCAAGATCTGGATTTATACTAAAAAAAACCTCTTTTTGTAAATTTCATACTTCTGACTCTCTGAAGTTGGCCAGTGTTCAGATTTGGATTCAAAATATTTGTTAGTGGCTATTGAGTAAAGGCAAAATGAGGATTTTCCACTGGATAGAAAGAAAAGAGGGAGGGATCAAGGACAAAGTAGGCAACAGATTCAAGTGCTGAATCAGGGGCTTCCCTGGTTCACTGAAGGTCCAGGGGTTAAGACTTTGTGCTTCCACTGCCAGAGGCATGGGTTTGATCTCTGGTGAGAGAACCCAGATCTCACATGCTGTGTGGCATGGCCAACCACCTCCCCGCTCCCCCCAAAAAAAAACCACCACCAACAAAACTGAATCAAGCAGTAGATCCAAACACTGAATCAACAAAAGAGGAAAGACAGGAGCTAGAGATCCTGTGGTTTACTAAGCATAGTTCCAAACCTGTATTTGCATTTTAAATTTTATTTCAAACCAAAAGCCAAATGCGTAGCTTTTATGTGTCGTTGTTCAGTCACTGAGTCATGTCCAACAGGGTTCCTTGTTCTTCACTGTCTCCTGGAGTTTGCTCAAACTTGTGTCCATTGAGTTGGTGACGCTTTTGTGTATAAACTCTTCTATACATACATATACTCCACGAAAGTGTCCATCGAGAAAAGTGGCTCTTCATATACCAAAGAAAATCAGATTCCTTTGACTTTTTTCTTAGCTCCAACCTCATTTCTTCTTCACTGTCCTTTCTGAAATAAATGTCTCTTGAAATGCTGCAATTTCCCAACTAAACCTGCAATTTATACCTTTTTTGATTCTTAAAATGTATTTCATGATTTCTTTTGTAAGCAATTTACAGGTGTCTACGTATTATTGTAGAAACCTTTGAAAGGGACATTAGCAATTATATAGTCAGCTCTTCTAAGATGAGGTAGTACTGGAAAGGAATTTTAGAAATTATATAGTCTAACCTTTTTTTCCCCTTAGTACAAACCTGTGACTGAAAGAAGTTAAGTGTTTTCTCAAGGACTTAGTTTGCTAATAGCGAAAGCAGGACCAGAACCTAGCTGATTCTCCTCTACAATAGACTGACTGGATTGATGGCCTGATACTTACCTCCCCCTGTTTCCACCCACAGTCATTGCCTTATAACTCTAAGTTTCTCTTAGGAAGGAAATAGAGTCTACCTCTCCACCACTTGAATATGAGGTGATCAAACATCGTTTTTGGCCAATAGAATGTTAGCAGAAACCACCCAAGCAGACACTTGGAAAAGCGTGTGCACATTTCAGTTTTCACTCCTGTTATTCTGCCTTGGGCATGCGAGCATGCCTGGACTAGTCTAGGAGAGGATGAGGCCTATGGAATAGAGCTTAGTCACCCCAATCATCCCAGGCACACAGCCCAAAGATCAAAGAGCAGCTGACTGGTACCCGGAGAAGTGAACAAGTCTGGCTGAGATTAGTAGAGTCACCTACATGACCTACTTAATTAATCATAGATGTTGCACGTGCCAAACTAAGATCAGCTATGTTCAGCCCAGATCAGTTGAACCCTGCAAAGTCATGAATTAAATAAATATTGCATGTCAGTGAAGATCTGTGGTTTGTTATGCGGTGGTTATTGTAGCATTTCCCCATGACCCTCATAATTTCTCTCAAAAGTGTTCATGAAACTCTCTGGTGAAAGATACCAAAATCTGAGGATGTTTAAGTTCCTTATATAAATGGTGCATATAACATATGGGCATTCTCCCATATCCTTTATATCACCTCTAGATTACTTTGAACACTTAATACAATGTCAATTCTATGTAAATTCAATGTAAATGCTATGTAAATTCTAATAGCTGCAGGCATACGGCAAATTGAAGTGTTGCTTTCTGGAAATTTCTGGAATTTTTTCCCAAAGATTTTCAATCTGAAGTTGGTTGACTCCACAGATATGGAATGCATGGATATAGAGGGTTGACTATACAAAAATGTAAGGCAATAATTATGCCATTTGGTAAGCCACTTCATCCCAGCTAACCTGTGTTCTAGACCTTGAAATTTTTGTGATAGAACTGGAGTTGTTTTTGTTGTTCAGTCTCTAAGTCGTGTCTGACTCTTAGCCACCCCATGGACTGTAGCACACCAGGCTCCTCTGTCCTCCAGTATCTGGAGTTTGCTCAAACTCATGTTCATTGAGTCAGTGATGCTATATAACCATCTCGTCCCCTGTCCCCGACATCTCCTCCTGCCTTCAGTCTTTCCAAGAATCAGTGTCTTTTCCAATGAAATGGCTCTTCACATCAGGTGGCCAAAGTATTGGAGCTTCAGCTTCAGCATCAGTCCTTCCAATTAATATTCACAGTTGATTTCCTTTAGGATTGGCCAGTTTGGTCTCCTTGCAGTCTAAGGGATTCTCAAGAGTCTTCTCCAGCACCAGCTTGAAAATATCAATTATTCAGTGCTCAGCCTTTNGGCTCTTCACATCAGGTGGCCAAAGTATTGGAGCTTCAGCTTCAGCATCAGTCCTTCCAATTAATATTCACAGTTGATTTCCTTTAGGATTGGCCAGTTTGGTCTCCTTGCAGTCTAAGGGATTCTCAAGAGTCTTCTCCAGCACCAGCTTGAAAATATCAATTATTCAGTGCTCAGCCTTTTTTATGGTTGAACTCTCATGTCTGTACATGACAACTGGAAAAACCACAGCTTTGATTAGACAGACCTTTGTCGGCCAAGTGATGTCTCTGCTTTTTAATATGCTGTTTAGGTTTGTAATAGATTTCCTTCCAAGGAGGAAACGTCTTTTAATTTCATAGTTGTCACTCTCCACAGTGATTTTGGAGCCCAAGAAAAGAAAATCTATCACTGCTTCCACTTTCCCCCTGTCTATTTGCCATGAAGTGATGGGACCAGCTGCCATGATCTTGACTTTTTTAATGTTGAGTTTTAAGCCAGCCCATTTACTCTCCTCTTTCACTTTAATCAAAAGGCTCTTTAGTTCCATGTTGCTTTCTGCCATTAGAGTGGTATTATCTGCATATCTGAGGTTGTTGATATTTCTCCCAGCAATCTTGATTCCAGTTTGTGATTCATCCTGCCCAGCATGTCACATGATATATTCTGCATATAAGTACAACAGTACTCCTTTCCCAATTTTGGACCAGGCCACTGTTCCATGTCTGGTTCTAACTGTCACTTACTGATCGGCATACAGGTTTCTCAGGAGACAAGTAAGGTGGTCTGGTACTCCCATCTCTTTTAGAATTTTCCACAGTTTGCTATGATCCACAGAGTCCAGTGGTTTAGCATAATCAATGATGCAGAAGTAGATGTTTTTCTGGAGTTCTGTTTTGCCTTCTCCATGATGTGACAAATGTTGGCAGTTTGATCTCTGGTTCTTCTGCCTCTTTGAAACCCAGTTTGTACATCTGGAAGTTCTTTTTTCATGTACTGCTGAAGCCTAGTTTGAAGAATTTGAACATAACCTTGCTAGCACGTGAAATGACCACAAGTGTACAGTAGTTTGAACATTCTTTGGTACTCTTGTCTTATGGAATGCCTGCTCTTAAAGCCTAGTGAAGTTGACTCTTCCTCAGATAGAGTTCCCCTGCTGAGTTTATGATTAATCTCTATTCAAAACTTTATTCCATTTCTTGTCCACTCCTTTAAGACTGAGGAGTACCAAAGAAAAGGGGAGATTGAAACTGAGCAGGACCCTACTGGGTTCTCCTGGATATAAAGGCCCCTCTTGGTCCCCTGTTTCTTGTTTGGAGAAAAAGCCTTTAGTTTCCTATATCTTCCTGAGTTCTAAAGAGCAGGCACAAGGAGTTACTAATTAGAGAAGTAAAGGAATGCAGAAATGAAGGAAACACATTTAAATAAGAAAAGAAATGATCATTTAAACAATAGTCAGTGACAAAACAGAGTCCTAGTTTCTGCTCACGGGGAAGGCAATGGCACCCCACCCCAGTACTCTTGCCTGGAAAATCCAATGGACGGAGTAGCCTGGTGGGCTGCAGTCCATGGGGTCACTAACAGTTGGACAGACTGAGCGACTTCACTTTCACTTTTCTCTTTCACGCATTAGAGAAGGAAATGGCAACCCACTCCAGTATTCTTGCCTGGAGAATCCCAGGGATGGGGGAGCCTGGTGGGCTGCCGTCTATGGGGTCACACAGAGTCGGACACGACTGAAGTGACTTAGTAGCAGCAGCAGCAGCAGTTTCTGCTCAAGAGATATACACATGATTTGACACATACCTGTGAGTTGTTCTGTAAAAAGTAAGATACCCCCACCCAGGTGGAGGATGGTGACTATATGCTGATCACAAGCACAGAGATTCCAAACTGACTGGAACTAGAAGGCTCATGGTTAAGATTCCTGTTAAGATCCCTGTTACCTCACCACCTACTAATTAAGAAAGTCACTTAACCTGAAGCCCTTACATCAAATACTGTCTTAAAACACCCTTCCTTGAGAGCCATTGGGAAGTTTGGGTCTTTTGAGTCTGAGCTGCACACTCTCCTTGTTGGTGCCCTGCAAATAAATGCTGTACTTTCCTTCAGTGTAACCCAGTGTTAATAGATTGGCTTTGCTGTGCAGCAAGCAAGTGGATCCCAGTGTGCTTGGTAACACTAGGAATTTTCTGTTTTCAGTTTGCTGCTTTCTGTAGGAAGACTCAACTGGGCCCTATCACAGCTGGGAATAAAAATGACTGTGAAAGAGAAAAGCAATTTTGATTTTAACAAAATGATTAGTCATGGTCCAGAGACACCCTGTCAAACTGAACGATGCTATTGTACTTAAAATACCAAAAGATGGTTTAAATCTTTGAAGACCTGTGCTCCAGGCTATGGAAGCTAAGCAACTTGAATGAACACACATTCTGTACATTATTAACCATTATTTTTTAAATAAGGAAACTGAAGCCTACCATCCAAGTGGTCTAGGGCAGATTCAAGGTCTAAATATCAAATTCTTGCCTTCTAACCTAGGGTCCATCCCTACCATTCCAGGCCAACCTCCTCCCTTTGTAAAAACATGGTGGNCTTGAATGAACACACATTCTGTACATTATTAACCATTATTTTTTAAATAAGGAAACTGAAGCCTACCATCCAAGTGGTCTAGGGCAGATTCAAGGTCTAAATATCAAATTCTTGTCTTCTAACCTAGGGTCCATCCCTACCATTCCAGGCCAACCTCCTCCCTTTGTAAAAACATGGTGGCTCAGGGGTTAAAGCATCTGCCTTAGATGCGGGAGACCTGGGTTTGATCCCTGGGTTGGGAAGACCCCCTGGAGAAGGAAATGGCAATCCACTCCAGTATTCTTGCCTGGAGAATCCCATGGACAGAGAAGCCTAGTAGGTTACAGTCCACAGGGTCGCAAGGAGTCGGACACGACTGACTGACTTCACTTCACTTCATGAAGATTTTAATATTCTGCATGTTGAGAGAAGTATAACAAATAACTTCAGCATTTTTTCCTTATGTGTCTAGGATTTTAAAGTTGCTGTCACAAATAACTGGGCAGTGTCTTTTACAGAAAAGTGATGCTGAGGAGGGGTTTCATAGTATAGGGTCTAACTGACATGCTCTTTTAATAACAGAGTACACTGGGGAGAATGGATTACTGGTACATGTATGTCTGAGTCCCTTCACTGTTCACCTCAAACTCCCACAACATTGTTAACTGGCTACACCCCAATAGAAAATAAAAAGTTAAAAAAATAAAAATAACAGAGTAGGGGCATACTTTGGAGATGCTGTGGTTTCAGTATCTGACCACCACAATAAAGAAAATATTGCAATAAAGCAGGTGGCATGAATCTTTTATTTTCTGGTATATATAAAAGTTCATACATACATTCATACAATACTATGGTCTACTAAGCATACAAAAGTATTGTATCTAAACAACAATGTACCACCCTAATTAAAAATATTTTATTGCTAAAAATGCTAGCAATCATCTGAACCTTCCATGAATCAGAATCTTTTTGCTGGTGACACATTTGAAATATTATGAGAATTACCAAAATATGACACAAAAACACAAAGTGAGCAAATGCTGTTATAAAAATGGTACTGATAGACTTGCTTGAAACAGGGCTGCCACAAACTCTGAATTTGTAAGAAAAAATAAAAATAAAAATCGCTATCTGCAAAGAGTGATAAGGTGATGTGCAATAAAACAAGGTATGCCTGTGTGGGTTCATGGAAAATAATAACGGCTCCAATCTGGCTGCAGTTAACCTGATTTATTTCTAAACCTTCACTGGGTTTTTCTGTTTGTGTCTGTCATGCTTGGAAGACACTGGCTGTTCACTCCCCCTATGCAATTTTTCAGTTTAGGGTCTGTTTATTTGGTCAGCTGGCTATTTTCCTGTTTGCCATTAAGTGCAGTCTAACTTAATCAGACTATTTCTGTAAAGAGTCAGCTACTCCAAGAAAGGATAAGCAAATGGAAAATTGGAATAATTAAAAATTCTGGTTTAAAAGAGAAAATAAAGATCTCTTGGGATAGAACCTATCCAGTATATATAGCTAGTAAATTGCAATGAAATAGGGAACCACAAAAATAATGATGGTAACACAGTGAAAGGAGTAATTGCGATTTTCCTGTGTGCTTACTGTTTGTCATGCACAGTTCTTAGGACTTTTCATGTAGGAACTGATTTCATACAAGAACATTAATTTCAAAATCTCTAAATTCAGAAACAACATAAAGCTACATAAAGCAGTTTGGTATACGGCCTAAAGCAGTTTGGTATACAGCAATAGAAATATACCAACACCTGTGGCCAGATGGAATTGTATTTCCTGTGTAAAATACTGAAATTAAAAAATGGTAACATGTACCAAAAGCCCAATAGAAGGCTCGATTTAGTCTGCAGTTTGTGGCTCCTGATTTAGCTGCTCTATAAAGAGCAAAGGCATGACAACAAAGGGTGTTTTCTGTCTACTGGAGGGATGCTAAGAAGACACCCCCAGAAGAATCTCATTCTCTCAACCACAGAAACCCTGAAAGAATCAATAAAAAGCCTCTGGTCAATGAAAATATAAGGCCATTCAAGGGCTAATTATTTTTAGATGAAGTGTGTACATTTTCTCCATCAAGTGGAATGCCAGCAGCAGGGAAGACTTGAACTTGCATTATGATTTCAGTTCCTATGCTGAGTCAGACTAGAAACAAATGTCTATAGTACAGATGGTGCTGTAATCGTTTCAGATAAGTGGGAGTCCCAGGGTCTTGTCCTCCTGGCAAAGTCTTGGGATAGGAGCTCTTAAAACCTGCCAGAGTGGCCTCCCAAGGCTTTTTCTCAGGGAGGTCCTGCCCTGATGGGCCTCTCTTCGGATCAGTGCCCTCACCTGTACACACTTCTGTCTTAACTTCTTTTAATTCATAATTAGCCCCACTTGATCTCCAGCTAAAAATGCTCTCTCTTGACTTAAAGCCTGTGCATTTAAAAAGGAAGAGACAGTGTCGAGCGTCCTCGAATGAACTCAGCCACGTCCCTGGAGAATGCTCTTCTCCTGATCACCTAAAATTAGTTTGTTTTGTTTTTTTTTTTAAATAAATGTGTATTTCACAAGTGGTTAGCTGTACTTGGGTTTTATCAGGATAATTGATTTTGATGTTTAGGGAGTGAGTATTTTCTAGACAGTCACGCCTTCTAAACATGATGTTTATGTCTTCTGCCTAAAAAGGCTGTGGTTTTAGGTTGACCATTTATAACTCGATCTGAGAAGAAACTAGACATTTGATCTCTTGGCCTCAGAGGGGTTTGGAGAAGTCTGGTTGTCACTCCTGAATCCTCTACCCAAGGGCAAGTTGGAAACTATGATGAATTTTCTTAGAGACAGCAAACTGAAACAAGGCCGAGAAGGAAGGTAAATGAGAGACGGGCCAGGCTATGATCACAGACAGTGGTCCTCGGGTCCTTGGTTACAAAGAGGAGCTGCCCAATCTTGCCAACTAGCCTGCTCCATATTTACTCAAAGTTGGCACATCTGATTTTTCAAAGAAAGCTAGTAGTCTGGATCGTCCTGTTAAATCTTCTGGCTTTTCAGTGTTAGCATCTATATTAGAAATTTAAAAAACACCTTGCAGGTCAATTTGCAACTTCTAGACTATCTGGGTAATATATTCTGTGGGTATGTCTTTGGACTTGATAGGTAACTACCCAGAAGTCTACCAAGGCCTCCCCACTCAGGAACTGGCTACCACCCTCTTTGCTGCATGAATGGAGACATAACCATATTATGCTGGTGTCCTGAATCTGTGGCAGGATGCTCATCATTGGGAAAAAGAAGATCTTTATATATGAGATAAGCTTTTGACCCTATTCTAGGCAGCTCCTCCAGAAGGAATTTGTTAAATAATTTGATGTCTATTTTCCTATTTCCTTCTTTCTCAAAAGCTGGTGATATGACTACTAAGCCCATGGGGTCTGGAATATGGAATCTGATAAAACTAACTGCAAGGTGTTTTTATAGAAATGCTTTTTTAAAAGTCTTCAAGGCCAGATTCTTTCTCTGATGGATCTCTTTATCTTTTTTTGTTGTTGTTGTTCATGAAGTCTACAGAGGTGATTTGGAACAGAACGTGTTTACTCTGCTAACTTTACCTTTGGGGTCTTAACATGAAAAGCAAAAACGGAAAGTGAGAGTCACTCAGTCATTTCTCGCTCTTTGCGACCCCATGGACTGTATGTAGCCAACCAGGCTCCTCTGTCCATGGAATTCTTCAGACAAGAATACTAGAGAGGTAGCCATTTCCTTCTCCCACGGGATTCCTGACCCAGGGATTGAATATGGGTCTCCCTTATTATAGGGAAATTCTTTGCCACCTGGGAAGCGCTTACATGAGTGGCAGTTAATTCAGAATTGAGCTTGGTCTACATCACAGAAAGTGACCAGCCATCCCCTGAATTTACAGTCACCCTCCAAAGTGTCTGCTGGGCCTGGATGGCAGCTGCCTCGACAGGGACAGTGCTTACAGGCCCTCTTCATCATCTTCGCCCCTGGGATGGGGGAGGCATTTGACCTGCTCTTGCAAATGAAATATCAGGATTGGCTTCTTCCAGGCATATAGGAGCATCTCTACTGTCTCTTTCCCTTTTCTAGCAGAGTCCTAGACAATAATGGATCTACATAATGAAAAGGATATGGTTATCTAAATTACCATCTGGAATCATGCTGTCTACTATTGTTGAGAATCATTGATATATTTAATGATTCAGTCTTGCTAGAAAGTAGCATTAGATTTGGAAACTATTTTGTAAACCTAAACACATTTGACTGTTGTCAGGGTACAATGTCAGATATAAAGTACCAGATACAATACCACTGGACTCTGGCTTATGGAGGCTGCAGCATTATCATCTTCCTTTGGAGTAGATTGCCCCTGACTCTCGGTCGGGTCCAAGCCGCAGCTCCTTAGTCCAGTCTAGGGAGGGGGCTAAGCTGGCCGGGGCCCCACCTCATCCCCAGTTCTGAGTTTTGCATGACATATTTGGGATTAGGATGGCTCGCTGGCTGCCAAGGTCAACTGAGAACTAGAACTGGATTGGTAGAACCAAGTAGCTTTCCCTAAATAGCCACTTATTCCTGGTAAATAAAGATGCCCATGACCCATCCGAAGGGCTTTTAATCCCCTTGATTGGGTGATTTGAAGAAATCATCCAGGTTTTTGAAAGTAGCCTCAGGGTTATACACACCAGGAGATGGTTACCTCATGGGAAGGTGGAAACAGAAAGTAAGATTTGGTAAATTAGCTCTGCTTGTTTTCCGAGCAGATAAAAAAGGAATAATGTTTTAACATCGGTTTGCAATAATAATACTTAATTGGGAAGTCACTCAGTTCTGTCCTTACAAGCATAGCTTCATGAGAGCCATAGATTCTATGTTCTGTATATATTTTAATACAGTGATAACAATGGAAGAAAACAGAGACTTTTTCACCCCCATAATTTCCTTGTAGAAGAGAAATAAAGATTGATGGAAAGTGATAATGCCTTTGGGATTCATAACATCAGCTCTTTCTTTTAGCTGTTAAAGTAGGTAAATAAAGTACTCAAGATTTATTGTTAGGATTATTCTCTAATTTTACTTTAAATGCAGAATAACCAAATATTTCCCAAGCAACTTTAAGAGGCTATCTTTACAGTATAAAATTGCCTAATAAATATGAATCATAAATAGGAGAAACATTTGTCATATCTACACATATTCCCTTAACCTTAACATAAATCATGCAATACAAATTATGTATGTGAGAATGTATTAGTTAGCATAACACTGGCTGCTGTAACAAATTGCACCAAAATACGGTAGAATTCTATTTTTTTGTCATGTAACAATTCAGTGTGAGTGTTTCTGGTTGGTAGACAGCATGCTTCCACATGGAAACTTAGAGAACCATATCCTTTTCATTACGCAGCTCCATCGTTGTCTAGGATGTCTAATTTGCTAACAAACACACACCCTATACTGCTACCTTCCTTTCCCCACCTCCCTTCCCTACATTCCACCAGTTTCCTGGAATCACTTCTCAGAATCACTGCATGTACTTAAGTCCATGTCTCAGGGTTCGCCTCTGGGGGTACCCAAACTAAGATATTAGCTTAGCTTTTGAATTACTAGCTGGCATATATTAGGTGGGCTTCCTTGGTGGCTCAGAGGAAAAGAATATGCCTGTCAATGCAGGAGATGAGAATTAGATCCCTGGGTCAGGAAGATCCCCTGGAGAAGAAAACGGCAACTCATTCCAGTTTTCTTGCCTGGGAAATCCCAGGACAGAAGAACCTGATGGGCTACAGTCCATGGAGTTGCAAAGAGTTGGACATTGCAGGGGGTTTATTATAATTTTGAGATTTATGTGTCCCAATGTCTAATGCACATTGATATTATCTGACTTGCTTATAAACGACTTGAGCTGAAGATCTACCATAAATCATCCAATGCCTAGATTTAGACTGAAAAACAGCCATTCCTTTCTGAAACTACACAGATCTAACTGGTCTTGAAGTGTGTTATATTCAAGCAGATGCTTTTCCTGCTTTTTCCACTTGTGTCCCTGTTGAGGTCTATGAATTTTTTCAGTTAATCACTGGATTGCTAATGAATATTTATTGAGCACCTACTAATGTACTTGGCTCTGAGGCAGTTGGCTTGAGGAATCCTGAATAGTGTTTCACAGTTGTCTCTTAAGGGTTAGAAACTTAAAATATAATTGGTGAGCCAAGTCAAAATTACAAAATAACATGAGCTATTCATACAAGATGAACTGCCCGTTCAGTATGTTTTATTGATTTGGGAACTGTGAATCACTGTGAGGAGACCTGCCTCTGAGCTAATCCATAAAATTAAAGC
The DNA here is from genome assembly GCA_006410675.1 of Oreotragus oreotragus. Classification (NCBI taxonomy): domain Eukaryota; kingdom Metazoa; phylum Chordata; class Mammalia; order Artiodactyla; family Bovidae; genus Oreotragus; species Oreotragus oreotragus. The sequence goes on along the minus strand of SJYX01015317.1, from coordinate 112,399 downwards.
TTCTAGTTACCATGAGAATGAACTAATCACCAGTGTCTTAAGCACAGAGAAGTTTCCTTCCACTAGGCCTTTAGCGATTTTCCTGTAATATTATCAAATAAAAATGACTTACTATGAATTATATGCTGGGTACTGGTTAAATGACTAACATGAATTATCTGCATCTATAACCTCAGATATGCAGATGACACCACCCTTATGGCAGAAAGTGAGGAGGAGCTAAAAAGCCTCTTGATGAAAGTGAAGGTGGAGAGTGAAAAAGTTGGCTTAAAGCTCAACATTCAGAAAACGAAGATCATGGCATCCGGTCCCATCACTTCATGGCAAATAGATGGGGAAACAGTGGAAACAGTGTCAGACTTTATTTTGGGGGGCTCCAAAATCACTGCAGATGCTGACTGCAGCCATGAAATTAGAAGACGCTTACTCCTTGGAAGAAAAGTTATGACCAACCTGGATAGTATATTCAAAAGCAGAGACATTACTTTGCCGACTAAGGTCCGCCTAGTCAAGGCTATGGTTTTTCCTGTGGTCATGTATGGATGTGAAAGTTGGACTGTGAAGAA
>SJYX01015317.1:0-106167 GCA_006410675.1 Oreotragus oreotragus | reverse complement strand
CTCTTTCACTTTCATCGAGAGGCTTTTTAGCTCCTCTTCACTTTCTGCCATTAAGGGTGATGTCATCTGCATATCTGAGGTTATTGATATTTCTCCCAGCAATCTTGATTCCAGCTTGTGTTTCTTCCAGTCCAGCGTTTCTCATGATGTACTCTGCATAGAAGTTAAATAAGCAGGTGACAATATACAGCCTTGATGTACTCCTTTTCCTATTTGGAACCAGTCTGTTGTTACATGTCCAGTTCTAACTGTTGTTTCCTGGCCTGCATACAGATTTTTCAAGAGGCAGGTCAGGTTGTCTGATATTCCCATCTCTTTCAGAATTTTCCACAGTTTATTGTGATCCACACAGTCATAGGCTTTCGCATAGTCAATAAAGCAGAAATAGATGTTTTTCTGGAATTCTCTTGCTTTTTCCATGATCCAGCAGATGTTCGCCATTTGATCACTGGTTCCTCTGCCTTTTGTAAAACCAGCTTGAACATCAGGGAGCTCATGGTTCATGTATTGCTGAAGCCTTGCTTGGAGAATTTTAAGCATATACTTTACTAGCGTGTACAATTGTGCGGTAGTTTGAGCATTCTTTGCCATTGCCTTTCTTTGGGATTGGAATGAAAACTGACCTTTTCCAGTCCTGTGGCCACTGCTGAGTTTCCCAAATTTGTTGGCATATTGTGTGCAGCACTTTCACAGAATCATCTTTCAGGATTTGAAATAGCTCTACTGGAATTCCATCACCTCCACTAGCTTTGTTCGTAGTGATGCTTTCTAAGGCCCACTTGACTTCACATTCCAGGATGTCTGGCTCTAGATGAGTGATCACACCATCGTGATTATCTGGGTCGTGAAGATCTTTTCTGTATAGTTCTTCTGTGTATTTTTGTCACCTCTTCTTAATATCTTCTGCTTCTGTTAGGTCAATACCATTTCTGTCCTTTATCGAGCCCATCTTTGCATGAAATTAGAGAAGTGTAAAATGATAGAGTTACTTTGGAAGACATTTGGCTTTGTCTTGTAAAACTGAAGATTCATATTCCTTATGACATAGCAATTTCACTGTTTGGTATACAATCAAGAAAAACTCTTGGGACTTCCCTGGTGACCCCAGGATCAAGAGTCTGCCTTGCAGTGCAGGGGATGTGGGTTCAATCCCTGTTCCAGGAACTATAATCCCACATTCTGGGGAGCAACATTGCCCAAGCCCACATGTGGCAGCTAGAGTCTGAGATTTGCAATGATGGATCCCACATACTGAAACTACGATCTGAATATGCTTAAATAAATATATATATATAAAGAAAAACTTACATTAGGGTACATGTGCAGGAACATTCATAGCAGATGTGTGTATCACAGTAATAAATGAAAAACCCCTAAAGTGCCCCTCAGTAGGAGAGTGGATGAACTGTAATATACTCATGGAGTAAAATGGTAGACTGCAAAACAAACTAGAGCCACATTCAGCAGTATAAGCAGACATATGCAGATCTAATTAATTTTATTAAAATTCTTCTTATTATGTATAGTTGTTGTTCAGTTGCTCAGTCGTGTCCAACTCTTAGTGACCCATGGACTGCAGCACCCCGGGCTTCCCTGTCCTTCACCATCTCTCAGAGTTTTCTCAAACTCATGTCCACCGAGCCAGTGATGTCATAGTGTGCAGAAAGTACATATATCCTAAGTGTGATCGATGGATACTTTAAAAGGCCACACTTCTTCATTCTTCACCTGTGCCTTTTATTTTTTGTCAATAGAAGATGACAGAAGTGACATTGTACTAGTTCTGTTTCTCAAAAGGCCCCCCCTGCTTCCATTCTTGCTCTTTGAACACCATCACCAGCATATGAATAAGCTTGGGCTTGCCTGTTGTCAGGTGAGAGGCTAGGTGGGGAGACCCTGAGCTCCCTGAAGCCAGGCTAGACCAGCCTAGAGCCAGTTGACTCCCAATCCTGAAAGAGTGTCCAGCCAAGCTCAGCGGAGTTCAGCTGACACACGAGTGACATCAAGAAAGACCAGAAGACTCCCAACTCTAAAACTTGTGACTAATGCGAAATGCTTATTGCTTAGACACTGAGTTTTTGACTGGTATTTGTTATGCAACCACAGATAATACAATAAGTCAATGGATTTGTGCTTTTTCTTTCATAAAGTAAGCAAATCATTTAACCAGTGCCCAGATCAGGAGAATAAGAACAGCATTTGAGAAGTTTCCCTTTTATCACCTTTCAATTGCTAGTCACCCTGTCCCCCACTGAAAGTAACTATCCTTTTAACTTCATCTAAATGGAATAATATTGTGTTTGCTTTTGTATCTGGCTCCTTTCACACAATATATCACTTGTAAAAAGCATTCATTATGTTGTGTGTCATTGTAGACTATCCAGTCTCACGGCTGTGCAGGAGTCAATGGCGTAACTATATTACACTCTATTTATCCATATAACACTTGATGGACATCAGGCTGATTCCAACTTGGGACAAACAATACAACTATAAACATTCTTGTATTTGTCTTCTGGTGACTATATGTGCACATTTCTGCATATATTATATCATATTGTATTGTATTATAAACAGACCAATGGGGCTTCCCTGGTTGCTCAGTGGTAAAGAAACTGCTTGGCAATGCAGGAGATGTAGTTCGATCTCTGGGTCGAGAAGACCCCCTGGAGAAGGCAACGGCAGCCCACCCCAGTATTCTTGCCTTGGAAATCCCAGGACAGAGGAGCTTGTTGGGCTGCATCTCTATGTGGTCGCAAAAGAGTTGGACACGACTTGGCTACTAAAAACAAAAACAACAAATAGCCCAGTATGGTCTTGTATGAGCCACTGAGAAGGGTGTGTCGTGAACTAAGGATTATTATCAGGTGTGCACAATCCTGTACACGTGATGTAGTATCAATTTAAAAATGTGTAGAGGTACCTAAATGAAGGATACAGCTTGATCGGAAGGGCTCCCCAAAAGTGACCAATCTATGTGGCAATTTTATATTTGAAAAGATTGCAGACCATGCAGTTTAAATGACTTGGCCAAAGTCATTTGGATATTTTTCATGACATGAATCCATTTTTTGGATTTTTTTGTGAAAAAACATTGTAAAGACAGTTTGGCTTTCTTCCTCTATGGTTTATGCATGGCATGAGTTCTGTTTCCTTGCAAATGCCAAGTTCTGATGTTCAAAATGTTGCCAACATAATCTAGTGTCGGAGGTCTCAATTGCTTCTTGAAATAAAATATTCCTGCTTTCTTCCACTTGAAGTGTATTCTTTCTTCAGATAAATTTTCTGAACTTGCTTATCGAACTTGCTGGAATGCAGAATGAGGAAATTATAAAAGTGGGCTTTTTGTTCTGTTTTGCCAGTAATGTCATTAATTGCATCATGTTTCTTACATTTCTTAGAAGCTGGAGGCAGTCCTGCCTGGGGAAGCACTGATGATTTGGGGTAAGTTCTGTTGCAGCTGGACAAACTTGGCCTTTATAGACTTCCCTCTTCAAGTTTAAATCAAGAGGAAGGTTTGACCACAGAGTTTCAATGGAAAACTGGCATCATTTTTCCATTACTTATTGCTTACCTAAGAGCACAATTCAAAGTATACTCTGGCCTTCATTTCTGTTATCAGACAACCCCCTAGAATTTGTGGGGGTGGATTTCAGGGAGGACCAGGCCTCTCTTCCCTCCTTTTATGAAATGTCTGAATCTTTTTCCCTTCTAATCACAAGCTCAAGAATGTCAATAGAGAAAGATTTCCAGATCAATTTTACATTTCAGTCACATTTCCTTCTTAATCTGATGTTTTTGCTACTTCCAAAGCAGAGAGAAATTCTAAATTTCACCACACACACATCATTTAAAATCCCCCCTCCCTGTTAGGTTATTTAAACTTTTCCTACATATCAATTAGTTTGAAATAATAAGTCTTTAGGCTATCCACTAATTGCTGCACTGTAGACACGATCTGTATTTAAAATTATGCCAGGAAAATTAAGCTGCAGCACAAAGGAGTCTTGGCTAACAGAGAAGGCGTCTTAGCCCTTCGGAGGAGCAGAGAGAGCTAACGGGGACAGGGAATACACAGGGGGCTCCTTTCCCAGTTTGTCATTTGCCAGGGTGAAATGTGAAAGCAGACTGCTCCAGCTGTAGACTCCTCTTCCTTGCTTTACCGTTTGCATTTTGAATTCTTACTGTATTTGCTCATGCGAAGGCAGAAGAAAACGGTTGTCAGCCAAATGTCCTTTTCTAGTAGAAATTTATTATAAATAGTCTCAAGGCAACTCATCTTCATAATGAATTTCCCAACCTCTCCTCCCACTGCAAAAACAACACATCTTGGGCTGTGATCTTGATTAACTTTGCAGGAGGTAAAGAGGATGGAGAGAGGAGAGATGTGACAGCCAGCAGCCTTACCCATCAGTGCCTTGATTTTAGTAAACATGGTGGCTTTATTGGAAGAAATATCACTTACAAAGAAGAGGAGGTGGCAGGATTTCCTATAGCTGGCTGAAACCCCTGGCGCTTTGGGAGTTTCATAAACTTCCCTCTAACCCTCATCAGGGCTCTAAGTTGAGCTGAAAAATGCCCTCTGAGATCTGTCCATCTCAGTCCCACCCTACTGAGCTGTAGTTTCAACAACTGAGAATCGTGGCACCGATTTTTAAAAAGGAGGGTGGAAGGAAAGACAGAAAGTTAGAAGGTGACTCACAGGTGAATTTTTTCATACCCACCCCCCTCCAAAAAAGTGTCAGTTTATGGGTGTATATTTTGCCTTCAAGTGTTCTTGCCTGGAGAATCCGAGGGACGGGGGAGCCTGGTGGGCTGCCGTCTGTGGGGTCGCACAGAGTCGGACACGACTGAAGCGACTTAGCAGCAGCAGCAGCAGCAGCTCTCCCCTTTCCTCTCTGACTTCTTGTTTTTGCCTTGTTTTGCGATAAATCATTTTGACTTCAGGTCTGCCAAAGGAAAGTGCTGCGGAGTTGTTCTCGCCCTCTAGTGGTGAAAGGCTACCTTAAAGTGCAGGTCTCCCGGTTATCCTCAAAGGAGAGCGATCCTATGAGATTATTGTAAGCAGAAACGGCATACAGCGAAGGAAGAAGCAATTACTTTAGGACACATCTTGCTAACTGAGGCGCAAAATAAACCGAGATAGGGTACAGACATTCACAGACACAGCTCACATCTCTGGCGTTTAGATGCTGAGTGTAGCTCCGTCAAGTGGCTTGGTGGTACCCTTCTCCTGACTTGGGTTCTGCTGCAAAACAGATGCTGCTGGACACTATTCTCCCCTTTTTTCAAAGTGAAAATCTTCTTTGGATTTCTTTAGGTTAGCCAAACAGGTCCTAATGTAGGTATTTCATAAAAGTGTAGTTGCATAAAGTGAACTTTGGAAAAGCGGGGGATCCTGTACTAGAAACAGTTTATGACAAGTAATGTTAGCATTTTCTTTGTAGAAGAATGCTTTGGCTGGACTGTCTCAGCACAGCAGATTGCTGAAGGGGTAGAAAACATCCCATTCTGGCTGTCATTGTTTAGCAGATTCACAGTAAGAGAATTTTTCCAGGGAAACTTCACACCCTTGCTTGTATTGAATTTACAACTTAGAGGCAGTTATCCTTAAGTCTTTACATTTTCCTCTGCTGTAAAGTGTTCAGAACAGCACTACTCATAATGGTCCATCAAGAGTGAAATGGGTAAATAAACTGTGACGCATTCAAATACACCCAACAAATAAATGATGCCAGATGCAAAAGACTACAAACTTCATGGACCTCCCTGGTGGCTCAGATGGTAAAGAGTATAACTGCAGTGCAGGAGATCCAGGTTCTATCTCTGGGCCAGGAAGATTCTCTGGAGAAAAGAATGGTTACCTATTCCAGTATTCTTGCCTAGAGAATTCCATGCACAGAGGAGCCTCATGGGCTACAGTCCATGGGATCACAAAAGAGTCAAACACAACTGAGCAACTATCACTTTCACAGACTACATGAGTCTACTAATGTAGGGTTTTAAAACTTCAAAAAAAAAAAACTAAGTTGACTGAAGTTGGAATGGTTACTTCACTATGGAGGTAGTATTGATTGGAGCTGAGAATAAAGGAGACTCCTAGGACACTGATAATATTCTGATATATATCATAATATCAGAATTATATTATATATATTATACCAATATTATAGTATTATATATCATTTATTAATATAATTATATTAATATATATTATATGTATATTATTAATATATTATATACCATATATGATAGTATATATTATAATATCAATATAATATCTTATATTGATATAATTGGCAATTTTGTTACTTTTTAAAAAAGTTGTCAAGCTGTTCACTTATGGCCTGGACATTTAATGTTTCTTCCCATGTTTATTCCCTATGGAAATAGGGGAACATGGAAATAGTATATTTTACTTTTAATATGCCCATCATTTAATTGAAATGCTTTTTCCTAGACGAGCTACTTTTCAGAAACTTCAAAGTGTATACATATTTTTGTGCCATCTTGAAATGCGTCTGGTTGGTGGGGGTGATTATGAGGGCTCCTTTCCTCTCACCTGCTGAGGGAGGCTCATCTCCCCTCCCTGGTCCTTATCTCCCCACTGGCCTATGGACTATTGCACTGTAAACGACTCTGTGACTTCTGGTCACCACAGGGGCCATGCTAAAACCAGAGCTCACTTCCTGGACACTGGGGTGGTCCAGGGGCTGGTTGGATGTAGTGCTTGCATATAAAGCGTCCTCTGTCTGGGGTATCTAGCACTAGGGAGGTAGAAATGACAGGCAAAGAGTATAAGAAAACAACAAACATTACACAGAGAGGAAAGAGTGGGGGAAATCAGGGAGAAAACAATGCTTCTGCAGGTTTGTGAGGACTTCTGGCCCTTTCCCTTCTTAGCCTCTAAAAGTGACCCTTTTCACACTTTCCAGAACAAAGAATGTCTCTTAACTTGGGGCTCGTTATCTGTCTAGGACCGACCCCTCAATGATGTGCTTTCTGAGAGCAAGGGAAAGGTGAGGATCCACAGGCCCACGCTGAGGACGCTGAGATTCAGCCAGCTGCACCTGCGTGGGTGAGGGTCCCCGCTTCTCGGCCTGATGAGTCTCCAGAGGAAGGGGAAAGGGCGATAGAACAAGAGGACAGGAGAGCTGGCATCACTTCTGGGGAGCAGCCCAGGCCGGCTGGCAGCAGGCTCTTCCCAGTTAGAGGGGGTGAGGGTTTCTGGGTTCTGGCCTGAGGATGGCTCTGTTGTCGATAAAGAGGTACAGCCTGTGATGGGGCAGTTTGCTCAAGTTCATCAATCAGCAGTTAGAAAAATAATCAACCTTTCTTTTGGGAGACCTAACGAGAAGATGCCAGCGTCAGTAGTTGCTATTTAGAAATGACACTTGGTAATCGTAGGCGTGGCTGAAGTGACAGAATAACTGAGAGGCAGGGAAGAAGCACAAAATCAAGAAAAAGGGCAAAGGGCTGATGGCTCTGATAGCACAGCTGTGGTGATCATGGCAGACGTTACTAATCAACTGTGGCAGTCTTTCTGGGTGAGTCTTCAGAGCTGTGGAATCCTCATCGACATGAAGTGCCAGATGTCTACCACGATATGTTGGAGGTGGCAAGGAAGAAGAAACATGTCATCAGGATAAGACACTTGGGGACTAAAGGTTGGGTGGGCACTTGGGGTTATTTGCCACCCAGTATAGCAGTGGCCAAGCAATGACTATCTCTCAGGCTAGTGTGACCTGTTGAACCAAGGCTCATATATAAGAAAATACTCATATCATAAATGACAAGGGATCTTGAACAACAAGAAACTTGCAGTTATTAACTATAAATATCTATAGAAGGAGGAGATGCAAAATTTGGAGTATAAAGCAGTGGTGATGGTGGTGGTGGTATGTGTCTATAAGGCAACAGTGAAAGATGGTGATTTGGGCTACAGGGAGCGCATATGCTCATCTAAAGTGGGAACCCACTGCTCTGGTCCAGCCAGTCACTGCCAACTGGTAACACTGACTCAATGCAGCTGTGACCTCCAATATTTCAAAAGAAGTCAGAAAACATTTTAAAATAAGAAATCCCTTGATTTTTAGAAGTTAGAAACCAGTTCAAAGAGAAAATTATAGTAAAGAAAAAGTACTCTGACAACGGTGAGTCAGCTAAATTGTTTCTGCTGTTTATTTCAGCCTGGTTGTCTGTCTGCAATATCTGGCTCATGGATTTTGCTTGGAATAGGATTTTCAGAGACAAACTTTGACAGCAGGCTGGGTAATTTCTTCAGATACTTAGGATGAGACTCACCAATCAATTGCACTGGGGAGTATAGCCTTTTATCTCTTCCTAACCAAGTAAAGGGAGCCTAGCCTTGTTTCTAAGGAACATTTGCCTCATCCATGATTCATGAGGGCTATTGGTACAACTATAGCCTCTTAAATGCCAAGCACATTTCTTGGCTCTATAAGCTCAGGGAGAAAATGTGTCTCGTGGGTATTTTTGAGCAACTTGGTCCACCCTGAAGCTACACGGTCTGCTCTTGCTGTGACAAACATTAACATTCACAGTGTCACCTCCTTTGGTCTCAAGGAACAGAAACTCTGCTGGGAGTCACACAGCTCCCAGTTGGAAATGGCAGCACCTTTACTGCACATGGGAGTTCTAGGAGGTCGCACAGGGGAATGGTTTGGAGAAGGACTTCCAGGTTCCAGGCGTCTTGATTCACGTCTCACCTCTGCCAGTGAGGAGCTGTAGGAGCTTGGGCCAGTGGCCAGTCTCTGAGCCTCAGTCTCAGCTTCCATGCATAACATGAAGATGCTGAATCAGCCCCACAGACAGAGTGGAAGGTCACAGGAGAAGTCTCAGTGCTTAAGCCCCTAGAAAGAACTCATTCAAATAAGCCCTCTTTATTCAAAATCCTGAAGCCAAGGTGGGCTTTACTTTCCGGGGGAACATCCAGATGAAGGCAGTGCCCAGTTGGTGGTTTGGCTTCTCCTGTATTTCTAATTCACATGTGATAACAGCATTTTAGCAGAAAGAGCTCCCATAAGCTGAGGGTGCAGCCAGCTTAAATCTCTAATTTTCTCAAAGCCTGTGGCCACTCTCCTCAAATAAATCGTTTGGAAACTCTAGTTTGTTGGCTACCAAGCACCCAAAACATGATGCATCTGCAAAAAGCATGATGAATTCCTGGTGTGACATTCCAAATGTGGCCTCCTCCGTGATGGGACACTCAGGTGGTGTGTTGTAAGAAATATAGTGGGTCTTTGGTTCTTACACAGCGCTCTTAAAACCCTTGGAATTTCCTAAGGGATTGGAGTGTCTTTATATCTGAGTTAATACTGATGAGTAACTTAGAGTAGAGCCCCTGGGTAATCTCAGAATGAGACTAATCAAAAGAAGGACCAAGTGATGACAGGGTTGGAAACTTCAGGCCCTAGTCCCAATCACCAGGGAAGGAAGGAGTTAGCTTGAGAATGCTTTACAAAAACTTTCGAACAACAGTGTTCAGAAAGTTTCTGCATTGGAGAAGCCTTGCTGGGAGGAGGGTATACCCTAGCTCCTGGGGACAGAAGGTCCTGCAGTCTGGATGCTTCCAGACCTTGCCCTGTGTGCCTCTTTATCCATTGTTCATCTGTACCCTTTTAAACAAACTGGTTAATGAAAGTGACGTGCCTTTCTGAATTCTATAAGCCATTCTAGCAGATTGTCAAGCCTGAAGAGGAAACTCCCAATTTATAGCTCTAGGTCAAGAAGTATGGGGAGCTCAAGACTGGTGATGAGCATCTCAAGTTGGAGCAGACTTGTGGACAGAAATCTTAAGCTGTGGAGTCTGTGCTAACTTGGAGAAGTTAGGGTCAGAACTGAATGGGAGGACCCCAGCTGCTCTCAGAAAATTGACTGGTGTCATGAAACACATCGCTGGGAAACCAGGCTTTCCTCCCAAGTGGCCCTGGGTGCCCTTTCCAGGCCCACACAGTCTTCTTCCTGAGGGCAGTCAGTCCTCCTGAGGGCAGACCTTGCTGCCATTTTGCATATATCTAAGTCTGGGCTCGGGGAAGGCAATGGCACACCACCCCAGTACTCTTGCCTGGAAAATCCAATGGATGGAGTAGCCTGGTGGGCTGCAGTCCATGGGGTCGCTATCAGTCGGACAGACTGAGAGACTTCACTTTCACTTTTCTCTTTCATGCATTGGAGAAGGAAATGGCAACCCACTCCAGTATTCTTGCCTGGAGAATCCCAGGGACGGGGGAGCCTGGTGGGCTGCCGTCTGTGGGGTCACACAGAGTCGGACACGACTGAAGTGACTTAGCAGTAGCAGCAGCAAGTCTGGGCTATCACCAAGGGAGGATGCTTGATGGGATTAAGGACGGATCTTGGACACATGTGCTGGGGTGCCCCCTCTTGTGGACAGAAGATCCTCTTGGATACAAGAAAATGAGTTGTGTGGGTAGTGAGACATTGGAAGGGAAGGGAGAAGGTCCTGGGTTGAGAGTCTCTTTTTGTCTTGGGTCCTGCCAATATTATGAAATGGGTAGTCTTGACCTTCTGAATCACAGTCTAAGGATGGTGGCTGAGAACCTTGCTGGAGTGGTTGCTAAATTGATTTAAACAGAAGTACTTAACCTTGCCTGCACATTAGAATCTCCTGAAAGCTTTCAAAATGACCAGGCCTTATCCCACACCAAAGACATGAGGCTCTTAGCCGGTGGGGCTCAGGCATCAGCCCTTCTCAAAGCTCGCCTCTGATTGCAGTATTTAGCCAAGGCTGAGAGCCCTTGAGGTTAGTAAGATGGATTGTGGGCCGAGGCTCAGTGTGACAGAGCTGGGGGTTATTTTAGAGGGTAAATCATAGCATCCCTAAAGTGGCAGCCTCCACTTGGCTCCAGCTGAGGCCAGGCAGGAAGAAGGCTTGCTCTGGCCAGCTCGTCCCAATTTTCAAGGGAAGCTCCAGGTGCTTACATGCGATTTCACACCTTGGATATGTTAGTAGCTAATTCTACACAGCAGTAGTGAAACAGCTACTGTCATGATTTGGTGTTTGGGCATCTGAGTTAGAGTCTTCCTGCTCGCAGTGTGGTCTAAACAGTAGCATCAGTTTCACCTGGGAGCTTGTTATAAAGTCAGACTATAAAGGTAGACTTGTTATAAAGTCTACACAGACCTTGGAGAAGGAAACGGCAACCCACTCCAGCACTCTTGCCTAGAGAATCCCGTCGACAGAGGAGCCTGGTGAGCTGCTGTCTATGGGGTTGCACAGAGTCGGACACGACTGAAGCAACTGAGCGTGCACGCTTGCCTTGGAGAAGGCAATGGCACCCCACTCCAGCACTCTTGCCTGGAAAATCCCATGGACGGAGGAGCCTGGTGGGCTGCAGTCCCTGGGGTCACTAAGAGATGGACACGACTGAGTGACTTCACTTTCACTTTTCACTTTCCTGCATTGGAGAAGGAAATGGCAACCCACTCCAGTGTTCTTGCCTGGAAATTCCAGGGACGGGGGAGCCTGGTGGGCTGCCCTCTACTGCCGTCTATGGGGTCACACAGACTCAGACACGACTGAAGTGACTTAGCAGCAGCAGCAGCTACACAGACCTACTAAATTAGAGGCTGCATTTTAATAGGCTTGCCCAGGTGATTTGCATGCATATTAAAGTTTGAGAAACACTGATTAGCAGCTTAAACAGTATGGTGACAGCAAAGACCAAACTGTAGGAGTGCTTCCTTTATGTGCCACCAGTTTGCCCGAGTTTCCTGGTTGTAGAATTGTATACCTCCTGCTGCGTTACTTCAGCAACCAGCGCCTGCTCTGGGAGGAGACTGGGCATCAGACGGCACTATGGCTCTGCTCTCTCTGCGCTGTTAACACCAGTATTCGTGGTCTGGTGCTCATGTTGCTCTCCTACTTTTCTGAAAGGTGAAATGTAAGAGAAGCTCTTTTTCATCTTTAAAACATTCACATTTAGTTGTTCTTCCTTCCCTGCACTGTCCCCTGAGGCCCCTAGAAGGCTTTGTTTTAAATGTCCCGCTCCCTGCGCGCAGCATGTTCACAGTTCATTTTCACTCTATTTCCTGAGCATTCTTCCTGCTCTCAGCACCTTTGCTCTCCGGATCATGCTCTTATCTTATGATTCAACTTAACTGATGAAAAACAGGCTTTCAGAAGCCTGGCATAATGGAAAGAAAATTGACTTGGATGAAAGTTTAGCCAAGTACAATTTCAAAGTAAACTTCTTGGTATCTGGGCAACAAATGCAATTAAGTTCATTAGAGAGATATCAGTCTCGGAGTGGTGTGTTTATCAATTTTATTAAGCAAGTTAGAATAATGAACCAACCCTTTAGCCTTGTGGACTTTCTTGACTATTGCTTATTTTCTATTTTGCCGATTCCTAGTTTCATTTTTTGTATTTCCTTCCTTTTACTTTCTCTGGGTTTGCTGCTGCTGCTGCTAAGTCACTTCAGTCGTGTCCGACTCTGTGTGACCCCATAGACGGCAGCCCACCAGGCTCCCCCATCCCTGGGATTCTCCAGGCAAGAATACTGGAGTGGGTTGCCATTTCCTTCTACAATGCATGAAAGAGAAAAGTGAAAGTGAAGTCGCTCAGTCTGTCCGACTGTTAGTGACCCCATGGACTGCAGCCCACCAGGCTACTCCGTCCATTGGATTTTCCAGGCAAGAGTACTGGGGTGGGGTGCCATTGCCTTCCCCGTCTCTGGGTTTAAGGTTTCCTTTTTACTTTCTTGAGATGGGCGCTTAGAGTATTAAGTTTCTTCTTCTTTTTTTAATACATATATATGTATGTATATTCATGTATATGTATACACACTTATATGATGGAATATTACTCAGCATGAGGAAGCTGGCCCTGGTCATTTTCTTCAGGCTTTGAGGATGTTGTAAAGTATGGTATTTGCAGTGGTCAAATTTCATTCTATTTTTACACTGATGTCATCATTTCCTTGTTTCGTCCTGATTTTATTACAATTGGCAACAGTGGCCACACAAGCCAAGGTGCTTAAAACTACTGACAAAGGGTATTCATTCCAGCTATGAGAAAGGTTGGACCACGCTAATGTCTTATTTACATTTACCCCCTTGTTACTCTAAAACAGAGACCACGTCAAATAACTAGCTTTTGGCACCAAGCAAAAGAATCCAGTCAAAGCTGCCCCAAACAAGTTCAACATCCCTATAACATGACTCCAAGATGTTACAACAAGCATGAATCATACATTAAAGGGCATGAGCTCCGTCAGTGGAGAACTTGAATTTGAAACTGCAGAACCTGAGAGCCTCTCATATATATATATATATACACACACACACACACACACACCCAACAGATATCATAACCTGCCTAGTTCAGATTTATTTCCTTTAGTGACATTTACCCTGGAATCCTGGTCTTAATCTATACTGGCACAGGTGTTAAGAATGGAAATTACAAACCAGGAGTTGCCTACACACGTTTACCCAGGTGCTTGCTGAAAAGCCCTTGCCAACAGAAGGACTTGTCTTATGGAAGAACAGAATTATGAAGGCAGAAAACACTCGGGATCCACCTGAACACAGAATCAACAGAACTGCTGATCCCAGTTACTATGATTGCTCTGATTTTTGAAAAATCAAGATTGGTTTTAGAAGGAAAAAGGTGAGACCATTAGCCTCATGATTCCCACAAGAGGAGAAATAACTTGTCTGTATTTATAACAGTCATGAGAAGAGGTTCCTTTCTTTAAAATACAGCCATAGCTCAAGGTAATTAAGGCAACATAATGGAGTGTATTGTTTGAGAAATCACTCCATATAGTGACTTAATTGCCATTACTCCCTTATTTTAAGGAAACTGCCTCATGAGTTAACAACAGGCTACTTTTACATATAGATTGCTATCCTAGCAATGCTGATAGAAAGGTTTTTATTAGTTGTTTTCTTTCTTTTTTTTACTTATAATTGTGGATGCTATACCTGCATATAAAATAAAAACTGGTTTCCATTTTAAAAAGAAGGGGAATTCATTCAGTACAATGAGTGGCTCAAGTCACATTATTCTTGATGAGATTCATTCTGAAGAGGTCTCTTACTAAATTAAAAAAGAAAATGAAATCAACTGAGGATTTCATGTTCAATTTGCTCTTACAGCATTTGTGAATTTATTGCCTCCAAAAAAAAAAAAAGCATACTGACCAAAGTTATTGGGAAGTTTTGAAAGCCTGGAAGTTTAAAAGACAGAATCCATGCTTTGCTCTGAGATAATTCACTCAACTTCTTTGAAGACTTCGCACCTTCCCTAGATGTTTGCAATATCCTCCACCCGGCTTGCAATGCCCTTTCTCCTGTGCAGCTTCCATAGACTAATCACTCTTTCTTTTGCTGTTATTAAATTTTTGTCTACCTAAGGTCAGAGTCACACAGCCTGGCCCTTATCTCTTCTCATCATTTCACTTTGTTATATCACCATAATAAGATTACCAGCCAACTGAAAGCAGGGACCAGGTCCTGCATCCTTAGATGCTCACACTAGTTTTGGATTGGCTGATTGAGGTGCAGGGCTGTGCATGGACTCAGATAGGAGAAGGCCTATGAATGCTGCTTCAGAATAGTCTGTGAGATACTTTTGCACCCTATGACAGCACCGCAAATGCTGAAGGATTGTCAGCCGTGAAATGAGAACAAAACACTTGGCAAAGTATGTAAGAAAAACAACACACACATCAGCCTTGAATGTTTTGGAATTCACAGCTCTAGCAGTTTCTTTTAGAAGTACTTAAAAAAAACAACAACTAATAATGAAAAGAAAGTAGGCTTTGGAGCCTGCTATAGTCATGTCTGATGTCTTGTCCTACTACCTGTGTGTTGTAAGATCAGTCACTTAGCTGGTTTGAGCTCTTTGTTTCTTCATGGTGTGTGTGTGTGTGTAGTTGTGATAATATCTATTTCCCGGGTTTACTGGGACATGACACGTTAAATCCAGACCCCGCTGGATCATCCACTGAAGGGTGACCCTCCTCCAAGTAAGAAAGAATTCTCCTGTCTAATGGTCTTTAAACAGAAGCATCTTCCCGGTTCTACAGCAACTTCTGGCTTTTGAATTTGCACTAGGACCCCTACTCTGCAGATTTTGGACTTGCCAGCTTCCATAAGCATGTGAACCAATTCCTTCTAATAAATCCTTTTATATCTCCTATTGGTTCAGTTTCTCTGGAGAGCCACCTCCACCAGGTCACCCTCTTGGTTATGCCTTCCCCAACCATCCTCGTAGTCAAGCTTCCCAGGTGGATCGGCAGTAAAGAATCTGCCTGCCACTGTAGGAGACACAGGTTCAGTCCTTGTTCCAGGAAGATCTCCTGGAGAAGGAAATGGCAGCACACTCCAGTACTCTTGCCTGAAAAACCCCATGGACAGAGGAGCCTGGAAGGCTGCAGTCCATGGGGTTGCAGAGCTGGACACGACTGAGGGAATAATAACAACAGTAAACCATCCTGGTAAGAATGGAGAACTTCCACTCCCCATCCCGTCTCTCCCTTTAATTTCCTCTGTAGTTTTTGCTTCCACCCATCATATTATACATTTTGCTTCATTATTTTACTTATTACTTGCTTATGAACACTTCATGGAAACAGACATTTTTGTCCATGTTCTTCCCTACTGTATCCCCACCACTTAGAACTATGCCTGGCACACAGTAGATGCTCAATAAATATCTGTGGAATGAATGAGCTTGAGAAAAAAGTACAAGAGTTGCTTTTTGCCAAATACGGTTTTTTGAGCTCTAGAGATTTCACACGCACGATTTATAAGAAATGAGGTTGTAATGGTTTAGACTACTGCCACAGAGAATGTTCCAGATAAGGTTGTGCAAGTGCAGGAAGGGAGAAAAACCTTCAAGATATCTCACCCAGAAAAGCAGACATTAGGAGAGGCTACCTCCGATAGGGTGGAGGGTAGCATCTCCTGACAGCATATTAGTTTCTTGTGGGGACTATCACAAATTATCATACATTAGGCGGGTTATTCTCTTACAGTTCTGGAAGCCAGAAGTCTGAAATCAAGATGTTGTTGGGAAGACCACACCCCTTCCAAAGGCTCTTGTGGAGAACTGGCTCCTTGACTCTTCCAATTTCTTGTGGCTGCCAGCTTTCTTTGACTTAGGCATTCAACACTCCAGTCTCAGCCTCTGTGGTCACATTGCCTTCTCCTCTTTTCTATGTGTCAAACCTATCCTTGCCTCACTCTTATAAGGACATGTACTATTGGATTTAGGTCCCACTTGGGAAATCTAGGATGACCTCTTCATCACAAAATTCTTCACTTAATTACATTTTCCAAGCATTCTTTTCCCAAATAAGGTAATATTCATAGATCCAGGGAATTAGAATGTAGACATATCTTTTAGAGGACCACCCTTCAGTCCACCATAGTTTTGAAAAGAACTGGAGTTTCCTATGATTATACAACAATTTTTTATTGTTTCCAGCTGCCAATATGGGGTGCTTTCTGAGGGATGTGAGTCTTTGTCCACATCTGCTTGGATTTCCCTAAGGACTCTGATTAATTCATATGGTTAAATGTTAAACAACTACTTACTGAAGATCTTTGCTCAGGAAGCCATGTGTTGAAAGCATTATCAAACGTTTTCCTTAAAACAAGGAGTCAAGTGTGGGTCAGGCTTTCAGTCTGGATTCTTTCCACTCATTTTCCATAATCTTATGATAGGGATTCTTATAATCTGGCTTAAGAGCTATCATGTGCTTCAGTCCATGGAAAAGGAATACATTGCACTTTCCACGCAAGTTTACAAAATGTCAGTAGTCATCAAGATCATCTTTCAAGCCATGATACCGTACAAGGACATGCAAAGAAATCCAAGTGCAGAATTTCTGGCTGTATTTCCTGGTGCTAGCCTTTATATCTCCTGACTACATTTTCACCTTCCCCTGACATTCAGAAGACCTGAAACTCTTAAATAAAATTTAATTTGTTTAAAGTATTATAATGGACACTTTTTAGGACTAAGTGTTCCACAATTTATTTAAGTATCGTATATAACTAACTCTCCATATCTCTGATTAAGTATAAACAACAGTTCTATTTAAATTTTAAGACCACTAAATTTTATTGCAGCCAATAATAGTTTTTATTTTGCTGTTAGAAATGGAACCACCTAAGTCTTAGTCCTCATCATCCCTAGGTCAATAACATGTTTATTACAAGGTCATATACAAATGGCAAGTAATAGCTACCAAGTGAATTCATTAGTCTGAACTTTGAAAATTACATTTTAACTGGAAGAATGGGGAAGTATTTGTGAAATTTACTTCACAAAATTCACTTATCAAAAAATAAATTCCCACTTAAACTCTTTTATTTCAGGGATTAGCTTTTAAGAAAAAGAGGCACATTATAATAAAAGGAACTGGTGAGATTTATTCAACATCCCAATATCTAAGATATGTCCTGAGGTCATTAGTGATGGACCTCACTCTTTTATAATGACCTGACCTTCACGCTGATAACCCGAAGGCACTGGAAGCCAAGGTCAAACCATGTAGTGATTTAGATAAACAGCAGGGAGAGTCTAAACAAGTCTTGAGAAGAGGAAAGGTCACTGGTTAGCCTGTGGTCGACATCCAGATGAAACCTGATGGGATGGCTTATCACGTGGCAGACAGGTGTGTGAGCCAGTGACAAAGCCGGGTCGCCCTCTCCCTGCGCAGACTGTGCTTAACTTGAGCAGATGTCATAAACTCTGAGCGCGGAGTGCCCCACCTGTGGAGAACAGCATTGCTTCTAAAGGTTACATCTGGTCTCAGGGTCATCCCTGAGAATCTGGGCTAGAATATACTGATGCAAGCCTTTGGATACATTTGATTGCAATAACACACGGAGATTCACATTTAAGAGGTAACCATGAGACTTAAATATTTTTAAAAAGCAAT
Source organism: Oreotragus oreotragus (assembly GCA_006410675.1). NCBI lineage: Eukaryota > Metazoa > Chordata > Mammalia > Artiodactyla > Bovidae > Oreotragus > Oreotragus oreotragus. The sequence continues at coordinate 88,225 of SJYX01015317.1, read as the reverse complement.
TATACAGTTTTGTTTCATTTAGAAAGGATGGTTGTTTTGTTACATAAAGGAATAGAGAAGTAATGAGTTAGCAGTCCCCTAATGTGTTCTTCTTACTATCACTGGTTGTGGAATAGTCTTACTCCACAAAAGACACATTGGGTGACCCTTACTTCTGCTTTCTTCGCAAGGGCATAGACACGAATAGCCTTCTAACTAGTCTCCTGATTCTCTTTCCTACTAAAAAGGAAATTGGACCATGTATCTTCAATGGTTGCTATTGTCTTCTGAGTAAAACTCCAAAGCCCTTATGGCTTCTTACAATGATCTGCCTGTTCTGGCTCCATGTTCCTCCTCAGGCTCATTGCTATCCTAATGGACTTCTTTCATTTTCACCAGTGGTCCCCTCACCTCTGGGCAGCCATACCTGCTCTCCTTCTACCTGGAACCTCTTCTCACAACTTCTAGAGTCCTCAGTCTTACTCACACCTGTTAGTGCCTCAGCATTCACATCCTCTAGAAATGACACATGTTGAAGCTAAGATTCTGTTTTGTTATTAATATTAACAGGTTATTTCTTGGTACAACAGTTATATGTCAAAGACCACTGGTCCAATAAGCATTTAAAAAGAGACTTAGGGTTATAAACATAGACAATTTGAAATAATTATGAAAGACAGTTTGGCTTCATGATATTTTCTGACAAAGCCATCCATCTATCTGGTCTCAGGTACTGTACATGGTGAAAAAACACCTAGTGCTTCCAAAACTGCCACTCTGTGCTCCTGTTCAGTTCAGTTATTCAGTCGTGTCCAACTCTTTGTGACTCCATGGACTGCAGCATGCCAGGATTCCCTGTCCATCACTATCTCAAACTTGCTCAAACTCATCATGGAGTTTGATGGACCCATCAAGTCAGTGATGCCATTCAAACTCTTATCCTCTGTTGTCTCCTTCTCCTCCTGCCTTCAATCTTTCCCAGCATCAGTGTCTTTTCCAATGAGTCAGTTCTTCGCATCAGGCGGCCAAAGTATCGGAGTTTCAGCTTCAACATCAGTCCTTCCAATGAATATTCAGGACTGATTTCCTTTAGGATTGACTGGTTGGATCTCCTTGTAGTCCAAGGGACTTTCAAGAGTCTTCTCCAACAACACAGTTCAAAAGCATCAATTCTTCAGCACTCAGCTTTCTTTATGGTTCAACTCTCACATCCATACATGACTACTGGAAAAACCATAGCTTTGATTAGATGGACCTTTGTTGGCAAAGTAATGTCTCTGCTTTTTATTATGCTGTCTAGGTTGGTCATAATTTTTCTTCCAAGGAGCAAGTATCTTTTAATTTCATGGCTGCAGTCACAATCTGCAATGATTTTGGAGGCCCTCACCTCCCAAAATAAAGTCTCTCACTCTTTTCATTGTTTCCCCATCTATTTGCCATGAAGTGATGGGACCAGATGCCATGATCTTCATTTTTTTAAATGTTGAGTTTTAAGCCAAGTTTTTTTTTTAATATGAAAACAGGTATTTATTATAGAACAATGTCTAAAAAATAATTAAAGGCTTAAACAACAATGAAAAACATAATTCCACACATTGACATTGACTTTGTGGCATGAAAATCCTTAGCCCGAAGAGGCAAGTTTGTTCTTGATGAATTAACATATCATAAATTCTCATGACATGATTCTAAAATATATATATGAACTGACTTGACATGTTTATAAACATAAGGGCAATTTAAACACTGGTATTAGTTTTCATGAGTTCAATTTAAGGTCAGTGACTGGAGAGTTATACTAAAAAAAATCTGAGATAAAATATTCTTTAGGAAGGTACCACATACCTATATACAAGGGTTAAAAGTCCACTCTTGATGAACACCGTTAAGCAAAGGATGTATAACATCCATCACACGTCTGTTCCAAAAGCAGGATGTTTCCAAAAGTATACATTTCTTTACAAATAAACATTATGACATTAATAACTATAGAGGAACCTACAGAGTTGAGTTCCAAAATATGCTCTCATCCCTGAGCCATATCTTAAGGCCTCCACTTTAATCTTGGGGCTTTAAGAACATCTTCTTTACTTTAATTGGTTTTATGTCTCCATTTTCATCTTCTTCGTAAATGGCATGGTCTCTTTTCTTGGCAAACTTTTTCCCAATTATCCCCACCAAGGTCTCATATCTTCTAGCCATTTCTTCATTTGACACATCGAGCTCCACTGTTTGCTCTCCAACTTCTGCTTTGTTCTTGACGTTCAGCTGAAGCATTAATTTCTCAACCTTAGGATTAAATCCTCTGAATGACATTCTTTCATAGAGAAGTTCTTCACACAACAAGAAACTCTGCTCTTTTATAATGAAACTCTCTTTCTCTTTCAGCTCAGGCAAATCCAAGTACAAATGCTCTTCACTAATGATTTTCTTTTCTTCCTCTTCTAGTTGTTTCTTGGTTTCTGAGTCCAGTCCCTTTGCTTGAACTTCACGTGCAGCAAGTTCTTGGACAACTTAGTTTTGCGCTCGGCCGCCATACTGACTCCCACCTGGCGCCACTGTCTGCAACTCTTAAGCCAAGTTTTTCACTCTCCTTTTTCATTTTCATCAAGAGTCTTTTTAGTTCTTTTTCACTTTCTGCCATAAGGGTGATATCATCTGCATATCTGAGGTTATTGGTATTTCTCCCAACAATCTTGATTCCAGCTTGTGCTTCATCCAGCCCAGTATTTCTCATGATGTACTCTGTATATAAGTTAAATAAGCAGGATGACAATATACAGCCTTGACGTACTCCTTTGCCCATTAGGAACCACTCTGTTGTTTCATGTCCAGTTCTAACTGTTGCTTCTTGACATGCATACAGATTTCTCAGGAGGCAGGTCAGGTGGTCTGGTATTCCCATCTCTTTAAGAATTTTCCACTGCTTTTTGTGATCCACTGAGTCAAAGGCTTTGGCATAGTCAATAAAGCAGAAGTAGATGTTTTTCTGGAACTCTCTTGCTTTTTTGATGATCCAACAATGTTGGCAATTTGATCTCTGGTTCCTCTGCCTTTTCTAAATCTACTTTGAACATCTGGAAGTTCATGGTTCATGTACTGTTGAAGCCAGCCTTGGAAAATTTTGAGCATTATTTTGCTAGCGTGTGAGATGAGTACAATTGTGTGGTAGTTTGAACATTCTTCGGCATTGCCTTTCTTTGGGATTGGAAAGAAAACGGACCTTTTCCAGTCTTGTAGCCACTGCTGAGTTTTCCAAACTTGCTGGCATATTGAGTGCAGCACTTTGATTTGAAATAGCTCAACTGGAATTCCATCACCACCACTAGCCTTGTTCATAGTGATGCTTCCTAACGTCAACTTGACTTCACATTCCAGGATGTCTGGCCATAGGTGAGTGAGCACACCATCCTGGTTATCTGGATCCCGAAGAGCTTTTTTTGTATAGTTCTTCTGTTTATTCTTGCCAGCTCTTCCTAATATCTTCTGCTTCTGTTAGGTCCTGTTATGTCCATACTCTGTGTTCCAGGGATCTCAATAATAATTTCAAAATGCTTTCAGTAATAAAAAGTTTTATGCTAAGGTTTTTGTTTTGTTTTTATTTAAAAACCAAATGGCTAAAATAAAGCCAAATAGCTTATACATATCTAGTTTGTTCTACTCGCCCCATTCTTTAATATTAAATCAAATAAATCAGATGCACGTTAGTGGGAAATTTAAATGTCAAAATGGAGGATATTTACAACTTCCCTTTTACTATGGAAATGTTGGATCAATGATTACTTCCGGGAGTGCTCCTCTTAACATTTTAATGAATCAGGGACACTGGATATATCTGTTGGCTGGAGGATATAAAGAAAGTACAAACTAAGGTAGGTATACAGGAATCAGGCTCTGAAATCTTAGAGACTGAAGTATAAGTGTTCATGTTCTTAACCTGAATTTCCTCCAGCAGCCAACAACAGGTTGAGTTCAACTGACATGAGAGGTCAGTGGGCACACATTTCTAAGGGGAGACTTGTACGCATGCCTGAACTTGAGTCATGCTCAGGAAAACCTAGGCAGCAATCTTTGGGGTCATGGACTTTTCTTAAGGATTTATTCCTGTGAAGTCAGTTAGGCTTAAAGCTAATGCTAAAGAATTAGAGGCTTAAACAAGAAATACCTTTGCTGAGGATTTCCCTCGCCCCTCAGATACAATCTTGTCCAGCAACATATCAAATGCATAGGCTGGGCTCCCTAGGGTGCTTTGTAACAGACCAGTCAACTCACAGGTATAGAAGATACAATCCTAGTCCTACAGAAATTCTCGATAGCCTTGTGGCATTTCTAATAGAGAATGACTTCATTAAGTTCTTGCACGGATTTAAGCCTGGCCTAATAAGAGACTACAAATTCGTCTTAGTGAACGTATTCTCAAGAGGCGGGAAGAGAGGATAGACTAAGAGCTGCGGGATGTCGAGTTGGCTCAGGTCCCACTGCAAACTAACTTTTCATTCTCTCAGCCATTAGCCTAAGAGAAGGTTAAAAGGATAATTGGCATTGCTGTCAAGAGGGTAAGTGAATTTCCTTGTTTCATATTGTCAAGCCTTTGAGATACAGACATGAGAGGTCAGTGGGCACACATTTCTAAGGGGAGACTTGTACGCATGCCTGAACTTGAGTCATGCCCAGGAAAACCTAGGCAGCAATCTTTGGGGTCATGGACTTTTCTTAATGATTTATTCCTGTGAAGTCAGTTAGGCTTAAAGCTAACGCTAAAGAATTAGAGGCTTAAACAAGAAATACATTTGCTGAGGATTTCCCCCGCCCCTCAGATATAATCTTGTCCAGCAACATATCAAATGCATAGGCTGGGCTCCCTAGGGTGCTTTGTAACAGACCAGTCAACTCACAGGTATAGAAGATACAATCCGACTCCTATAGAAATTCTCGATAGACTTGTGGCATTTCTAATTTCTAATGACTTCGTTAAGTTCTTGCAAGGATTTAAGCCTGGCCTAATAAGAGACTACAAATTCGTCTTAGTGAACGTATTCTCAAGAGGTGGGAAGAGAGGATAGAATAAGAGCTGAGGGATGTCGAGTTGGCTCAGGTTCCACTGCAAACTAATTTTTCATTGTCTCAGCCATTAGCCTAAGAGAAGGTTAAAAAGATAATTGGCATTGCTGTCAAGAGGGTAAGTGAATTTCCTTGTTTCATATTGTCAAGCCTTTGAGATACTCCAGTCAAATCCTAAAAGGCAGGGTAGTGTCCTACAGCAATCAAGTCAAGACATGGGTTCTGCATACGTGTTCTCTTCCTCTGATGTCCTTTTTCAAACCATACAGGTCAGTCTCTAGTAAAGTGGGTTGTGACACTGTTACGGGGAAGAACAAAATCTGACTACATGTTGGATCTGTTTCTTTCACTTTAACCTTTTCTTTTCTTTTCATTTTACTTTACAATACTGTATTGGTTTTGCCATACATTGACATGAATCTGCCACGGGTGTATACGAGCTCCCAATCCTGAACCCCTGTCCCACCTCCCACCTCATATCATCTCTCTGGATATCCCTGTGCACCAGCCCCAAGCATCCTGTATCCTGTATCGAACATAAACTGGCGCTTCATTTCTTACATGATAGTATACATGTTTCAATGCCATTCTCCCAAATCATCCCACCCTCTCCCTCTCCCACAGAGTCCAGAACTCCGTTCTATACATCTGTGTCTCTTTTGCTGTCTTGCATACAGGGTCCTCATTACCATCTTTCTAAATTCCATATATATGTGTCAGTATACTGTATTGGTGTTTTTCTTTCTGGCTTACTTCACTCTGTATAATTGGTTCCAGTTTCATCCATCTCATTAGAACTGATTCAAATGTATTCTTTTTAATGGCTGAGTAATACTCCATTGTGTATATGTACCACAGCTTTCTTATCCATTCATCTGCTGATGGACATCTAGGTTGTTTCCATGTCCTGGCTATTATAAACAGTGCTGCAATGAACACTGGGATACATGTGTCTCTTTCAATTCTGGTTTCCTCGGTGTGTGTGCCCAGCAGTGGGATTGCTGGGTCATAAGGCAGTTCTATTTGCAATTTCTTAAGGAATCTCCACACTGTTCTCCATAGTGGCTGTACTAGTTTGCATTCCCACCAACAGTGTAAGAGGGTTCCCTTTTCTCCACACCCTCTCCAGCATTTATTGAGTGTATATATACCACAGCTTTCTTATCCATTCATCTGCTGATGGACATCTAGGTTGTTTCCATGTCCTACTATTAAAAATATGGAGCGCTTCATGAATTTGCGTGTCATCCTTGCGCAGGGGCCATGCTAATCTTCTCTGTATCATTCCAACTTTAGTATATGTGCTGCCGAAGCGAGCACAAGGATGATTTCTTGACTATAACTTCATGAGCCAGAACCACTCAGCTAAGCTGATGCCAGATTCCTGTCTCTTAGAAATTGGGTGAGGCGATAAATACTTATTGTTTTCACCTGCTGAGTTTCAGGGTTCATTCATTCTCACAAACAGATAACTAGTACCCAAGGTTCAAAATTTTTAAATATACGAAAGAAGATAGAGCAAAAGCTCTTTGTCACTCCTATCTCTAAACACCTGGTCCCCCATCCTCTCCCACCTCCCCCAGCTAGCTTACAGAAAGCTTTGGGAAATGTTAGGTTTACTATCTGGGATACAGAAGCAGATACCCTTGGCTCCTCTTATAGATTATCTGACTGAAGATAGGCTGCAGCAATATGGCATTCCCCTTCCAAGCTATAAAGCCATGCCCTTCTTTCTGCACAGGAACTGGGCCTTTTCAGTCCTGATGCCACCTTTCCTGCCATAGCCTCGATCTCCCACGAGCATCCCCACATCCTGTCTCAAGTGTGAGGGTGGGGGATTCCCCTCCTTGCACACCAGTGGAAAACATTGGTGTGAAAGACATACGTCTCTTTCTTTGACCCACAGAAATCAGAAACCAAACCACACACCTGCCAACACACAGTCCCAGCCTGGTCCCCAGCCTTCTCTCCAAGGTGCCCGGTCTTTATCCTGCCCCAGCCCGATATCCTCACCCCAGACATCCCAGTCTGCTCTTCTGCCCTCCCAGGACACTGCTTGTACCAATCCTTCTTCCCCGAATGCCCTGCTCCCAACCTACCCTTTTGAAAACAGCCACCTCTCTCTCTGTGAAGCTTCCCCAGATATCCTCCCATGCCTCCTCGCTTCCAGTCTGGCCCCCATCCGCCCGTTGTGCACTTGACACAGGGGACTGACGCAAACCCTGGTGGTGCTTCCGCTTCTGGCAAGATGGAGCAACAGTCTCCACCCTGCCCCTGCTGCTGAATGCAGCTCCACACGCTGGGCAGGGACAACAGCAGCCCTTGAGAGTCCAGAGAGGTCAGCGTGGAAGGCGGATCGGGGAAGAGAGCAATTCAAGGACCACCAACCCGGCAGGGAGTTTACGTGTTTTTTTTTTTTAACTGAAGTGTATGTATGTCATTTATTTTATTTTGATTTATTTGGCTGTGCCACATGTAAGATCTAGTTCCCTGACCAGGGTTCGAACCCCGGTCCCCTGCATTGGGAGCTCCAAGCATTAGCGACTGGACCACCAGGGAAGTCCCCACGTGTTTTGTTTTTTCCCTCTGGTATTCCTTGGGCTGTCTCAATGCACCCAGAAGGACCAGGATGGGGGCGCAGGGAGATGCTTGTTTTTGTCCTTTCCGCCGTTCTTGCGTGTCCTCCTCCCCAGGCCATCTGTGGTGGCACAGGTGGTGGCAGGTGCCTCCGGGAGCCTCAGACAATGAGGAAGGAAAACTTCCTCTCTAACTGGGGGAGCTGTGGTCCAGAGTGGGGTGATCCACTGCTGATTTGTCCCCTACTTGAGCGCAGTCATGGGAAATGCATGTCAGAGTTGGGTAAATAAAGCCCCAGGGAGCCAGAAAGTCCCAGGGGGAGAGCAGGGAGGTGGGAGTTTGGAATAGTGACCCCATAAAGTTAACTGTGAACTTCTGGTCTCACCCACTAGCTGCACATGAGTGGATCTCACTTAAACAGCTCCGCACACTTTGAGAACTGAATCACGAGCGAGGCCGCTCGAGACCCAAGTTCTGAAAGCCCGTAAGTAGCCCACACATAGAGCAGACGCACACGGCACCAAAGAGAGTCTGAAAATAGGACATCGGAACCAAAATCCACAGAAGGCAGGAGTTGAACGCACTTTGCCAGTTGCCTGCTAAAACATAACGATCGATATTCTCCGTGCTATTTAAGTGAGATTAAAGGCTATTAACATAGGACAGGAAGGCCTGGCATGCTGCAATTCATGGGATCCCAAAGAGTCGGACATGACTGAGCGACTGAACTGAACTGAACATAATAATCAAAACATCCAGGACAAACTACCCTCAATGCAAAGAAGTAGAAAATTTCTACTAGCATGGGAAAGTCGATGAAAAGATGCCAACAGCAAGAGGTTGGAATGATCTAAAGACCTTTAAGCAGCTGTTACAAAAATACCCCAAGGAGAAAATGGGGAGTTAATGTTTAATGGGTATGGGGTTTTAATTCGGAAAGAAGAAAAAGTTCTGGTGATGGGTGAGTGGTGACAATTATACAACAGTGTGAGTATACATAATGCCCTGAACTGTATACTTAAAGTTGGTTAAAGTGGTAAATCTTATGTATGCTTTACTACAATTTAAAAAAATACTCCATGGAGTAAGGATAAAAATTTTAGCTTTCTTTAACTTTTCATATTAGAATATCTCAAATGGAAATTTTAGAAGTGGAACATACAATAACTGATACTAAAAACTCAATGGAGGGGTTACCTAGTGGTCCAGTGGTTAAGAACCCACCTGCCGATGCAGGGAACATGGGTTTGATCCCTAGACTGGGAGGATCCCACATGCTGCAGAGCAACTAAGCTCATGAGCCACAACTTTTGAGCCTGTGCTCCAAAGCTGCTGCTGCTGCTGCTGCTAAGTCGCTTCAGTCGTGTCCGACTCTGTGCGACCCCATAGACGGCAGCCCACCAGGCTCCCCCATCCCTGGGATTCTCCAGGCAAGAACACTGGAGTGGGTTGCCATTTCCTTCTCCAATGCATGAAAGCGAAAAGTGAAAGTGAAGTCGCTCAGTTGTGTCTGACTCTTCGCGACCTCATGGCTCTAAAGCTAGGGAGCTGCAACTACTGAGCCCTTAAGCTGCAACTACCGAGGCCTGCCAGCCTAGAGCCTGAGCTCCACAGCAAGAGAAGTCAGAGTAGCCAACACTCTACGCAGCTAGAGAAAGCCCACATGCAGAAATAAAGACCGACCACAGCCGAAAATAAAATTAGCTAATTAAAATAAGTAAATGTTTTTTTAAAAAAAAAGCTCAGTGGATAGGCTAAACAGTAGAATGGAGATAGCACAATCTGTGAACTTGAGAACAGATCAATAGAAATTACCCAATCTGAACAACAGAAATAAAATAAACATGGTCCATGAGACTTATGGTACAGTATCAAAAGGTCAGCATAGTGGAAGGATGGGAGGAGTACGGTGCATGAATGTTTACAGCACTTCATTTATAATCCACTCCCCAGCTGGAAATAACCCTTCCATGGATAAATCAGTAAAGAAACTGTGGTATATCCTCACAAAGCTCAGCAATGCAAAGCAATGAGCTATTTGATGCAAATGGGCTTCCCAGATGGTTCAGTGATAAAGAATCTGCCTGCTAACGCAGGAGACACAGGTTCAGTCCTTGAGTTGGGAAGAGCCCCAGGAGAAGGAAAAGGCAACCCACTCCAATATTTTTGCCTGAGAAATTCCACAGAGGAACCTAGCTGACTATGATCTACAGGGTTGCAAGAGAGTTGGACATGGCTTATTATCAACAACCTGTAATCCTGGATGCCTCTCAGGGACATTATTGTGGGTGAAAGAAGCCAGTTTCAGAGGTTGTACTGCATGACGGCATTTATGACATTCTCAAAGTCAAAACAATGGTGATAGATCAGTGGTTACCGCAGGTTAAGAGTGGGGAGAGTATCTCACTACAAAGGGAAACTGGAAGGCTTTTTGAGAGATGATGGAACTGTTCTGTATCCTGTTTGTGGTGGTGGTTACGCAAATGTGCACGTGTTAAAATTTATAGAACTATACACCAAAAAAAAAAAAAAAAAATTATACCATATGTTAATTAAAACAAAACCAAAACCTTGCGGTAGTCAGTCTCAAGGTGGCCTATGGAGATCCTCACCTCCCTGTATTTACGGCCTGCGCAGTCCCATGGAATAGGGTTGGCCCGTGGGACCAATAAAAATGGTAGAGGCAGCAGTGAATAAGTTCTGAAGCTAAGTCATAAAAGACACTGCAGCTTCTGTCTAGGTCTCTTGAATCATTCTCTCTGAGGAAAGCAAGCCACAGTGCTGTGAAGACAGCCAAGCCAGCCTGTGGAGAGGAGCTGAGCCACCAACAGCCAACCCCAACCTGCCAGTCACGGGAGTGGGTCATATAAGAGATGGACCCTCTGACCACAGGCAAGCCTTCGGGTGAATGTAGCCCTGACCAATATCTTCTTGCAACCTTACGAGAGATCAGAACTGAACTGCTCAGCCAAGTTGCTCCCAAATTGCTGACCCACAAAGAAACTGTGAGAGAGAATATATGATTATTGATGCTTGAAAAGACTATATTTTGGGTTACTTGTTATGTTGTTGTTCAGTAGCTCAGTTGTGTCTGACTCTTTGCAATCCCATGGACTGCAGCACGCCAAGCTTCCCTGTCCTTCACCATCTCCTGGAGCTTGCTTAAACTCATGACCATTGAATTGGTGATGCCGTCCAACCATCTCATCCTCTGGCGCCCCCTTCTCCTCCTGCCCTCAGTCTTTCCTAGCATCAGGGTCTTTTCCAATGAGTCAGCTCTTCACATCAGGTGGCCAAACAATTAGAGCTTCAGCTTCAGCATCAGTCCTTTCAATGAATATTCAGGATTGATTTTGTAGGATTGACTGGTTTGATCTCCTTGTAGTCCAAGGGACTCTCAAGATTCTTCTCTAACATCACAGTTCAAATGCAGCAATTCTTTGATGCTCAGCCTTCTTTATGGTCCAACTCTCACATTCGCACACGACTCCTGGAAAAATCACAGCTTTGACGAGACGGACTTTTGTTGGCAAAGTGATGTCTCTGCTTTTTAATATGCTGTCTAGGTTTGTCATAGTTTTTCTTCCAAGGAGCATGCATCTTTTAATTTCATGGCTGCAGTCACCATCCACAATAGGTAATGACAGTCCTGAGATATAGGTCAGATCATGTCTCTCCCCTGCTCAAGACCTCCCAGTGGCTTCTCACATCACTGACGTAAAAGCCAGAGATGAGGCCCACTCTGGTCTGGCACGTGCCCCCCTCATACCTCACCCACTTCTCCTCCTTCCTGTCCCTCAAACATGCTGGGCTAGTCTCCACTCCAGGACTTCTGTACTTGCTATTCTTTCGACCCAGAATGCTCTTCCCACGTATGCATACACTCACTCACCCCCTGCAGGTCTCTCTCAAATGCCACCTGGACACAAAGGTCTCCTCTGACCACCCCAGCCACTCTCCTTCCCTCTACCCTAGTTCATTCTCCTTCATGGTTTTCATGACCTCCTCACACTTTATATACACATTTTTTTTTCTTATCTGTTTCTCCCCCATTACAAAGCAAGCTCCATGGGAGGAAGGACTCAATTTATAATGGTTCAGTGGTTTAATTTGTATTCCCATTTTACAGATGAGAACACTGAGTCCCAGTGATTATACACTAGAGGCTTCTGGAGCCCCAGTAAAGTTTAACCCCCATATCTGGAGCCCTTGCAATAGTTCCAAAACATATTTGTGCCCTTTAGCATCTCTCTGGCAGCCCCATGTCAGCTGCTGGTTCAGAAACCAAGCCTTAGAAAGATGGTTTTGCAATTTTGTGAAATAATACTATTATCATCAAGCATCAACAATGTGCCAGGTCCTCTGGTAATAGCAGTTCTTTACATTCCACAATGACCCTATAAAGTAGGATGAAATTATATCATGTATGGGCTCAACAAATTAGGGCAGAAAGAATAAATTTTGTCTTTATACTTTGGGGCTTGACTTTAAAGGAAGCTGAGACTCAACTGAAGACATTATTTCCATTTGACAGATGCAAACACTGAGTCTCAGATAGGCCGATAACTTGAATGAGTCACACAGCAGTTAGTGGCTGAGTTGGGGTTCAAACCCAAATCTCCTGGACTGTGTAGAGCCATCGTAATATACCACCAGGACAGAAATCAAAGTGTCTGGACCCAAGATAAGTGGCTTTTCCCTAAGCCACATCAAAAACCAATGAAGCCAGGCAGCGTAGGGAACAGGCACCACACCAGGGAGGATGAATTGGCACAAGCTCTTTGGAGGGCAATGTCGTCATGCCGATCTGACAAATGTGCACTCTCTTTTGACCCGCCAATGCCACTGCTAGAAACACATGTGGGAAATGGCACCTGTTCCATGGTTTTCATTGCAGCCTCATTCGTGATGCCTCAAAAAGATTAAATGCCTCTTCCCCTGAGAGCCCCGTTGGTCCTATGCTGAGGGTCTTCAGGGCTTCATATAAAGATAAGGCTGAAGGACTTCCCAGGTGGTCCAGTGGCTAAGACTCCTTGCTCCCAGCGCAGGGGGCCTGGGTTCAATCCCAGGTCAGGCAACTAGATTCCACGTGCCGCAACTAGGAGTCCACATGTCACAGCTAAAGCTCCTGAATGCCTCAGCTAAGACCTGACACAGCCAAATAAGTAAAGAAAGAAAGAATTTTTTTTTTTTTTTATAAATAAAGCTGGCTGTTCACGTACCATTAGCTACAGTGGTGCTATTAGATTTTTTTTTTAAAGGTAAAGTGAGTGAGGGTTTCCTAACCTTGATCTTCATAACACATCATTTACTTAATATTTTTCTCTAAATCAAATCATTTTTTGTAACCTAAGTTACTTAAAAGGAAATGTTAAATTATATCTGTAATTGAAAACATACAAATGCAAAGTATCCCCAAAATAAATATACTCAAAGCAAAACAGGGTTACTAAATTCTGGCTAGCTAATGTCTGACTCCCAGTCTGCCCTGTTAGCAGGATGGATTAGCAGGTGGTAGAGTAGTTAACAACCGGCACTAAACTGAGACTCTCTCTTTGACATTGTTAACAGGACTGAGGAATTGCTGAAAAGAATCCTCTCCTGCTAGTGCCCTGGACCTCCTAAACAATCTTATATTCTCTTAACAGAGGGGAAATAGCCCCACTCTGCAAAGAATGAATGTGTCACCAGTTTTTTTTTAGAGGTGGATCTTCAAAGAGGGATGGGGTGTCCTCCTAGGCTTCCCTCTTCCCACTGGGGTGGGCTGAGTCATCGCGTGCAGGGAAGGAGGGAGTTTATAGGAAATGCCTTTTGTTCCTTCCCTTCCTGCTCTTTACCTGGTTGGGCTTGGCGTCCTGGGCTGATGATCCATAAAGGATTAGCTGTAAAAACAAAGCAAACCTGCTTGTCCTTAAATAATGTTATTTCAAGGCAAAGGTCCCAACCTTGAAATAAATAGGGTTTCAAGTAAGAATCTGAATTCATTCTGACAACATAATCCAGAGAGCAAGATTTGCCTTCAGGTTTTTTTCTGTTAACCCCACGAAGGACAAAGAGAAAACTGAGGAAAAGGATCTTTACTTCCGAGCCAGGGAAGGATTATTGTTTATTATCATCATTAAGCCTCTTTGAAGTGAACAGAAAAGCTCAGCTTTCTTTTATCCTCTATCCCATTTCTCCTTCCTGTCCATTCTCCTCCATGCTTTTGGAGGGTCTGTGATGTATCAAGACAGCATCTCCCAGCTTTGGTTCCTTTGAACGCAAGTTTCTCCGTCTCTGCCTAATCCACAACCCTCTCTACTGGTAGTTACTTAATTTTCAAAAAGTGTAACTCTCACTGTTTTGCTTACGTAAGTTTGGCTCCATCCTAAAACAATGAACTCCATTAGATCAAGGGCTGTATATATTTCCCCCAGTGCAAAATAAAGAAAAAAAGTCAATGTTACAAACTGAGCGTGACGGGGGACCTCTCAGAGCCACACCACTGACTACTTTTGGTGGAATTTTCAAGGCACGCCAGGCCTCAGAGAAGGTCTTCCATAAGTGCTTGCTTGCTGGCTGGCTAACCACAGTGCATCACCCCCACGACCTTCTGACTAGTGGTGTTCGTTTTAGCTCCTGGAGAGCTTGTTAAAAAATCACTGGGCTGCATCTACAGAGATTCTGATTCAGCAGGTCCAGAGTGCGGCCTAGGTGTCTATAGTTCAAACAAGTTGCCCCAGGGGATGTCGACACTGCACGTCCAAGGAATACAATTTAAGTAAGTCTTGGGCTACTGGGCATCAAAATCACTTGAAGGTGCATCTTAAGATGCAGATTCCTGGGCACTACACACCAGACATTCTGATTCCTCAGGCCTAGGTGGGTCCCTGGATTCTGCATATTAACCAGCTCTCTCCAAGGATCCTCCGGAGACCACCATTAGCATCTGGGACTCAGAGGTGAGTGACCCACATCAAGGCCACTCTGCAAGTCAGGGACAACTTCTCCTCCTTGTTGCTTGGGCCGTAGACCTCAGCGCATTCTAGACTTCCTCTTCCCTCCTAATTCCACTGCAGTGTGTCAGCAAACCCTGCTGGCTCTTCCTTCAAAACATATTTCAGATTTTCTTCAAAAGTCTCCAGTATGTGGACTTGGGAATAAGACAGTAAATGAAACAAGACTGGTGAAATGTTGAGGGTTGTTGAAACTGAAAGTTCACTTTATTACAATTTTTATGTATATTTGAATTTTTTCCAAAAGGCAGCTTTATTTTCTTAATTTTATTTTTTGGCCACATTATGTAGCTTGCAGGATTTTAGTTCCCCAATCAGAGATTGAACCCAGGTCCTCAGCAGTGAGACAGTAAAGTCCTAACTAATGGACTGCCAGGGAATTCAAAAAGTAGCTTTTAAGTCTTGATCTAACAAATCAACTTCTAGGAATTTATGTTAATAAAAATGTTAGATAACAGAAAAAAAACTTACAAATAAAAATATTTTCCAAATAATAATAGTAAAAAACTGGAAATATACTAAGTTCTTATAATAAAACAACAATAAACTATGAGGCATAATAAACTATGGGACATCCAGTACAACTTTATATCGTTAAAAACACTTATTCAGACCATGTACCAATATGGAAAACATGATACACTATTAAGTAAAAAAAAAAGGACATTAAATTGTATATACTGCATGATTAAAACTATGTAAAGATTTACATTTTTTAAAAAACATAGAAACTTTAAAGTCACTTTATATATCCAGAGTCTGACGTTTCCACCACAATCAATGTCATGACCTCTGCCTGAGCCCAGTTGTTTCTCTTGCGGGCATCCCTGTGACACCTCTATCTCGGTCTCCCTGATAATCTTCCTTCTTCCCATCTCCTCTCCACATGGCAGCCTACAAAAAGGTCAATCAGACCATGACTCTCCTTAGTTCAGACCCCACAAGGCTTCCCACACTTGTCCAAATAAAAGCCAAGGCTTGATCTTAACTAGGCTGTAGGACGGGTCATGCCACCCGTTCTTATCTACTCTGTTTCCTGCCTCATTTCCGCCACTCCAGTCACACTGACCCCCTTGCTAGTTTTCATTCCAGCTTCAGGACCTTTGCACTTGCTGTTGCACTGCCTCCAAGACACTGAACGAGCACGGCCCCCTCCACAGCAGCTCTTTAGAGAGGCCTTCCCCGAGCTCATCTAAACCAGCACTCTCCCCCTCTGCACCCATCATGCCTTTTTAGTTTTCTTATAGCACTTAACACCTCCCACGAAACATCTGCTTATTACGCCTTCTATTTATTAGAATGCAAATTCCTTGAGAACAAAGAATTTATGTCTGATCCTCTGCTAAATCCCTAGTACCCAGCACAGATCCTGGCAACTGGTCAATAAACATGAAATGAAAGCATGTTGAATTAAGTAACCACCCAAGAAAAACTCTAAGTTTTATGTGGGCTTTCTCTTTCCTGGGAGATCCTCCCTCTCTGAAAGCTCCTGGCAGTGGCAGACGCATGGCTGGAGCCCACTGGGGACAAAAGGAGGCTGACCATTTCTCCATTCAAGGTCTCCACAGCGCACACACAGAGTAAACCAGGTCTTGTGAACCAGAGGAGCAGAGCAGGCTGCCTAACAGCACTGGCCTTTGGAGATCAAATCTGGGCTGACCACTACCGGTTGTGTGGCCCTGAGGAAACAGAATTTTCCAAGTGTTAATCCTGCCTTGTGCAGAGAGTAAGTTTCTACTTCCCAGGGCTAAGGTGGGGGTTAAACCAGGGAACATCCATAAAACACTTAGCAAGCACAGTGGCCAGCAGAGAGGAGGCGTGTGACCTAAGGCAGTCACACTAACCAACAGCCACGTATGGGCCTTTGTCTCCTTCAAGTTTACAATGGGCCCTTATACTCCCTTTATCTGACTGAGGCCATTCAACAACCCCATCGATGGTTTTATCACCATTTTATAGGTGGGGAAACTGGGTCAAAGGAATAAAGTGCTTGCCTACAAAACACACCGAATCGGACTACAGCTCCAGCGCCCTCACCTCCAGAAACACAAGCTATTATGACTGCCGGTGCTCATCAAGAGGATTTGGGCAGCCTATTTGAGCCCCCGACTCTCAAGTGTGTGCAGCAAATGACATCAGTCAGAGAGCCACACCCTACCAACCGCCCAATGGAGGCAGGGGCTCGCTCCCATGTCCCTCAGTGAGGCGCATGAACAAGTCTGAGCAGATAAACTATCTCTGAGTCCACCCCAGGATTTAAAATATTTTCCCCAGAAGGGAAATACAAATGCCCTTTCTGTATTAAGAGTTTGGTGCAGCTCTACTTTGGCTGCAAAGAATATAATCTTTAGGTTATCTCATTTAATTCTTCTATTGTCCCTCTGAGCGGATCTTATTATCTCTTTTGTAAAGGGGAAGAAACTGCGACTCAGAGAGGTTATATAACTTGCCAACAGTCACACAGCTAATATTAGAAGGAAGGGTCATGGTTTCTGAATTTAAATCCAAGTTCCCTTTCTTCTGCAATGCTCTGAAAGCCAGATTACAGTGGCCATTTACTGATAAGCCAGCCAGCAGGAGGGAAGGCCCGAGACTCTAGACTCACAAAGGAACCATTGTAACTTCTGTTTTCTCATGTTGTCCCAGCAATTTTTACCTGATTGCCTGACCTGGCATACAGCCATGGGCTTCTGAGAGGAACAGCTGGAGAAGAGACAGGGCAAAGCACACGTGCGACATGAAGGACTGGTCTGACTAGGAACTTTGAGGTAGGCTGGACCAGTCGTGGAGGAGAAAAACTCAGTTGGAGGAAGTTAATGCATGGAGAATGCCCCACTTCAAGATTCTTTTTACATATTAAGTGCTTTATTGAGTGCCTACTCTGAGCTAGGCACTAGGTCAGGTCCTACCTTTTCTTCTTTAATGTCATGGTCAGCCAGGCCCACAATGTCTCATCATCTTTCAACACCTTCCCTCTGTGCCCTCCCACTGTTCTGACTTGCCATTATAAATTCATTTGTTGATCACCTATAATGTAGTGAGTGCTACGATTCTTTTTACATATTAAGTGCTTTATTGAGTGCCTACTCTGAGCTAGGCACTAGGTCAGGTCCTACCTTTTCTTCTTTAATGTCATGGTCAGCCAGGCCCACAATGTCTCGTCATCTTTCAACACCTTCCCTCTGTGCCCTCCCACTGTTCTGACTTGCCATTATAAATTCATTTGTTGATCACCTATAATGTAGTGAGTGCTACGTTAGGTTTAGATCAAACAGACACACAAATAACCTGCTCCCAACTTCCGGTAGGAAAATGAAAAAATTAACTAATGGGATAGAGTTAAAACTAGAAGTCTCTGGAAAAAAAAAAAAAAACAAAACAGAAGGCTCTGAAATAGACACAAAATAAATATTGAAATTTGAAATGTAATTGGAATGGCATTTAAAATTATTGGATAGTGCTAAGATAGCACACAAATTGGAAGGCCTTAAACTTGGATCCCTAACCTATACAATAAATTCTGGATGGACAAAGAGTTAAATATAAAGAAGAAAACCCACAAGAAGATATTGGAAGACCATGTTTCTCTCCCTTAAGGATGGGAGAGATTTTTCTAAGTGTAAAATCCACGAAAGAAATCATATAAAAATATCAATAGATCTAACTTCACAATTTAAAAAAATATATACACACAAAGAAAAATGCTATAAACAATATTGATGGAGGTCTTCCAGGGCAATTTGATGCTGTGAGTTCACGGTTGAATGATGCTCTTTTCGAGAAACTCAGCAATGATGGATAAAACACAAAAGGGAAAACTGAAAGATGGATTGGGGCTCAAGTACAGGATAAACGTCTTTGTGGATTGGACACAGCAGAAAAACAAGCTGAAGCCATGGGCTTGCTGGATCCTGGATACAGAATCAGGCCGAGAGTCGGGTGTCTAAGCTGAAATCACTGCTCTATTTGAAAACAGTTGCTGAAGAGAGGCTTACAAACATCACAGAAGCAGGCTGAAAGCAAAATGCAACAGAATGCTGCTGAAGGAAAACATTTTCAGATCCTACATCTGATAAGAACTTGCATCAAGATCACATAAATAGTTGTTACAATCTAACAGAAAAAGACAAAACGCAATTATACATGGGCAAAGGATTTGAATAGCCGTTTCTCCAAAGAAAATACTCAAGTGGTCAACAAATAAATGAGAAGGTGCTCAACTTTCCTCTTGAGTCATCAGGGAAATGCAAAGCAAAACCACTTCATAGTCATTGTTATTGTTTATTCACAAAATCCTGCCTGACTTTTTTGTGACCCCATGGACTGCAACCTGCCAGAGGAGCCTGGTGGGCTACAGTCCATGGGATTTCCCAGGCAAGAATACTGGAGTGCCATTTCCTTCAGGGGATCTTCCTGACCCAGGGATCAAACCTGCATCTCCCATGTCTCCTACATTGCAGGCAGATTCTTTACCACTGAGCCACCAGGGAAGGCCCCAGTTAGCATATGACCATGGAATTCCATTCCTAGGTATATAGTCAAGGTGTAAATTCCCATGTAAAAATGTATACAGAAATGGTCATAGCAGGTGCTGTTTTCCCTCCAAATTCATGCTGGAAGCCCTATCACCCAGTGGGAGGATATTTGGAGATACTAGACTGTAGCTCAGTCGGTAAAGAATTTGCCTGCAGTGCAGGAGACCCGGGTTCGCTCCCTGGGTTGGGAAATGGCAACCCACTCCAGTATCCTTGCCTGTGAAAATCTCATGGACAGAGGAACCTGGTGGATTGCAGTCCCTGGGGTCACAAAGAGCCGGGCACGACTGAGCAGCTAACACACACACACACACACAGTTTAGATAAGGTTGTTGGAAAATACCCTGATGCTGGGAAAGACTGCGGGCAGGAGGAGACGAAGGGGGTGGATAGAGGATGAGATGGTTAGATGGCATCATCAACTCAATGGACATGAGTTCGAGCAAATTCCAAGAGATAATAAAGGACAGGGAAGCCTGGCGTGCTGCAGTCCATAGTGCTACAAAGAGTCAGATTCTTTGCTACTGAACGACAGCAGTGAGAGTCGGGCCTCTCTGATGGGATTAGTACCCTCATAAGAGACACCAGGAGAGCTTGCTCTCTATTTCTGCCATGTGAGGACCCAGCAAGAAGGTGGCCAGGGACTTCTCTGCTGGTCCAGTGGTTAAGATTCTGCCCACATGCCACACAGCATGGCCACAAAGTTGAAAAATAAAAACAATAAATAAATTTTTTTAAAAAGGAGAAGGTGGCCATCTGCAAGCCAGGAGTGCTGGGGGCCAGCGTGAGGAACTCCGCCCATGGCAAATGTCATGAGGAAGGAGGCTTCAGCATACACAAAGGCGTGATCAAGCCTCAGGAAACCCCCTGTTCGCGAACATCTATCCCCAAAACCAGAGTACTTTACGGAGGGCTCTCCCCCAAATGTGGGCTTTCTCTTTCCTGGGAGATCCTCCCTCTCTGAAAGCTCCTGGCAGTGGCAGACGCATGGCTGGAGCCCACTGGGGACAAAAGGAGGCTGACCATTTCTCCATTCAAGGTCTCCACAGCGCACACACAGAGTAAACCAGGTCTTGTGAACCGGAGGAGCAGAGCAGGCTGCCTAACAGCACTGGCCTTTGGAGATCAAATCTGGGCTGACCACTACCGGTTGTGTGGCCCTGAGGAAACAGAATTTTCCAAGTGTTAATCCTGCCTTGTGCAGAGAGTAAGTTTCTACTTCCCAGGGCTAAGGTGGGGGTTAAACCAGGGAACATCCATAAAACACTTAGCAAGCACAGTGGCCAGCAGAGAGGAGGCGTGTGACCTAAGGCAGTCACACTAACCAACAGCCACGTATGGGCCTTTGTCTCCTTCAAGTTTACAATGGGCCCTTATACTCCCTTTATCTGACTGAGGCCATTCAACAACCCCATCGATGGTTTTATCACCATTTTATAGGTGGGGAAACTGGGTCAAAGGAATAAAGTGCTTGCCTACAAAACACACCGAATCGGACTACAGCTCCAGCGCCCTCACCTCCAGAAACACAAGCTATTATGACTGCCGGTGCTCATCAAGAGGATTTGGGCAGCCTATTTGAGCCCCCGACTCTCAAGTGTGTGCAGCAAATGACATCAGTCAGAGAGCCACACCCTACCAACCGCCCAATGGAGGCAGGGGCTCGCTCCCATGTCCCTCAGTGAGGCGCATGAACAAGTCTGAGCAGATAAACTATCTCTGAGTCCACCCCAGGATTTAAAATATTTTCCCCAGAAGGGAAATACAAATGCCCTTTCTGTATTAAGAGTTTGGTGCAGCTCTAAGCAGCAAACGCCATCTTTGCTGTTTGAGATCCTTGTCGCTCTTCAGCCTCTGACCCAATATGCCCTGAAAAAAAGGCATCTCTTCCCAAAGGCTACCCACAGGACACAGCTGTGGAGCTCTGGGACTGGCTTTCATCAGAGTCTCCCCCACTTTCCCAGGATTGAAGGCCAAGGGAGGTCACATGGCGGAGAAGTAATCAGCAGGTAAGAGACATGAATTTTAGAACCACCCAAGAGAACTGTAAGCTTCAGGTGGGTTTTCTGTTTCTTGCGGGATTCTCCCTCCCTGAAGGCTCCTGGCAGCGGCAAACCCATGAGTAGAGCCCAGTGGGGACAAAAGGTGGCTGACCGTTTCTCCATCTGAGGCCTCCATGGCACACACACAGAGTAAACCAGGTCTTGTGACCTGGAGGAGCAGAGCAGGCTGGCTCTCAGCACTGGCCCTTTGGAGGTCAAATCTGGATTGACCACTGCTGGCTGTGTGACCCTGAGGAAACTGAGAATTTCCTTAAGACCAAAAAATCACAGTCTCGGGGGTCATGGATTTTTAGCACTACAGCATTTGAGAGACAAAGAAACACAACCGTAACACTTTAGCTCTCATGGGCTTGGCTGAGACTACACTGGATGGGATGGAGCAGACAACCCCAGGAATGCAATGCGATGGCTCCTGGGTACTGAGCATCTTCCATCTGGCCAGGGGCTTAGTGACCACTCCCCTGTGAGGATATAGTCAGAAGGTTCCTGCTGCAGGAGGAAGGCTAGGAGGACAGGCCTGGAACCAATTTAATGACAAAGTTCTACAACCAGGCCCTTTGGAACAGGAGATAATAGAGACCTCAAAAGGGTCCCACCAGGCCAGCAAGCCCTGGCCCTGTTGATGTGTTACGAGACCCTGGTGCCACGTTTGGGGCAAGCCACCAGCCGCCAGGAGACTCTGAGCAATACCATGACAGCCTGGCTTGACAGCGGGTGCTCCCTGCTGGGAACGAGCTGTGTGAGCAGCACTTGGCCGTCTGCAGCGTACTGACAACACTGTGGTCGATAACTTCTTTGTGCATAGTGTTTATGACGGAGAAGACTGGGCCCCAAACCCTGGAAATGGCCTAGGAAGTGGGGGCTGACAGTGGCTCAGGCCAGGCAGTGGGGATGAGCCTGAGGGCCACTTTGGGGGGTCATGCGGAAAAGCAGTCAATACACCCACCCACCCCTAGCTTTATCCACATTCTGTTAAGGTCACTTTAGGTACCTACGTTAATGAACTTCACTGATTTTTTTTTAAGATAAGGGAGAGTTCTAGGGGAGTCATGATCTTGTATCAAAAGTATAAAAATCTCTTTTCTATATATAAAATCTCTCTGAAGAGAATTGAGCATCTCAGCCTCCTCAGAGCAGGGCAGCCCAAAAGACAGAGCTTGGACTACTTTGCTGGTGTGAGAAATTCCCAGGAGAAGCAATAGGGAGCATATGAGAAAGGGAGATGTTTGGCCACTAGGAGCTTAGAAGTCCCACGTCCTGGGCGATGGACTGTCTTCCTCCTCCAGGAAGTTCCTGGTACTTTTCTCTGGTCTCTGATCCTTGGGGAATCAACTGTGGGAGCACCTCTGGCTGCCAGGCCTGGCTGGAGGAACAGCTCAGACTCGTGGTGTGCTCCAGCTAGGATCAGAACTCATCCCGCAGCTGAGGGGGCCTGTCCATGCCAAAGAAGGAGGATGGTCTCCCATGGAGGTCCCGTTCCCGCTTTACGAAGGCAGTGAAGGAGGAGACACAGTTGCCAATAAAGTGGTCAGCTTGGCCGAGGATGTACAGGTCGATCTGGGCCACCTCAGGCTTCAGACTCACCACCTTCACCTGCAGGAGGAAGGGCAGGGCGTTTTAGCCAGGGTTCAGGACAAAGTGGCCGGATCCGCCAAGGCCTGCAGCCGCCCCTCACCTTCTTTCTCTCTGCTGAAGTCACGGACATAGAAGGAGGCACACGAAGCGTTAACACGTGGGGTCGGGGTGCCTGAGAGAAGTGCTGCCTAGCAGAGGTGACCCTAACCCTCAGCTCCACACACACACCACTCATTCACACTCTGTCTTTGCTCACTGGTGTCTTCTGCCAGGAATGCCTATCCCCATCCATCGCAGTCCTGACCATACTCTCAAGGCTCAGTTCAAGGTCTGACTTTTTCATAAAGCCCTCGCCTCAGGGTCTTGGCTTCTCCAATCAAATCACAATCTGACCAAAGAGCACACCACCCAGCTGGTTCTGCTGCCTGGATGCCTCTGAGACTCAAGTCCTGTCCAATCTATCCCTGAGACATTCCCCAAAGGTGAACCTTTCTCTTGATGGACTACCACTCCCTGGCTGCTCACCAGGATCTTCTCTTCTACTGGTCTGCTTACCAAAGGAAAAGTGAAAGTGAAAGCTGCTCGGTCGTGTCCAACACTTTGGGACCCCATGAGCTATACAGTCCATGGAATTCTCCAGGCCAGAATACTAGAGTGGGTAGCCTTTCCCTTCTCTTGGGGATCGTCCCAACCCGGGAATCAAACCCAGGTCTCCCGCATTGCAGGCGGATTTTTTACCAGCTGAACCACAAGGGAAGCCCNCTTTGGGACCCCATGAGCTATACAGTCCATGGAATTCTCCAGGCCAGAATACTAGAGTGGGTAGCCTTTCCCTTCTCTTGGGGATCGTCCCAACCCGGGAATCAAACCCAGGTCTCCCGCATTGCAGGCGGATTTTTTACCAGCTGAACCACAAGGGAAGCCCAAGAATACGGGAGTGGGTAGCCTATTCCTTCTCCAGCGGATCTTCCTGACACAGGAATCGAACCAGGGTCTCACGCATTGCAGGTGGATTCTTTACCAACTGAGCTATCAGGGAAGCCCAGATGTCATAGGAAAGCAGCCAAAAAACACTTTCACAGATTCCCCTTCTCCCTTATTCCTCCCTCCCTCTATCCCAAGCTGAGCACCCTTAACTGGTGCCCTACTGCTCTGCAGATAAAGACTACAGATCTTGAATGTGGCCAGAGGCCTGTTCAGCTGCCTCTCCACCTTGAGCTTCAGCCACTTCACACCAGGCTCCCTTCTGTCTCAGGATCTTTACACATGCCCCTCCCTCTGTTGGGGGTGCCTGTCTCTTTGCCCAGTTACCTCCTACTTAACTCTCATTTAGGTCAAGTCTCATCCCCTTAGGGAAGCCCGCCTCGGCCCCCTCAGTCTAGTCCAGGTTCCTCTGCCCTGCACTTGCACAGAACCATGTTCCTTTACTTTGTGGCACACATCTCCTTCGTGTGTAGCTTTCACTCAGCGATTCTCTGGTTAACGCCCATTTCCTGTAACTGGCTGGGGCTGTGTTGGTTTGCTGGTCACTTCTGACGGGGGACTGTCTCAACATGCATCTGGGGACTGGACAAGTGAGTGAATGTGCCCCCATACCCAAGCCTGGCCCTCTCCTGTGGCATACCTTACAATTCTCTGCAAGTCTCTTTTCCTGAGTTTAGACTGTGAGCCCTGGAGGGCAGCACTACATCTTAATTATCAGTATCCCTGGCTCAGCACTGCCCCAGCTTAGTGGATGAGCAAGGATGAGTTCAGGAGAGAGGGTAGGCTGAGCCCACGAAAGGAGGTGAGGAGTGGAGAAGGGCAAGAACAGTGGCACAGGAACAGGAAATAGAAATGGCAAGAGGCTCAAGGTGTAGCAAGTATACCAACTCTAAAAACTCACAAAAAACTCCCTGGGACTCTCCGAGTCCTTCCACTTAGCACAGAGGTAGGGGGTGTGGGCAGAGCTGGGGCTGAAAGTGCTTTGCTGTCACACAGAGATTTCTGACGTAACAAAAATCATCATCTTGCTATTCAGATGGTAGCAGAAAAATAATACCAGCTTAATCATGGCCAAAATCCCCTGAACAATTCCACCCACACCCTGAAACTTACCCGCTCTGTGTCATGCCCACTAAAATTAGCCCTGAGATCTGGGTAAATTCTATCCTTTCTTGGGACTTTGGTTTCCTCCGTTTTAAAATGCAGAGGTTGGGTCGGAGGTGCTCCAAGGTCTCCGGCTCTGATATTCTCCTATAAAGTGGGTGGTGGGGACCAGAATGCTGTGACGTGGCACTTCCTCTACAAGGCACTTCCTCAACAAGCCCGTCAAAGAGGGAAAGGGAGCCCCTCGACATAAAGCCAAGGGCACCCACTGTTAGACAGCGGATGTCTGTCTTTTAAGGTCTGCACAAGCATTTAGGGGCTTTATGCCCTCCAAAGTCTTACTGAATGTTCACTATTAACTCCACCGTTTTACCAATACATAATTACTTATTACCCGTTCTTCACTTACACAGTACCAAGCGCATTCTACTATTTACTCCTATGTCAAACCCCTACTATTCACCCCTTCCTTAACCATTTATGAAGCACAAAGAGCCTTTCCTGTATTCATCAACCACCTACTTCTACTATCGATGACAGCTAACTTTATCGACAACTTATTTTGTACCGGACCAGTTTTAGCTTCTTCTTATTTGATCTTCAAAATTACCCCACGGGACAGAACTACTCTCAGTCCCATTTTATTGATGAGGAAACAGAAGCACAGAGAGGTGAAGTAACTTGTTCAAGGCTGCACAGGGAAGAGAACCCAAGACCCTACGCTCCACAGTCCATGCTCTTAATCCCTCTGTGGCACTGGACCGCACCCACCCACTCTGTCCCCCAGGGCCCACTCAATATCTTTAATCACCAAACATTTACCGAGAGCCTACCATGTGTCGGGCACTGTCCTAGCCACTGGTGAGGGCAAGGCGGGGTCTCAGCCCTGGAGGAGGTCAAAGTATCAGGCTAGACCCTGAAGAACAGAACAGTGAGTCTACCTTGGATCGTGCCTTCAAGGAGCCACAGCTCCTGGGAAGAAATAAGACATGTTTCTACATGAGTCTCACAGTCTAGGTGTCTTGGGAGGAGATGTGATTAAGTGCTGTGAAGGCTCCCAGTAGGGATCCAGCAGCATCAGGAGTGGAGGGAAGCCTGCAGAGCCCGGGCGGAGGTGTCTGAGCTGGGGTTTAAAGAAGGGCAGGAACTAGAGAACAGGATGTTCAAGCAAAAGCCTGGCGGTGGGAGAACATGAAGCGTGAGGTAGGAGCGGAGGGAGCACCCTGGCACTTCGATTCCCTTCCAGCTGCTCTCCCTTCAGGCCCACACCCCATGGGTACCTTCCCTTTGAAGAGCTGCTGGATCTCGGGCAGGTAACTCTCAGAGTCGGTGGCGATGTAGACCGACTGGGCGTTCAGCGCTGTCACCCAGAGCTTCAGAGCGCGCCTGATTTCCTTCAGATCAGGGAGGCACATGGTCATGGTGAGCGGGGCGGCGGTGTGGCGGCTGTAGCCCACGCACTGTGGGGAGGCCATGAAGTGGGCGCCAGCGGTTCCATCTTTCAGCATGGCACACGCGTTTTTCTGTGGGGCAGGTGGGGACAGAGCTATAGACAGCCACTGCCCACAACCCCAGAAGAGCGAGCCCAGGAAAGGGAAAAAGGCAGGTGATAGAAGAGTGCAACTTTTTCTTTTTTTTTTTAAAACCACTGAGGAAAAGGGAAATGCATCAGCAGTTAACAGTGCTAAGGGGATATTGGCTTTTCACAATTTTCTTTTTCTTGGTCTTACTGCATTATCTGGGACTTCCAGCAGAATTCTGAACTGTGCTGGTGATAATGGGCAACCTCATCTGATTTCTGACTTCAGTGGGAACACTTCTGATAGCCCCAAGTGCATGTTTGCTGTGGGTTTCGGAGAGATAGCCTTTATCAAGCTAAGGTGGGCCCCTTGTATTCCCGGTTGGTTAAGAGTTGTTTTTCTTCTTTTTTTTAAATCATAAATGAATGCTGACTTTTTATCAAGCACTTTCTTGGCATCCACTGAGATGACTATATGATTTTTCTTCTTTGGGCATTAAAATAATAAATTTCACTGGATCACTGGATGAATTTTACTTGTTTGTTGCTTGTTCTTTAACATGCTACTGGATTTTTGAGGGCTTCCCTGGTGGCTCAGACGTGAAGAGTCTGCCTGCAATGTGGGAGACCCAGGTTCGAACCTTGGGTTGGAAAGATCCCCTGGAGGATTTTACTTGGTAATATTTTACTTAGGATCTGGGCATCTATGTTCACTAGTGAGAATGGACTCTATTTTCCTGAGTTGAGCTTTTAATGAGTTTGGTATTAGCATTATGCTAGATTAGAAAAAAAAAAAAGCAGCTTATATTTTCTTATGTCCCAGGGGAGTACCGGTCCTGGCTCCTTTACTTCGTGGAGGGGCAGGAAGAGGGTCATGTGGATGTGACTGCTTCCTCAAATGACACTGAATGAATTTTGATCTAATTTCCATACTTCTGAGTATTTTTCAAGTTTCCGTTAATGAGTATTTCTCACACACAGATATATATACATATCTTCTTACGTAAACTAAGGAGATCGTCTGTACTGCTCCTGTTATTTTCACAGGGAGGATAACCTGATAAGGTTTCTGCACAGTTAAGCAGCTGTTGAATTTGGAAGATGATATCTTCTTTTCTTGGGAGCCCCACCCAACCTCCAGAGGTTGTTTTTCAACAAGGAGTCTACTGGCTAAACACTGAGCTGGGGCAGAAGACTGTGGGCTCTCTCTGGCTTGCTGCCTGACTCAGAGTCTAGCTTGATACCTCAGTTTATCCATCTGTGAAAGGAGGAAAAAAGGGCAACTGTTAAAACTGAGAACTACCAAGCAAGCACTCTGAAGCCACATTTCGGATGTGTCCATGGTGGGACTGTGGGGCACAGCTCCATCAGCTTGGCCGAGTGAGGTCTCTTTGCCCTGGCTGGGACTTGGTGCAATGGGTTCAGCGTTCAGTGTCACAGACGTGGGTCCTGCTCATGGATACGTCCAACCCAGCCATGAGAGGAAGGGGGAAGTTACCCAGTCGGAGCCAATGCGCAGGTGAATGCCCACGTAGGGCCGGATGAGGTGGGCGTGGATCTGGGCCTCCCCTGTCCTCACCATCTCGTCTGACCACACCATGTACTTCTGGAGCGGCCTGTGCTCCTCCAGGACAGGGAACTGGGCAGGGGCACCAGGCAGGGCAAGCACTGGATGTTCCTCTGGAGAAAATCTAGGCAGGAGACAAAATGAGAAGAAGTCAGACAGACGATGCACAGAGAGTCTGGCTGCCACCCCCACGGGAAAAAGGATGGCGTTGCACCATGTCCCAGAGACCCTGCGGAGGGGCCCCTGTAACATGCAAGAAGCACCAGAGGTTGTGAAACCCCAACGGGCTGATAAGAGACCTTGGCAGCGGCAACAGCCACGATATGCAACACTGTCCCGCCACGAGGAATTTACAACCTTCTTTGCTTGTTTAACAATTAAAATTTTACAGTAGAGCATTCCAGCCCTTTGTATGTCATGCTGGCTTCCAATCTGTGGTGCGGTACTTCACTCCAGGGTGGGGTGTCTAGACTGAGTCTCTGCCCTTTTACTCACACGGTGGGATTAGGAAGTGCAGCTGCTAACAGGTCACACTCAAAGGGAGCGTGTACAGTGGATGAGATCATTCACTCAACACTTAACGCATATCTACTGATTGCCTACTACATGCTGAGGCCCAGAGGAGAGTAACACAGGCGTGATCCCTGCTTTCATGAGAGCACCAGAGGCATGAAGATGCCTCCATCACTCCCTGCCAAAGGCTCTCCCTTCCCTTTGTTCACAGTGCACCCTGTAATTATTTCACCCATCTTTTCTGCTGGACTCAGGCTTCTGAAGGCAGTATCTCTGTGTGCCCAGAACAGTGTCTAGATACACAGAAGAGCTCAGTAAAGATTTGTTGACTGAATGGGTGAAGAGCAAACCTGTGTTCTCTCATTAGCTAAGGCCAGACTATAGTCCAGTAACACAAGATGCCCCACTGTTCCATAAACTTGCAAAGTACTTTCCAACTCCAGATCTCTGCAGACTTTTTCCCTTCCACCTGGTATGCCTTCCCTCTGCCAGTCAAAATCCTTTCCCTCAAATTATGAAATAGGTACAGTCACTCTGGAAAACAGTCTGGCAGTTTTTTTTTTTAAACTAGACAAGCAATTACCATATGACCTATGTTTGGGCATTTATCCCAGAGAAATAGAAACCTCTACTGACACATGAACTAGTATGTGAATGTTCACAGCAGCTTTATTCATAATAGTCAAAAACTGGAAACAACTCAGATGTCGTTCAACAAGTGACTTGTTGAACAAAGTGCAAAACAAGCCCACAGCGCAGAACACTACTGCAAGAAGAAGGAACCGGCTATTGGTAGCGGGAACAACTTGGATGGATCTCAAGGGAATCCTGAGTGGAAAAAAGTCAATCTTAAAAGGTCACACACTGAATCATTCTATTATATAATATTTGTGAAATGACAAAGTAGAGAAAAAAGAAATGGAGATGGGATTAGTGGTCATCAGGGACTAGGCTCTGTGTGTGTGTGTGTGTAGGTGGGTTATAAACTGGCCACACAAGGACCTCTGTGATGTTAGAACTGTTTGGTATCTTGACTGTGGTAATGGATATACGAACATACACACATGATAAAATTGAATAAAACTAAATATACACACACAGAGAAGTGAGTTCAAGTAAAACTGGGGAAATCTGATAAAATGGATGGATTGTACCAATGTCAACATCCTGGTTGTGATACTGTGCTATAGTTTCGCAAAATGTTACCACTGGGGAGAACTGGGTAAAGGGCACTTGGGATTTCTCTGTATTATTAATATTTCTTACAAGTGCACGTGAACCTACAATTACCTCAGTAAAAATTTTAGTGAAAAATTACTAAACATTTCAGAGCATGCAAGAAAAGAGAAAATAATCTAACAGTCCACATACCTGTGACCCAAATTAGCAAATATTAATACTTTACTTTGTTTCAGATTTTTAAAAATACACACTTAAATAAAAGCTCTATCCCTATGGTGTCTTTCCCTCTTCCTCCTCTTTCCAGATACTGTGGTTTTATGAATGGTTGCACTTTCACTGTTTGTATAAAAGGTATCATCCTGTGTGCTCTTTACACAGTGCAACGGTGAAAGTGTGCACTATAGAGCCAGACGACCTTGTTCTAATGTTGGCTATGTCACTAACTTGGGCAGGTGACTAAAACCATTCTGTGCCTCAGTTTTCTTATCTGTATAATAGAGCTGATAACAGTTCCCACTTCAGAGGGCTGCTGAGAAGATCAAACGGTTCAATACAAGCAAAGCGTTTAGAACAGTGCTTGGCATGTAGAAAGCTCTCACAAAATTCTGACTCTCACCACATCCATCATTGTCATCATACTGCATGTAATCTATTACAACTTTTAAAAAATCTGACTCTCTGTTTTAGAGATTTGGCCATGTTGATGGTGTGGATCACGGGATCACGTTAACGTCTCCAGAAGTTTTCCATCTGCATCAAGAAATCAGTTTATCTGTCCAGTCCCCTCCTCCTGGTCAGTGAGGCCGTTTCAACCTTTCCCCCAGGTGAAAGGGCCGCAATGGACAGGCCACTCTTTATTCCCACCTGACCAAACACCACAAACACCTCCAAACTTCCAAGACCAGCTGCCACGCCCAGGCCTCAGCTCCTGGGAGTGGGCTCCATCCCACTTCTCCTTTGCTGCTTCCTGCACAATGATGTGCTCAGTAACTACATTCCCTGTCCCCTGAAATGAGGCTAGACCCCGAGTACTTTTGTTCACGGTAAAGGCCACACACACGAGTGCAAGCCCTGTGCCAAGGAAGCAATGAGCAAGTGTTCATCAACAGCCTGTCTCTATCTAACACTTAACCTGTTTATAACACTTGTCATGTCAGAGTTTAATTTTATGTGTACATACATGGGACAGGCAGTGTTCCAGTTACTTTGTGTACATTAACTAATTCGAGTCTCTTAAGAGCCCCCATGAGGCAAGTACTGCCATTATTCTCCCTCCACAGATAAGGAAACTGAGACACAGAACGGTTAAGTAGCATGCCCATGGTCACACAGCTACGAAGTGGCAGAACAGGGATTTGAATCCAGGCAGAATCCTCCAGAACCTTTGTTTTTAACTATTGTACCTCACTCCCAGCTCCCCCATCCAGTCAATAAGTTCCTCAAAAGGTGAATCTGTGGCTTATTCTTCTGATTTCCAGTCTCAGTGCAGGCCTTAACACATTGTAGGTACAATGAATATACTCAGAATGAATTAATGAGCCAGGGATCTCACCAGAAAGACCAGATCAGGTAGGTGAACAGTAACTGAGTACCTACTATGGGCCCGGCCCTTAAGTGACTTTCAGAAGCCACCTTAAAGGACTTCAAATGAAAAAGCTGTGACTTCCTAGGGGGCTGGAACGTTAGGATAAAACCAGGACCTCTGCCCTCCTTGACCTCCTGGAAAGAATCTGCTGCTGACCCTTGGTGAATTCCAAGTCTGGAATATGTGCCCCCTTTACCTGGATCTGGATCAGCTCACACAGCTGTCTTGGTTGGATCTGGATGCGACATCCTCACTGATATGACAAGCAGCAAGAAGCCAAACTGATGCACTCCTTTGCTCCCAATGAGGAGACTGGTGTTTGGAGTGAAAGTGGGGAGTGAGGGTCCTGTTTGGAAAGAAAGCTTGACTAGCTCCATCTGTTCACATCCCTGGCTGGTGACCCTAAGTCAGGCCCTGAGCCTGGTAGCTGTCCAGCTGAATAAGGCACACTTTCCTACTATGGGGAGCAGTGAGCCTGTGGGGTGTTTTACCATTACACTGACTCTACTGAGACCCCCCTACCAAGCTGGGGCTTCTCCATGCACAGCACCCACGTGTGTGCCCAACAGATACCAGTGAATGGACATTATGCAGGGTACAGAGGATGTGGGCACACGAACGAGGCAGAGTCTAGCTCTCGGCTGTGGCGTGAAAAACTGCCTTTCTCTGCAGCTCTTCATGACTGGCTCCTTCTCATCCTTAAGGTTTCAGCCCTGCCAATTGTATGTCACTTGTTTATATCCACTCAGGAAGGCTGCTGCCAGGGAGAATGACAAGCCACATGCTCAAATACCTGTTGCCTTCATGTCAAGAGAATGGTTCAGCCTGATGATTCACAGCCTTCCAACAATGGAAGTGCAATAAATAAATGTTTATTGAATTAAACCTCCATCAGGGTATTCATAGATTCAGAACCAGCAGAGATGGAAAGATCCTCAGTGGGGAAGAAATACCCTTATTCTCTTCTTCTAGAATCCAATTTTCAAGCTGGACACACAGAAGCCCAAAATGCATTTCTCAGTACTTCTTGGGGCTAGGTATGGCTGCACATCTAAGTACTGGTCAATGAGCTGGTGTAAGCAAGCTGTAAGGAAGGCTCCTTAGAAAAGTGAGGAGGGGACCTTCTTCTGCCCCTTTTGTATCTCCAGCTGCCTGGGGTTTCATCAGTTATCTTGATCCATGAGGTGACACTAAGGATAAAAGCCAGTAATGGGACAGCTAAGCAGAGATGGGAGCCTAATTTCTAGACACAAGGGAGCCGCCATGCAGCCCTGGGTTGCAGTCTTTTTTTACATAAGAAAACAATAAACTTTTGTCTTGCTAGTCTGCTGTTCGGAGAAGGCAATGGCACCCCACTCCAGTACTCTTGCCTGGAAAATCCCATGGGCGGAGGAGCCTGGTAGGCTGCAGTCCATGGGGTTGCTAAGAGTCGGACACGACTGAGCGACTTCACTTTCACTTTTCACCTTCATGCACTGGAGAAGGAAATGGCAACCCATTCCAGTGTTCTTGCCTGGAGAATCCCAGGGACGGATGAGCCTGGTGGGCTGCCGTCTATGGGGTCGCACAGAGTCGGACACAACTGAAGCGACTTAGCAGCAGCAGTCTGCTGTTATTTGGGGGTTTCTCTTACAGGTTCCTAATTTAAACCTGGTACACCCAGACCTGTGACCACCGAAACTTTTAGCTGATATACAAGAGGGTTACTGATTGGTAGTGGGGGAGGGGAACTGAACAGCTCTAACTTGGCCCCCCCCATGGCACGACAAGCGCTTCTCTACAACTCTAAAATTCAAAGAACAGTTCCAAAACAACTGATCTTAGAACTTTTCTGGTGGTGGAGTGGCTAGGACTCTGCTTCCAATGCAAGGGGCCCAGGTTTAATCCCTGGTCAGGGAACTAGATCCCTCATGCTGCAACTAAAGACCCCACATACGCATGCACACATGCTCAGTCATGTCTGACTCTGTGTGATGCCATGGACTGTAGTCCACCAGGTTCCTCTATCCACGGGGATTCTCCAGGCAAGAATACTGGAGTGGGTGCCACTTTCTCCAGGGGATCTTCCCAACCCAGGGATCGAACCCAAGTCTCCTGCAGCACATGTGGATTCTTTACCACGGAGCCTCCAGGGAAGCCCATAAAGATCCTGCTGCAGCTAAAACCCAGTGCAGCCAAATAAATGGACATATTTTAAAAGCTAAAAACAAACAAAAAAACAAATGTCATCTTATTGTTTTAAAAGGAAAGAAAATGATCCATCTTGCTCAATCCCTTCATTTTATAGATTGAGCACTGTGGCCTAAGAAGGGAAGCAACCTGCAGTTATCCAGTGAACAGGGAAGCATCTGACTCTTGCCAGTGCTGTTCCCCTGACACCCACACTCCTGCAATGGAAGGTCAACTTCCGACAGCAAGAAAGTACACCTAAAAAGTTGGCACAAAGGCAAAAGCTTACCCAAGCCCTTACATAATTCCAACTCAACGAACTCAAACAAGACCATGGGGTGGCCAGGAACAAGTGTTTCAGCAACTGTGTCTGATCGATGCATCCATGTGGCATTGTCCCTTCTCCAACCAGGATTGTGTGCTTTTTTGGGCTTTTTGGAATTTGCTTTTAGAACTGGTGTCATTTCCCCCGCAACCTCCACCCCCCCCCCCCCCCCCGCCCCAGCATTTCAGAAGCAAATCTCCATCCTCTAAGGACAGTGTGCCTTCTGGCAATAGCTCTGGGTTCATTCAGAGCTGAATGGGGAAGATCAAGCAGGTAATTAAATGGAAAATCAACAATTTTCTAAGCAGGATCAACTATGAGGGGGGTAAGACTCTGCCAGGATTGAGTCTCCTTAGTAGCTCATGAATTAGCTCTTAACACAAGTCCCAAATAGGAACTGGGAGCTCTTTAAGGCACAGCTCTTTTCTCCACAGTGATGAAGAATGGGTGCTCTGGAGTCAGGTGGCCTGGGTTCAAATCACAGCTCTGCTACATCAAGCTCAAGCAAGTGATTTCACTTCTCTCTGCCTCAATTTCCTTACCTGTGCAGCAGAGATGACAATAACACTGTGTCACAGACTTGTGAATGTATTAAATGAGCCAGTATCTTGGAAGACTCAGGCAGAGAAGATTTAGTGCAGCAACCGGCACACAGTAGGTACTAAATATTAGTTTTTATTAACTATGAAAGTCTTACACATAGACCCCAGCTGTCCACTCAACAGCTGCATTACTTTGGGCAAGTTATTTAAATAACCTCACCGATCTCAGTTTCCTCACCAGTCAAATGGAAATTGATCATAATACCCACTTCATGAAATTTCTCAAAGGCTTAAATAAAATAAAGCACGTGAATAACAGTAACAGGTAACACAGACTGGCCCTCTACTACATGTCATGTGATTTATACACTAGGAGGCAGATACCATAGTGTTCCTTCCATTAAGGAAGAAGCTCAGGTCAGACAGTTTGACCGGCTCACTCAGGGTTATCTGAGAAAGAAAGGGCTGCCTGAGAGCTCAGGGTTGTCTAATGGTAAACCAGTCTTCCTTTGCCTTGCTGGGACCACCCAAGAATTCATAAGCCCCTCGTGGCTCCTAACTCATGTCTGACGTCTAAGCCCCTGCTCTTTCTGGCCATGCTATAGCATCAGTGGCAAGAGTACTATGTTAATGTCATCATTTTATCTAGACTGCAGGCAGCTGAAGGCTGAGACTGGGTCTTCCTCATTTTTATGTATCACCTCTGGCCTTTGAGCACTATGTCTCATACGTGACAGACGCTCTATAAATATTTCACAGCCTGTGCCTGTGCCCTGCTAACCTATTTTTTTTTTAATAGGGTTTACTGGAATGCAATTAATAAAGCACATCCAATTATTATCAGGATGACATAATTTCTCAGTCTGCACCTGAAGCTGTTCTTCTCTAGAAGAGGTTTCCAATTTTCACCTTGTGAAGAGGAAGGTAACAGGGGAGTGATTCTCACGCCTCAAGGAGGAAACTGAGATGCATGTGACTGCACAATATTCTTTTTATGACATCCTTTATCGGCTGATAAACTCTTGCTCAACCTCGTGGCAGGTCAACGTCCCACCGTGTCAGGCGTTGAGATGGGAACAGATCACATAGGATCCTAAGTTCAAGAGACAGAACAGCCGCACCTTTGGTCTCATACATCAGGGTACAGGGTGTGGTAGAGGGAAGAGGACCAGGAAAGTGCTGAATGCCCGTGGGCCCCCCACTCCTCCCCTAATCCCAGCAACAATGCCCCCTCCACGTACCTCTGGATCCACTGGTCTTTGTAGGAGGCGCTGAAGGAAATGCCTGCAAAAAGCTCGGACTTGTTGAAACTCACATGAAACTGATCCCAAAATGGGCCAAAGGGGTTTCCTTCCTAGAGAAAGAGAGTGGCCAAATGCTTACTGGGGAGGAAAGAAAGCCAGGTGGGATTGGGGCCAAGGAACTGTGGATGGGGAAACCCTGTACTATCTGACTCGGTCTGAAATACTCTCATAGGATGGGAGAGTAAGAATGTCACTTCATAATTCCTGGGCTGGGGGCTGAGGAGGGCGGCTTGGCCTCCAGGCTGGTTTTCAGCAGGAAATGTTCACCACAATATCTGAAGGAGTCTTTCCTGCTCACATGCCATATCCTGCTAATCCTGCAGCATTGGTGGAGATCTGGGGAGGGAGCTGACCTTGGATTTGGGGCCATTGACTAAGAGCTCCAAGAGACTTTCAAGATCAGCTCTTATTGTCAAGATGAAAACCAGGGCCCAGACAAGGTAAGACATTGGCTCAAGCTCACAGAGCAAGTGCGGGCAATATTGGGACTGAAAGCAAGATTTCCTTTCTCAAATTTCATGGCTTCCTCACCTACTCTCCCCAGACTTTACCATAAACACTGAAAGACATATTGGGGATTGTCTTACTCCCCAAGTGCCAGAAATTTACAAACTTCTGATAAATATGACAGCCTCGCATTTACCTGCTGAGAGGCAAGAAGGTATACAAGTTAGGAGGGTGGAAAATGGAGTCATATTACCACAACTTATTTGCTGTGTGATTTTGGGCAAAATATTGAACCTCTCTTTGCTGTACTCAAGTGTCCTCTCTGTAAAATGAGGATAATGATAGTGCTTTCCTCATGAAGCAGTTGAAGGACTAAGTGGGACAATATGTGAAAAGAGCTCACATGGTGCCTAGCATGTTGTAAGTGCTGTGTGAGTACTAGACATCATCACTGATGTGGTACCTTTCAGTTTACAGCATTCTTATTCCTGGCCCTCATGATACTTTGTGAGCAAGACCCAACAGCGACTGGCGCCTTTATTTTGTAGGTAGAAATAAAGGCTCAGAGGAAGCAAACTCCTCTGCCCAAAGTGACACTGCTGACAAATGCCAGAAACAGGGCTTAAATCTCCATCTTTCTATTGCAGGCTCTTCTGGTGCCTTCCCCCACATATCGCTATCCTGCAGCGTCTCAGGGCCTAGAGGAACTGAAACAGGCAGAAAGGGCCCCCCTGACCCACAGGACCCACCTTCATGGGGCATGTCTTCTTATCAGGACTTCGCTGGGCTGCCACCTCAAAGCAGTATGCCACCCGCTTCTCAGGGGGCCAGTGGGTGGGGGCCAGCTTCCCCATGAAGTCCTCCAGGCTGATGACTCGATGGTAGGCCTGGAGGGGCTCCAGCTTGAAGTACTTCTGATAGGGCACATGGACCTACAGGAAAAGTGGGGAAAAGCAGGGGGTGGAGGGTCCTCCCTCAGTATCCTAGCGGCTGCTTCAGAGACATCCATTAAAACCATATACTCTAGGACTTCCCTGGTGGTGCAGTGCATAAGAACCTGCCTGCCAATGCAGGGGATGTGGGTTCAATCCCTGGTCCAGGAAGATGCCACAGGCCGCAGAGCAACTAATCCCTGTGCACCACTAGGGAGGCCACACTCTAGAGCCTGTGAGCCTCGACTACTGAGGCCTGTGCACCCCAGGGCCCAAGAACCGCAACGCCTGAGCCTCTGTGCCACAACTGATGAAGCCCTCACACCCTAGAGCCGCACACCACAGCTACAGAGCCTGTGTGCTGAATTACGGAACCCTGTGCACCCAGGAGCCCCTGCCAGCACAGTGAGAAGCCCTGTGCACAACTAGAGAGAGCCCACACACAGCAACAAAGACCCAGCGCAACCAAAAGTGAACAAAGAATGTTTAGTTAAAAAACCCCAACAAACCCATACGCTCTGTGACCCAGAGATCTTAGACTTCGTGTCAGTGGCAAACTTTTGACAAAAGACACCAAGCTTAGAACAGAGGCTGGGAGAAAACATCCGTAAACTAAAGGACAAATAGTAATGCACCTCGTGTTCAAAAATGCCTGCTGATTTGTCAGAAAGAAGATAAATGACACAAAAGAAAACATGGGCAGGGAAGGATAGGAGTGAGCAGCTCACAGCAAAGAGAACCCAAATAGCCAATACACTCAAAAGATGCGCAGGCTCACTAGAATGAGGAAAAAGAAAATGACAACAAGACACCACTTCTTACCCAAGAGACCAACAAAAGTTTAAAAGCTTAACTCTGGGCTTCTCTGCTGGTCCAACGGTTAAGAGTCCACCTGTCAATGCAAGGGACATGGGTTTGATCCCTGTTCCAGGAAGATCCGACATGCTGCGAAGCAACTAAGCCTGTGTGCCACAGCTACTGAGCCGGCGCTCTAGAGCCTGGGAGCCGCGGCTGCTGAGCCCACATGGCGCAAATGCTGAAGCTCTCACACCCTAGAGCCACGCTTTGCAACGAGAAGCCACTGCGATGAGATGCCTGCGCACCACATCCAAGAGTAGCCCTTACTTGCTGCACACAGCAATGAAGACACAGCACAGCCAAAAATACATAAAATAAGTATTTTTTAAAAGCTTAACTCTAATTATTGGAAAAGATATAGCTGATAGTAGAGGCATACATTTTAGAGCCACTACTTTGAAGTATAACCTCTTAGAGCATCTATTAAAAACAGAATTTTAAATGCACCCTCTATCTCTAGGTATTTGCCCTAGACAAGTTCTTGCCCTTTGTACCAGGAGAGGGATAAAGGATGCTCAGTGCCATAATGGAAGCAGTACTGGAAAGAACTTGGAAGAAGTTCCACCAAAAGACACTAAGAAAAAAAGAAAAAGAAAAAAAAAAAAAGATACTTAAGTCCATGATAGTGGTTGCCTCTGAGCGTGGGGGAGGGACTAGGAGTAGCCTCAAACCAAGACAGACTTTATCTTTTAACAACTTTATCTGCAACCTTTTGTTTCTTTTCTTAACAACAAAAAAAGATGAAGCAAATACAAGAAAATGTTAATGATTATCATTGCTAATGGTGAGTACATGGATGGTGATTATATTAATCTCTGCATTTTTCAAGACTTAAGAAAATTTCTTGGAACACTATGAAATACAATTTAGACTTTATCCTATAGGTCAGAGTTTTCAAGCATGTTCCACTAGTTCAGGTGGGTAAAGGGTTCTGCAATAAAAAGGCTCCAGAAATAAACAGGCCTGAGAAATGCTAG
Organism: Oreotragus oreotragus; assembly: GCA_006410675.1. Taxonomy (NCBI): domain Eukaryota; kingdom Metazoa; phylum Chordata; class Mammalia; order Artiodactyla; family Bovidae; genus Oreotragus; species Oreotragus oreotragus. The sequence goes on along the minus strand of SJYX01015317.1, from coordinate 49,432 downwards.
GTTAAGCAGGTTTCCTTATGACAGGACTTCTCGGCCTTTAATACACTAACGTGCATTTGAATCTCCAAATTTGGGGGGAATAAAGAACTGAGAACATAATTTCCCAAACTGACTTAATCACTGCACTGGTTCTACATAAGCCATTGGTGTCCCAATGAGCAGACTTTGAGAACCTTACTTATTAGCAATGAAGTTGCACAAAGGATTTTAATCAGAAATAATATGAGATCTGCTTTCCTGAAAGATCTCTCTGGTGACAGAAGAGAGAATGTCCTGATGGTAAGATTAGAGGAGGGACAGAAAGATTAGGAGGCTACTGCAATGGTCCTTTTATTTGTTCAAGTATTCCTTCAACATGAGTTGGAGGAGAAGGGGGCAACAGAGGATGAGATGGTCGGATAGCATCACTGACTCAATGGGCATGAGTTTGAGCAAACTCTGGGAGATGGTGAAGGACAAGGAAGCCTGGTGTGCTGCAGTCCAGGGGCTCGCAAAAAGACACAACTTGGCAACAAAACAGTAACAACAACAATTCATTCAACAGGTGTTTTTGTTGTTTTGTTTCAACATACATGTCTGAGCATCTCTCGCAACTCTGAGAGATGGGGAAGCATGGACAGGTTAGAAAATGTAAAGAAAGGTGAAGTACACAGTAAAGGGAAGCACTGAGGATGACGTCTAGGTTCCTGGCTTGGTATCCAGGTGAGTGGAGGTGACATAAACTCAGGCTGGAAATACAGGCGGGAACACAGGTTTGAGGGGAAGGTGTTGGCTCTGTGGGTCATTCAAGCAGACTCAAGGGCTGAGGAATCTGAAACACTGGGCCTGTGGTCAGAGAGTCGGGGCCACAGATAAATTTGGAAGGGACATGGAGAATAATGAAAGTTGCGAGCGTCAACAGAAACTTAGAACAAAGCAAATAATGGCAATAAAAGCAACTAATATTTATTGAGTGCTGGATTAGCGCCAGGTGCTATACTCATCATGTTTCATGGACTTGACCACCTAATTGTGAAAGGTAGGAATACAGCCATCCCTAGTTTACTTATGAAGAAACCCGGGCAGACAGAATCTAGATAACCCATCTGAGGTCACACAGCTAACAAGCACACAGAAACAGGAGACACGCCAACATCTGAACAGTGGGTGGGGAAAAAGGAGCCCTTGCTGTAGCACAAAATGGAAAATGCAGACAGGTCGGGCTAAAGCAGGGACAGGCCGTGTCTTGGAGGCCAGGGGAGTAAGCAAGTCCAAGGAGACAGGCTCATGGGGCCCGGTGCCACCGGGAGGTCAGATGAGATAGAGATCAAGAAACGACCCCTGGGTTTGGCAACTCTGAGGTCTCTAGTGACCTTCTGTGAGAACAGTCCCACTGGGGAAGGAAAGTCCAACCAGAGTCGGTTGAGTAACCTGTAGAAAGCAAGAAGAGACTCTGAAAGACTCCTAGCTGAGAAGAGAAGGCAGGTGAACCAGAAGATGAATGGGCCACGTATGAACTGTGACAGTAAGTACAAAAAGTCAGAGCATCAGCTGTGCCCAGTTACTGAGGACTCTCCACGTCATAAGCACTTTACATTGATCGGCTCAGCTGACTCTAAGCGGGAGGGATACCACCATCACCAGCTCACTGAGGGAAGGAGCAATAATTATTTCCAGCCTATTTTAAAGATGAGAAAACTGAGGCACAAGGAAGTCAAGTACCCTGACCAGGTACACAGCTAGTAAGTGGCCAACTCAGGCTGTGACCTCATTACTCTGGCTTTTATCCTCGTTAAAAATCTCTCTAAAAATGGCATGCACAAGAAAAAATAAAAACTATGCAGAGAAAAGGCTGTAAGAAAGAAATAAGGGTGTTTTGCCTATAACCTTTTGAAGTTTATTAAGAACTTTCAAAGTCAATTCACTAAATATTAACTCAGTTCTCACTACCAGACCCCTGGAGTTAAAATGTGAACAAAAACAGACATCAGGCCAGTGGAAGTCATAAAGAATATGCAAGAAATTAAGACCATGCTGGACTTCTCATTCTAAGGGACCCGGTGATGAGGTGGGCGTCAGACTCCTCTAGTTTGTGACCCTGGACATGTTATTAACTAACTCGTGCCTCGTTTCTCCCTCGTAACTGATAATAGCACCCATCACCTGTGACCAATGGGCTGGAAATGGAGTCTGGAGCTTTCAGTCGCAGGCTCTGGAGTCACACAGACATGGGCTTGAATTCCAGTTCTGCTTGTGTGAATGTGCTAAGATACCTAGACTCTCTAAACCTGTTTCTTAACAGAAATGTGATGAGAGGAAAGGAACTAATCCTCATGCAGTGCTCAGAAAGCAGGTGCTGAATAAATGTTAGTGAGTTAGCCAGGGAGGACAGTTCTGGGTGGTGGATAAGGCAAACTCAGGGGGATGGGAGATAAACCCTATAGAAGGATTTGGGGTCAAGCAGAGGTGAGCATGACTAGGGAAAGGTAGACAAGGGCAAACAGCAGGCAGGAGGTACTCACATTGGTGAAAGGAGGCTTGTGATGCTGGTACTCAATCCAAGGAGGTACAGCCAGGGTGCGGTTCAACAGCTTTGCAAATGCCAGGGAGCCCAAGAAATGATCAGCCTGGTTCCCAAAGCGCCCTGGATAGTATATTGCAGGTGACGTGAGGACTGGGGCATTGAGGGCTTAGGGTATGCAAGATTCAGAAAGGGAGCCAGGGATGGGGAGGACCAGGATACCAAGGAGAGCCAGGGGAGCTGGCAGCATGGGACCAAGTCTGGACTCCTGGGTCTGACGGTCAAGGCCCTTCAGGCCCTGCCTCTTCTGCCTCAGTCATTCCAGGTTCATGCTGTTTCCCAAACATGCTCTGCACTTCCCATCCCCTCGGGGAAGGCAATGGCACCCCACCCCAGTACTCTTGCCTGGAAAATCCCATGGACGGAGGAGCCTGGTGGGCTGCAGTCCATGGGGTCGCTAACAGTCGGACAGATTGAGCGACTTCACTTTCACTTTTCTCTTTCATGCATTGGAGAAGGAAATGGCAACCCACTCCAGTATTCTTGCCTGGAGAATCCCAGGGATGGGGGAGCCTGGTGGGCTGCGGTCTATGGGGTCACACAGAGTCGGACACGACTGAAGTGACTTAGCAGCAGTCCCATCCCCACCCCCACGTCTTCGCTCTTGCTGTTCCATCAGCCAGGGGTGCCCTTCTATTTCCTCCCCTCTGTACACGAAGGGGTAACTCCAACGCCTCACTCACTGGGATCCTTTCACGACCCCTCTGCCATATTCAGTCCCCATCCTCCGTCTCCCACCTTGGATAAGCTACTTGTGGTTCTTCCACTCTTCCTAGAATGTCCTTTCCCATTTCCTGGCCTTTGGCCCTTTCCTCAGCCTGTAAATGCCTCAGGGACAAGGGCCCTATCTGATTGTTTCTGTCTTCCCCAGCATGGCATCCATTCATTCATTCCACAAAGAATGTTGAGAGGTCACAATGTGTCAGTATCTCTGCTAGGGGCTGAGACACAGGAGTGAGCAAGGTCAAGGTCTCTGCCTTCAAGGCATTCACAGTCCAGGTAGGGTAACAGTGAAGTTGCTCAGTCGTGTCTGACTCTTTGGGACCCCATGGACTGCAGCCTACCAGGCTCCTCCGTCCATGGAATTTTCCAGGCAAGAGTACTGGAGTGGGTTGTCATTTCCTTCTCCAGGGGATCTTCCCGACCCAGGGATCGAACCCAGGTCTTCCGCATTGAGGGCAGATGCTTTACCGGCTGAGCCACCAGGGAAGGCAGGGTGACATTAAAGATAAACAGATATGTTTGGTGATGGAGGAAATGATGAGATTATTTGGGTTGAGGTCACTGAAGTCCTTTCTGGCGACACTTACAAGCTGTGGCCTGAGGATGGGAAGATGTTGGTCTGGCAAAGGGGCAAGAGGAGGGTGCTCCCAGCTAGGGAATAGTGCAGGCTGCAGGATTGAGCCTGTGTAAGGAACAGAAAGGGATAACTGTGCCTGCAACTGGAACGTCTCCGGAGAAGGGTGTGGTGGAGATGATGCACAGAGGGACAGATCATCATGGTTAGGAGACTGGAGGGATTTAGGAATGAGTGACTTTAAAATGACACTCCACCACCCCCATTTAAACTGCACCCCTCTGACAGCTTTTAGATTCTCCCTTACTCTGCTCTATTTTAATATTCCCATAGCACTTACTCTCCTTTAAGATATGCAATTACTTACTCTTTATGCCTATCTTTTATGGTCTGTTTTTCTCAACTAAATGAAGGCTCTACAAGGGCATAGAGCTTTCCGACTTATCATCACCGTATCCCTAGAGCAGAGAACAGGGCTGGGCACCCAGTAGGTGCCTTATAAACATGTGTTGAATGAACCGCCCAAAGCCAGCGATGGGTCAGTGACATTAAGTCCTACCCCACTAGCTCCATTTACTGGACTCGCAGCTGGCTCAGGCTTTGCGCAAGACATGTCGTAACCTCTCCCGGCCTCGGTTTTCTCATCCGCCAAATGGAAGGCTGGGCAGAGAAGCCCCTCAGTGTCTTTGCCACAGGGGCAGAAAGTCGAGGGGCAGGCCCTGTCCGGCGCTTGAGTCCGTTCCCGGACCTGCCAAGGCGTCTCTGGGAGCCTCAGAGGAGCGGCTTCTCTTTTCCGGGCCTCGGTTTCCCCACTTGGACAGAAGGCTCGGGAGGCCTTACCCATGCATGGGCAGTAGAGCAGGTAACCGGCCGGATCCCAGGAGCCCACGGGCAGCCCCGGGAGCGGCAGAAGCAGCAGCAGGAGAGATACACGCGGCGGCAAGAGCGACGGTGCCCACGCGGCGGCGCCCATAGCGGCTCCAGAGCCAGAGCACGCCGCGGCGCGAAGGCTGGGAGGGAAGGAAGAGCGCGAGCGTCCGCCCCGCTCCCGGCGATCCCCGCGTGCCGCCCGCGCACCGCCCCGGCCGCTCTAGCCGGCGGGCGGGCGGGACCATAGAGATCCCGCGGCACCGCCCCCTCCACGGCTCCAGCGCCCGCTCGCGCGGCTCCCACAATGCACCGCACAATGGCCCGACCGCCGCCACTACCGGGGCCTGAGCGGGCCTGGCGGAGCCCGAGCGCGGCCCGGCCCGCAGCGCGGGGCTCGGAGCGCGGTGAGTCCCGGCGATGACCCCGGGGAACAGCGGGGAGCGGGGCGGGAGGCCGTCTCGCTGCGCCCGCGCGCCGGGCACCCGGAGTGGCAGCGCCCCTCATCGTGGGCCCGTCAGCGCGGTCGCCCACACCCCCGACCCGAGGCCCCCTCTACGCCAGCCCGGCCCAGATAGGCCCCGGCGTGACCAAAACTCTCCTCAGACCCGTTACCTAGGTCTTCGGGACTGGAAGAAACCCTTTGGCCCAATCCCTACCGAGACTGGGACACTCAGCCCTGGAGGTCCCCTACTCCCGACCCCCGCAACCGCCCCCCCCCACCCCGCGCCCGCCCAGGCTCCCTGGAGACCCAGATAACGCGCAGCTGACCTTACCAGGGACCCGGGTCTGGGGGACGCAGATAAGCTGCACCTGCTCCCTCCCCTCAGACACGCCTACCCAGACCCACATAACCCCCTTTGCTGCTCCATATAGTGGGCTCTTTCCCCTCTATTTCCCAGAACCACATAACCCCTTTTGAGGCTTCCCTCAAATATTTGGTTCTGGGGAACCCAGATGAGCTCTACTCATAGTTTCCTCCTCGGCGATCCTACTCCCAACCTCCAGACAGCTTCCACTCCGTACCATTTTGAGACTCTTGAAATTCAGGGAACTCGCCTTTTATTTTAGCCCCTTTAACCTTCCAGCCGCTGTACACCATCCCCAGCCCGTCTCTCTTTCTTTGCGGTGGGTGTGGTGGGGGTCTCTTTGGGATTCAGATAACTCGTCCTTCCGTCCCTCCCTCCCATTCCTGAGACCTCCTCCAGTCTTCTCCCTGAATTTCTGTCCCTTGTCTGGCAGCCGTCCACCCGCGGCCCTCCCAGTCCCGGGGCGTTTCACACCCCCTCCTCCCTGCCACGCAGTATGGTGGTCTAGAAACTGCTCAGGACCAAGCTGTCCCCTGCAAATCCAGTCCCAGGCTATGGCCCTGTCTCGGTGAGGAAAATGGACCTGCAAGGTGCAAGATAAGGGGATATTGGGTGTGGGGAGTTGGTACTTTAACCTATAAGTGTTCCTATCTCCTGGCTTGTGTTTTCCCACCTGTCTGCCTGGGACTCGGAAAGAGCCTAGCCTGGGGTTACTAACCCAACCCCCCAAGGTGAGGCCACCGGATTGGGGTGGGGGTCTAATCAGGTTTCCTCTTGGTGAAAATAGGGCTGTTGTGAGTTGCAGCCATTTGCTCAAGACCTCCTTAGGAGTGGAAGTCATGGGGAATCAGACGGAATCGGGAATCAAAAGGACTCCAAAGAGGGTCCATGTACACTGATAAAACTAGCAGCCCCGGAGTAAATCCAACCCCTGTTAATCCTGTTTGATGTCTCTTGGAATGATGCAAGCCATTGAGACTCTCCAGCCTCCCTGTAATTTAATTCTCTCACCACTGGGGAGTGTGTGTGTGTGTGGCGGGGAGGGGGGGTTGCGAGGCAGCTATACCCATTCCCCCCTTTCCTTCTCACCCTTCTCCAGCCAGTCAGTATATTTTTCCTTGCCCAGGTCAGGACTTTTTTTTTTTTTTTTTAAATCTCTATATATAATTTCCCAGTTGCTATTTTGGGTTCTGCTTAGGGGAAGATTCTGTCCACCCCAAGGAAAGTTCCTGGGTGTGTTTCTTCCTCGGCAGGTGTTGAATTGAGTTCTTCAGATCCCCAAGTAGCTCTTGGGCAGGAGGGATAAAAGCTATTTTAGGGTAGTCACTGAAGTGGAGCTGTTAATCCTCTGTGGGTCTCTAGTTAAGAACACTTAGAGATTAACCCTTTCCTTGCTGCAGGGGGGCTATTTCTTAACAGTTTAGGGGGAGATTTGGGAGATTTCAACTCTGGTGAAGGTGGGAACATGCAACTCAATACAAAAGCAAAGATAATCGCTGCCTTTTGTTGGGTACTTAGTGGAAGCCAAGCCGAATGCTGAGCCCTTTGCATACCTGACTAAAATAATCCTTAAAACAAGCCTGTGAGGTAAGTATTTTTAGTTTTATAGATGAGGAAACAGGCTAATAATGGAGAAAGAACGCAGTTTCTATAGAGATGATGTAACACCATAAAAACTATAGTTTCGTCAGAAGGGCAGCAGACATCATGGCACACAGCAGAGGACAGATAGATGAGGGAGTAATCTGCCTCCTTTAAACTTCCAAGAGGGCCGTAGAGAATTTTTAACTACGGAGCCTTAATAATAGAGATTCCTAAACTGAAGGAACTCAGGCCCAGGATATGGTGCTGGAGAAAGATAAAGTAAAGGGGGACTGGCTCCGGGGGATGTGCTGAGGGTCAATTGTGGGGGAAAAGAGGAAGGCTGCATTCTGGGGAGGTGTTGGGAAGGGAAGGAAACTCGCTCTGAGGCCTGAGAAGTCACATTAAGGGAGGAAAAGAACGTACTACTCAGGCCCTGTGCCGAAAAGGAGACACAATTAGATCTCAGAGGCTGCATTGTTTGTATTCACACATATTATGTCAGATGTTTCAAGAGTGTTGTTTCACTGAATTTTCCATGAGAATATTGGTAGGTAAGGAGAACTAATCTCTCTTTCAGAAATTGAGGAAACTGAGGTTCAGAGAAACTAACCTACCCGTGGTTTCAGTCAGTAAGTGGCAGCTCTTCTGATAGTAAGTCCAAGGTTCTTTCCACAATACCTCCCTCTTGATATCAGGCGCCAGAAGGAATCTTAGGATGAAAATATACCGAGTTATACCAGTAACTGGGAGGGATTGATTGTGTTTGTTTTATGGGAACAGGTTCTGTCAGCTTCTACAGTTGTTAAGGTTAGAGTGTGAGACCAGAAGAACAGCTTTGAAAGAGAAGCAGGATTTTTTTTTTTTCACAGTTTTGTGGAGAAGAAATCCGAAGAAATAGGCCTTCTGATAATGTGGGAGAGGCCCAGGAATCTTCCTGGATGAGAGGAGTTTGCAGACAAAGGACAGGGAGAAGAACTAGATTTTCTAAAGGATTCCTGAGGTAACACTAAAGCCAAAGCTTCAGTACGTGCAGATCAGGGCAAGCACATGGCTGCTGCCTGCCGCCTTTGCTTCTGTCAGTGCAACCTCGTGAGCTCTTCTTAGCCACCACCAGCTTCTTTCCTAGAAGCCCATTACTCACCCTTTCAGTAGCAGCGTACTACACTGCTGTGTCTTGTTTGTGCTTGTTCAGGAGAACAGATGAGGTAGATGTGTGGGAGGTGGGGGACGTACTGTTCTCTTTCTGAGTTTGTGCGGAATTTCCAGGGCTAGGCTTCCCTCTCACGTCAGCCAAGTGATGCGACTTGCTTCCTTCCCTCTGGCTGCCATTCCCAGCTTTCCAGAGGCGGAGGTGCGTGATTTCACGGTGGGTGGTGGGGGGCAGAATTTGACTTTGAAGATGGGGGAAGTTCCTTCCAAACTAGATTTTCAAATTCATGCTCGCTCTCTACCCAATTCCAAGCTGCCTAGTAATCACTGGTATTATGAACAGGTAATTCCACCTTTTGGAAGAAGGGAGGACTTAAACAATAAAAGCCAGACATCAGAGGCCCTTGAGGTTTATCATGCAGTAGGCAAATATGCCATGATTCGAAGGCTCAAGTGGGACTAGTTTTTAGTGTTAGCACATGAGTCATGCAAAATGCAGCCACCTTTGTGCAGATCTTTCTAGGCACATCTCCACTCGTGATGGGGAAATTGTTTATCATATTACATTGCAGTGTTTCTTCAATAAGAGGAATGGTCCCTGAACAGGACATAGCTCATGTTAATGATGAGCAAAGCTCTCTCGGGCATGAACCCGCTGATCCCATCATCTCGTTCACGGCCAGCCTGTTGGTTGAATGGTCACTGTAAGCAGCAGGTGCTAATGAGCTGAGCAAGCATTCTTTGGCCCACAGCTAGTTTGTGCAGTTGGAGCCCTCCCCAGATTCTCGTGGACAATCCCCACATACCCGCTTTGCTCCCTTCACATGGAAAAGCCTCATGACCAAATTTTGGCATGAGCTCTTCAAAGGAAATTCCCCTGTTGTAGCAAGTTACATTGAGGTTGGTAACCTGTTGGTATGATGAGCTTGTGAGTGTGAATGTGGGTCTGCTGTGCCCCCTTTGAGAATTAATGCCCTTTCTCTCTTCCTCTGAGTTGATGTCAGTAAAGAATTTGTGTCACCTATGCTCACCTATGCTCACAACCCAGTAGAAAGACTTCAAGATATTGGCTCCCCCTTTGGAACTCAGTTTAAACCAGAACTGCCTGAACATGTTAGCCTGTAAGAATCCACTTGCATTCAGTGACTTATGTACTCATCTAAAAGAAAGTTGAAAGTCCTTTTCTAGATGCTAGGTGTGTGGAGATGAAAAATATATAATCTGAGCTCTCAAAGTATCTGAGTTTGGTGGTGGAGTCTGAGTTGTAATGCAAGTATGTTACCTGTTCACATTGGAGACATGCATATGTTCTGTGAGGGTCTGTAGGAGGGGCCGCTCAGCACCTTGGTTATTGGACGGGCTTTGCTAAAGAAGTGTGGTTTGGGCCCTGAGACCAAGAGACCCAGAGTAGTGGTGGAGGGCAGGATGGGACCAGCACTGGTTTAGTGGAACTGCTGAGTCTGCTGTTGCCTCTTCAGATGAACCTCTTGATGTTGATGCACTGCTGAGAAACACATCTGGCGCAGAGGCTGACTCTCCAGGGTGTAAATTTCCTAAGTAAAGGCTTCTTTCTCTTCTGATGCCTTTTGGGCATTTTATTGCTCCTTAGCACCTCCACGAGAAGGAGAATTGTAGAAAGTGAGGAGGAGGCAGGGTGAGGAGGAGGAGACGCTGCTGTCTAAATTTAGTGGAAAGGATGTAAAAGCGGAGTTGGAAGGGAAAAGGAGTTTAGGGCTTCTACTTCCTCTCATTATCCTGTTTCCTATTAGCCTAGGTGGTACTAGTAATAATAGTTACCATGTAGCACTTACTAGGTGCCCAGCCTTCTGCATTTAACCCTCAAAAGGTCCTTATGATGTGGGAGATTATTAAGCCCATGTTGTAAATGAGGAAACAGCTCAGGAAAGTAAGTAATTGGCTGAAAGTCACATGGCTTCAAAGTGGAAGGGCTGGGATGGAACTGGGGCTCTGCCTCCAGAGCCCATGTTTTCATGGTATTGGGCTCCCTAACACCAGGTGTTCTGATGTTTCAGGTGAAGAGATTGTTTTCTGAAGGCTGCGTTGGAGGCTGTGACAGAGCACAGAGCCCTGTGAAGCTGATGGGGAGGCTTTCTCAATAACATGGCCCTTCGCCATTAGCCTTGCCATGACCACATTTTTCACCAGCGTCCCCCCCTGGATTCAAGATGCAAAGCAGGAGGAGGAAGTGGGCTGGAAACTAGTGCCCAGGCCTCGGGGCCGGGAGGCGGAGAATCAAGTGAAGTGCCAATGTGAAATCTCGGGGACACCCTTCTCAAATGGGGAGAAGCTGAGGCCTCACAGCCTCCCCCATCCAGAGCAGAGACCGTATAGCTGCCCTCAGCTGCACTGTGGCAAGGCTTTTGCCTCCAAGTACAAGCTGTATAGGTAGGTGACATTCCCATACCTCTTCCTGCCCTGAGGTTCCCAGGGAGAAAGCCAGAGAGACTCCACTGAGTGTGGGACTTCATCTGTGGCAGAAGAGTAGAGGTTAATTTGTCCCATAAGTGTATCCTATATGTCAACCATTTGAGGTCACTCACTGAAAAATAATGGTGGTATTTTTTATTCAGACACTAGACTCTGATGGGTACAATATCAGATATTGATGAACAGACTAGATTTTTTTTTTTCTTTCAATACAGGCTTACCTCATTTTATTGCGCTTCACAGATGCTGCTTTTTTTTTTTTTTTTACAAATTGAAGTTTTGTGGCAACTTTAAGTCAAGAAAGTTGGTCCAGTTTTCCAACTTTCCAACAGCATTTGCTCACTTCATGTCTCTGTGAAGAATTTTGATAATTCTCACAATATTTCAAACCTTCCACCATCAAAAAGATTACAGCTTGCTGAAGGCTCAGGTGATGACTAGCACTTTTTAGCAATAAGGTATTTTTTTCTTTTTTTTTTTAGTAATTTTTTTAAAGGTGATATGGACTGTTCTTTTAAAGTCTTTATTGAATTTGTTACAACATTGCCTCTGCTCTTTTATGGTTTGGTTTCTTGGCTGTGAGGCTCATGGATTCCTAGCTCAGTCAAGTCTGCACCCCCTGCATTCGAAGGCGAAGCCCTAACCACTGGACCACCAGGGAAGTCCCCAGTAAAGTATTTTTAATTAAATATATACATGCTTTTTTAGACATAATGCTATTGCACACTTAATAGGCCACAGTATAGTATAAACATAACTTTTAAATGCACTAGGAAACCAAAAAATTCATGTGACTCCTTACTGTGACTTTTGCTTTATTGCAATGCGCTGGCACCAAGCCTGCGATATCTCCAAGGTGTGCCTGTGCTACTTTCCCTACCTGTGTCAGGTAATGGTGAGAATATTAGCCCAAATTAGGCATCAGCCTTAGAAGTTTAGAAAGAAAAGGAGACCCTCTGGTCCAATCTGTAAATTGTAAAGTGCAGGCTCAGAGTGGAGAAGTTAACTTACCCAAGGTCGTATTGCTCACATGATTACTTATGACTCTGTAGAGTCCTCTGGGTTAGAAGATTTCCTGAAACTTGTAAGCGCAAGAACCCCTGTCTAAAGTGAAATGGAATGTGAAAGCCCTGGTGTAAAGCAGATATGACAGAGCAGCTTTGAAGGGAGCAGGGCCTGCTCAGAAGTAGTTTTGATTTTATCCTTGCCTTTCCATCAGAGGACCATGAGCGTGCCCTTTGCCAGTGATGCAGACTGCCTGCTGCACAGCCATTCATCCCTCGACCATGAGCTCTTGTCACATACCAGGCACAGTGTTCAGTGACAGGGACAGACAGTTCCTATCAGTGAGCCAGACAGATGTAGGGGGAGGGGTTGCTGACCCTCCTTGAGTTTACTGTCTTAATAGCAGGGACAGACAGCACACAAATAAATACGTGAACGAGATGACCACAGAAAGCCTCTAGTTCCTTGTCTGGAAAACAGTTGATAGGAAGGAACTAAAACAGGTAACAGGGTTGTATGTGACCAGGATTGCCCTCATGACAGTTCTGTGGTACTCACCTGTGTGCTCCTGTGTCTTAGGTGGATATCAGTTGAGGGTATCCTTGTAGACTTTCCTAGTGGCGGTCTGAGTGTCAGTGGGAGGCTCCAGGAAAGGTCCTGGGCCAGGAGACAGGAGCCTTGACTCCATCCGGAGCCACCGCAGAATTTTAGGCAAATTACTAAACCTCATTGGGCCTTTGTTTTCTCACCTTCAAAATGAGGGAAATAGACTGTGGATCACTCAGCATCTTCCTCTCATGTTACCATGCCACTTATGTCACAGGAGATTAGGTGTGAGCACTCACAAGAACATGAGGATAATGGGTATGATTGATATCTTCCAGGTAGAGAGAATCACTGGGTGCCGTGCTAGAGACAAGCAGTGGCATATCTAAGTGAATCCAGGTCTTGAGAAGGTCTGGGTTTAAGTACATTTTAAACCCAGAAAATTGTCTGCCACTTACTGACTGGTGGGTGGGGCTGTCCTATGCGTCAGCTTCTTATGTAGAACACAGGGTTAGTGACACAGCTCACGTGGGGCTTGTAAATGATGGGACCTCAAAGTCTTGCTGAGCTGATTCTGAATACCATAGAGCTCTGGATTATAGTTCCTGGATTCAGCTCTGGTTTCCAGCCAGATAGGAGCAGAAGCAGGTAAACCAAGGGGCACTGAGATCCCATATCACAAACACATCTTCTGAAACATTTAAATGCTTTATGTGGCAAACAATTTAAATGGTACAAATGGACATACAGTGAAAAATAAATTGTCACACTTGAAGCCACTGTTCTCTTCAAAGGCAACCATTGGCGTCAGTTCTTCGTGTATCCCTCTTGAGACATTCAAACATGTATTCCCTTCCTTTTTTATTTTCACAGAGGATTGTGTTACATACACCATACTGAACTTCCTTTTTTGACTTGGCTTGCTGTTTCTTGGGAGATTGTTCCAGATCAGGAAGTTTAGATATATTTCATTTTCCCTTTATTGTGTCATTTAAATTTTTATAAATACACTTTTTGTTGCAAAGGAAATACATTCACGTAATTCAAAATTCAAAAGGTATACAATGAAAATTCTTCATCACGCCCAGAAAAGCTGCCCTTTCTTCTTCCCATGGGTAGCCAATGTTAGTTTCTTGTGTATCCTTTCAGAAATATTTTAAGCTCATATGTGCAAACATGCATAAATTTTTTCTCTTTTCCAATGCATGGTACCATTCCATAGGCACTACTCTGTCTCATAGCTTTTTCCCACTTTATCTAGGAGCTTGTTACCTGTAGTATATATAAAGCTGTCATTATATTTAAAAGTTAAGGTGGGAATTCCCTGTCATTCCAGTGGTCAGGACTTCACACTTTCACTGCTGTGGGGCTGGGTTCCATCCCTGGTCAAGGAACTGAGATCCCACAAGCTGCACAGCCAAAAAAATGTTGAGTCATTTTTATGGACTTAATTACTTATTTAGCCAGTTCCCTACTGATGGACATTTATATTGTTCCTGATATTTTTGCTGCTGAATTCAATGCTGCAGAGAATAGCAGCACATGTGGTTTTGCAGGTGGTAGAGGATAGAATGTAGTTGGCATGGCATTCCATTCCATCACATGCCTCTACCACAGTTTTCGTGTCTAGTTGCCTGTTAGTGCACAACTCCGTTGTCTAGCCAGCCGTCATGATCTCCTTTCTTTCTCCTCTGTCCTTCATCCCTGTCTGCAGGCACATGGCCACCCACTCAGCCCAGAAACCCCACCAGTGCATGTACTGCGATAAGATGTTTCACCGCAAGGATCATCTGCGGAACCACCTGCAGACCCATGACCCCAACAAGGAGGCCCTCCACTGTTCTGAGTGCGGTAAGAATTACAATACAAAGCTGGGCTACCGGCGCCACCTGGCCATGCATGCCGCCAGCAGTGGTGACCTCAGCTGCAAGGTGTGCCTGCAGACCTTCGAGAGTACCCAGGCCCTGCTGGAGCACCTGAAGGCCCACTCACGACGGGTAGCAGGTGGTGCCAAGGAAAAGAAGCACCCCTGTGACCACTGTGACCGGCGGTTCTATACTCGTAAGGATGTGCGGCGGCACCTGGTGGTCCACACAGGCCGGAAGGACTTCCTGTGCCAGTACTGTGCCCAGCGATTCGGCCGCAAAGACCACCTGACACGTCATGTCAAGAAGAGCCACTCACAAGAGCTGCTCAAGATCAAGACAGAGCCAGTGGACGTGTTAGGCCTAATCAGCTGCAGCTCCACAGTCAATGTGAAGGAAGAGCTGAGTCCTGTGCTGTGCATGGCCTCTCGGGACGTGATGGGGGCCAAGGCCTTCCCTGGCATGTTGCCCATGGGCATGTATGGTGCCCACATCCCTACCATGCCCAGTGCGGGCATGCCACACTCCCTGGTGCACAACACGCTGCCCATGGGCATGAGCTACCCTCTGGAATCCTCACCTATCTCTTCCCCAGCTCAGCTTCCTCCAAAATACCAGCTTGGATCTACCTCATACTTGCCCGACAAATTGCCCAAAGTGGAGGTGGATAGTTTTCTGGGGGAGGTTCCTGGAAGCCTGTCGCTCTCATCCGCTGAACCCCAGCCAACCTCACCTCAGCCGGCAGCAGCTGCGGCCCTCCTAGATGAAGCACTGCTCACCAAGAGCCCCGCCAACCTCTCTGAGGCTCTCTGCGCTGCTAATGTGGACTTCTCCCACTTACTGGGCTTTCTTCCTCTCAACCTGCCCCCATGTAACCCACCTGGGGCCACAGGAGGCCTGGTCATGGGCTACTCCCAGGCTGAGGCTCAGCCCCTGCTCACCACTTTGCAAGCTCAGCCTCAGGATTCCCCAGGAGCTGGGGGACCGCTGAACTTTGGGCCACTGCACTCCTTGCCACCTGTCTTCACCTCTGGCCTGAGCACCACGACCCTGCCTCGTTTCCACCAGGCATTCCAGTAGCCACAAGGAGGCCCTCAGCTCAGTCCTGGCTCTGTCAGGGAGCCTCAGTACCTATCCCATCTGCATCCCCTATGAAGGCAGCTGAGCTTTCAGAGCTGGGTTCAAAAAGAAACAATTCCAGTATCTGTATGGAGCACTTGGTTTGGGGGCTTAAGCTCCAGGATTAGTTCCAGGAGGAATCTTGAGCCCCAACCCCATGAAAAGATGTCATACAATAGGACTTCAGGTATTTTTACTTTTTTAAAAAAATCTGAATCGGGAGCCACACCTAGCCTTCTCCCTCTCCAAAGCATCGGAACCTCCTTCTCTTTGAAGAAGGGAGAGGTCTCTTGAAGACACAGAGGGGTTTACTTCGGATGACCTCGAGAGAAGTAGCCCAAGAAGCCCGTCTTCTGGTCCCAGCCTGCAGACCCCCCCCAGCAGTTGGTCAGGCACTCCTGCAGAGGGTCCATCGCCTGCTTCCAGTCAACAGGCAGGAGGGAAGGCCTCTGCCTGTTGTTCCCCATTACCTCCATCCCTCCTGTCCTCACACCCATTTTCAGTCAGTGTTTTCCAGGAACGGTACCGTTTACACAGTCGCTTCGGACACACCATTTCACCTCCCTTGCTGAGCTGTTAGCCTTAGAATGATTGCAGTGAACATTGTTTACACACCGTGAATCCATTCCCACCAGTCCGTTCCAGTTGGCACCAGCCAGAACCACTTGGTACCTGGTGTTAACTGGAGCCCTGTTTACAAGGCGGAGTCGGGTCCCGACTTCTCTTCAGTTGAGGTCACATTTTTCCCCTGTGGGGAAATAAACTGACTTTGGACTGCTTCAGTCTTTGCCATCTTCCATGACTGTGTCTGTTCTTGCCTTCCTTGGCAGAGTCCACAGGAGACAGGCAAGAAGATTGGAGCAGTTTTCTCACAGGTCTGCAATTCTGTTTTTCTTCAAGTACATCGTGACCCCCTCATCCTCGTTTTGAACTGGAGAGAGGGGAAGAAATGAAAGGCATGCCCACTCCCACTCCCCCCTCCCCATTCCTTAATCCCTACCCTGAATATCATGAGTTGTTATTGGTCTTGGAAGGAGGGATTCGGGTTCTAGGCTGGTGTGGATAGCAAAGGAGAGGGTGTGAGCTTCTCATATGTCTCTCCTACCTGTCCCATTTTCAGGAAGTTGTGGAATTGTTGGAAGAAGAGTTTTCAGAAAGTTAGGACTGGGCAGATAATTAAGTCCTAATCATCATCGTATCATGTATGGGGGGTATACACCATGTATGGGACGAATCATGGGAGGTATACATCATTGCCTCCCATACCAAACTTTTTTCTTCTCCACAGTGTTCCTCCTCTCTCTTCCACTTTGCAGTCCCTCTGGACTCAAGGCCACTGTGCATAGACTTCTCTGCTCTCCATCAAAGAACTTCCACCTTCCTCTTGTGGCCCCTCACTTTTGCCCTCAGTACTCAGCAAGTTTTCTTGCAATAAACGATTAATTCTCTTGACTTGTGGGGCTCCCTTGTTGCAGACAGCACAGCTCTTGCCCAACTGAACCTCACCCCTGCTTCATCTCAGTTCTGCATGGGCTTCGCTCTTCCCGCTTGTGGAAGGGAGGCCTCTCAGGGACCACCAGTATGGGGCCCTCTTGAGACACTTCCACTCTGATTCAGAAACACACTTCTACCTCTTTACTGTTAACTCCTACAGATGGCAGCCAGCAGTTTCTGGGCACTTCTCTCAGCAGGTGCCTCATACTGGCTTCTGGCTTCTTCACTAGGGTTTCAGGACAGACTACCAAGGAACTGCCTCAGCCTCCTCCCAGTTCTCCCTGTCCCCGTCCTGTCTAGAAATCACTTTGGTTTATGAGCAGGTCCAAGACCCACGCTTCTGCTTCAGTGCAGGCCAGTACTCTTTCTTTGAGGTGAAAGCCTTAAAATGTAGCTTCCTGGCCCTTGATAGGAAGCAATGTGGAATGAATAAACATGTTTTCATTTAGGCAGGCTAGCTTGGGATACCTTCAAAAAAAAAAAAAAGACAAAACCAGATATAAAGATGTCTGGCAAGATTAGAATCAGACTAGGTGATTTACTTCTAAAAATTAGCTTCAGTGAGTCCCAGGGACTAATTAAGGTTTACTTTTAAAAGCGTCCACCTTGGTACGCAGCCCCCTTCTGCATGCTATGCATGTTACTGGGACTCGTATATAGGAAATGGTAAGTGAGGACCCAGTTGGGACTCAGTGCCGCCATTGTCCTTGTCGTCTCTGACCTTCGTCACTAGACCCAGCAACCCTCGCCCCTCCTTACCACCTTTTCTGCACCTTTTGTTTACAGAGGTAAAGGGGCCTCTGGCTATGGAATATGAAGTCTTGGACTGTTAGAGGAGTCCCTTCTCTTTGCTTGCTCTTTCCTGTCCCTTCCTTGAATTCTCTCCCCAATTAGTGATGCTGGGAAACTCATAGGACAGGCAAAGCAACTTTAAAACCTTGTAACTTGGGGCCTTGCCCCTCCTCCCCTCCTCTTCCTTCTAGTCCTGTTCTCCCATTCCTTCAATGCCCTTCCCACCCACAAAGAATTTTCCTATCACTGTGAACTTTGCTGATGCAGAGGAACATCTGCCTTCGCCTTTTTTTTTTTTTGGACTGTAGATAGCCAGCAATTTCTTAAACCTCCCTTTCCAAAAAAAAAAAAAAGTCCTTGACCTGTTGTGCAAAGGATAAGAACAGCTTTATCCTGCTCAGTACCAAACCCACTTCAGTACCCTTACTGAGGCCATGAGAGCCTAGGGGTTTCTGCCCAGGATAGGAGCCATGGCATGTTGGCAGAGACCAAACAGGGACCATGAAAAGGGGTGATGTCCCCTTCCCCACCGCCTCCAACCTCTGTCAGCGATGAGGTGTCCTGAATAGTGGTAGGCACCTCCCCCTCTGCACAGAAGCTAGTCAGGGTTGAGTGCAGTCTTGGAGGTCCAGGGGGTAGTAGCATGCCAGCTGGGTCAGCTCAGAGGATCTGTACATCTTGGGAGAGGGGAGAGGAACAATGAGTTTTTTTCCAATAACCTTTTACAAATGGCATTCTGTGCATGGAAATCCGGGAAGCAGGTGTGATTCCTTTTTTGCTCGTAGATATTGTCTTAAGTTGAACTTCTACTGCCCTAAACTTTTCCCCTAGTAGCCCTTTAAGTCCCTATGCCCCCTTCTTTTTGGTAGCTGTTTTCTCCAGCCCCCCTCCATCTCCCCTCTTGTCTAGGAGCTATTTTTAAGCACGACTTTTTTAACAGTTTATATTGTACAGGATCAATATTTTGCTTTTTAACAAGGATATTTATGTAATAAACTTTTGCCTTAGGCAGGTGTTGGCCAGAAAAGTCCAGATTCCTCTGGGACCCCACCCTGGCCTCTCCTGGAGCTCTGAACCTGCTGTGGAAGGAACTGGCTGTGACCTCACCACTGGAAAGTAGGGTCTGTGGCGAGGGAAACGGGTGTACTGGTTCTGACAGGAGGAGAATCCACCATGGTAATCAAGTGCCTCTGTGGAGGGGTTTGAAAGGAAATGTTCTAGTTCAGTTTCTTCAGATGTTCGCCTACTTCCTTAGCGGGTTCTCCCCATAATGCACCTCTCCAACTCTCACCATTTGGCACTGGAACTCCTGAAACACCACTTCTCATACACCCCCCTCCCCTCCCCCCCGCCTCCCAGTGGTCAAGGCTTTGGAGCCACTCTTTCGTAATACCAGATTATTTAAAGAGAAAAATACAAGACAAAACCTTCTAGCACTTTGTAAACACAGTGAATAACCTCTTGGAGTATTTTTGGCTTTATATAAAACAAGGTTTTTAATTGTAAAATATAAGTGCCATTAGAAAATGCACAGGGCCTATCTTTGTTAAAGTAGATTTTTCAATGTTTTACAGAATTACATTTTCAAAAAAAAGTTTTTATAATGAAGTTGTTTATTAAAAACTTCTGAATGATGTGTTTGGAAGTTGTGAGCCTGTCTCATTGGGAAGGGGCTGGAGAGAACCTGAGGAAGGAGTCTAGACGTCGTTAGCATCCAAGGGGATGGTGGGTACGATGGAACACACAGTGAGAACCCTTCACATTAGCACCCACAAGCCCTGTACTCTGAAATGAAAGGTCTTTGAGGTAAGTGGCAAAATGCCACTTAATAATCTTGGATGCAAGAATCAAAAAATCAAGTGGACTCAATGAAATTTCATATCACTGCAAATGCCAGATGGAATGCAGTCTTGAGGTTAGTATTGGTTCAGCATCTCAGACATGGTAGGCTAACATTCCTGTTTCTGCCATATCTTGTCCAACTGTGACCATCCTCAGGCCCTTCCATGTGGCTTGTCCCTTTATCAAAGCGTGCTGCCACGATTCCAGTCATTCTCACACAGTGCTGACTCGGAACGGAAAGGGACCCTTTCCAGGCCCCCTAAGTAGAGGAGTCCTTTTATTCACAGGAGCCCTGTAAGCATCTTCTGTCTCATTGGCCTTGATGGTGTTCTGTGCCATTCCCAAGCCAGTCACTGTAGACCAGTGGTGACAAGACTGAGCCAAGGGGAGGAGTGTGTTCTCAAAGGAACTCTGACATACTGTTAGGATGAGGAATGGATGCTGGTTGTCCAAGAAAAAAAACATCATCCATGGCTCAAGGTGCACAGCTGGTCGGTGACAGAGCTAGGACTTGACCTTGCCCACACTTGTGCTTACCCATCTGGTTCAGACAAATTCTTGAAAGGAGTCATGGCTTCACCTGATGTTGCTTGGCCAGTCCAGCGAAGGCAGTCATCACTGTTCTGAGCCCCATCCCTTGTACTGAGTGAGATCCTCTCATCCGAGGCTCAGACTGAGCTTGCTTTTCTGTGGTCTGGAGCCAGTGTCCATAGTGAAGCAGTGCAAATCACTCCAGTCCAGCCCAAGACTTTATGGGACATCCCATGTTAATGTGTGTTAAGAGGTTGTTTTGTGTTCAAAGGCAGTGGGCTGGCCCTTCATCTCTTTGGCTTGTTGACCTGTGTAACTCCACCCTAATGGGTCAGACCTCTGCTAGGGCCCCAAGGACATCCACTTTACCATCCAGGAGCTGCATTCCTGGGAGTGGGTCTGGCGGCTCAAAGCCGTCTTTTCCATTGGATAGGAAGAAGCTGAAGGCTTTTCGGAGGAGGTGGCAAAGACTTTCCAGTGAGGGGGTGGAGTATTAGGTGTACTGACCACCATGGGCCACAAGTTGAGGAGCTGAGATAGCAGGACTGCAGGCATGTGCAGGATTAGGGCTGCAGGGGTTGGTCCCCCCAGGCATAGGCCCTACACTTCAGACTAGAGTTCACATTTGTAAAATGGAAACAGAACAAGGGGTAGCCCAGGCCCAGGAGGAGGTAAAGCCATGTTCAGCCCACCAGGCCGTGAGGACCCAGCTCTCAGAGGGAAACCAGGCAGAGACCCACCTGCTCCCTGGTTGGGTGCATCTGGGAAGTTCCCTGCCCCTGACTCTTCCACTTCAACCCCTTTTCTTCCTTTTGCCACAGATATTTTGAGCACCTCTGTGTGCCCAGCGACTANCAGAGGGAAACCAGGCAGAGACCCACCTGCTCCCTGGTTGGGTGCATCTGGGAAGTTCCCTGCCCCTGACTCTTCCACTTCAACCCCTTTTCTTCCTTTTGCCACAGATATTTTGAGCACCTCTGTGTGCCCAGCGACTACGATACAAGTTTCAGTCTGGTCAGAGACCGAAGGATACCTCTTGAGTCCTTTGCATTTGCCTGAGTAATTTATCCTCTGCAAAACTACCCCAAGGCCACAGGAGAGTGGGCACCGAGCAACTACCCCCTGTCCACCGCAGGTGGGAAAATTACTGCTCGGCGTGGTGGCTCTGATGGACGGTTCTGGCTGTGACCTGGGTCCCTGTTCAGAGCTGTTCCTTGCTTGCTACACTCCTGCACATCACTCCCTTTCCACCCCCGCCTTCTAGTTCTGTCTGGGTGCCTGCAGTCGCAGCCCCCTGCCCCTCCATCGGGTCCCTCGCCCCTTATTAGCTAGGGAGCCCTGGTGAATCACACCCGAAAAAGGGTGGGGGCGAAAGGGGGCGGGGCGAGCCCCGTAGGAGAAGACCGCGCGTCTCCGCCTCCTGCAGGCCGTCCGCTCGGGTCGCTGCCAGCCACCCAGCCGTCCCTCTTGCGGAATCCGCAGCGTCGCCCCAAGCTCCAAGCCCCTCCAGGCTCGGGGCTCCCGCAGGTTATGGTCGGGGGTCCTGGAAACCGCCGCGCGCCGGGTCCCTGCGTCTGGGGCCCGAGAGGCTGGGGGACGCGGGTACCCAAGACCCCACAGCCCGCCCTGCAGCTGCCCCGCCTGTGCGGGAGCGCCAGGAGGAGGCCTCTGCGCCCACTGACCTGAGCCCGGAAAACCGGCCTTGTCGGAACGGCGCCTCAGCAACCTGTCGCACAGAAGGGTGGGGGCTCGAGCTGGAGCCAGCGGGAAGGTCGAGGAAATGACGACTGAGAAGGGCGCCATCTTCATGGAGGAGGCGGAGGTGGGGGGTGTGGGGAAGCAGCCAGTGGGAGAGGGGGTGAAGCTGGTGGGGGAGAAGCTAGAGGTGGGAGCGGAGGCGCACGAAGGCCTGGGGCCCCTGGACTTGGTGGCCCAGGTGTGGACTCGCTGGAAGCCGTCAAGTGGGGAGCAGGAGGCCGTGAGTGCCCAGGCAGACAGGGCCTACCTACGACTGGAGCGCAGCTCTGGTCGCACGCGCCAGTTGTACCTGGTCCCAAGGAGCTACATCATCCAGGATATTTCTGGCTTCTGGGTCACTGCATTCCTGAGAGGCTAGAGGCCACTATTACAAAGGACATAAGGAAACTGTTCACTGTCTTGATTGTAATAATGGTTTCATGGCGTGTGTATATATGTCAAAACATGGTACTGAGCCCTGGTGATCCAGCGGTTGACTCTGTGCTTCCACTGCAAGGGGTTGCAAGTTTGATCCCTAGTTGGGGAACTACAATCTCACATGCCACACAGCATGACCAAATATATATATTTCAACAACATATCAAGTTGTGTAGTTTGTCAATTGTAATTTAAAATATAAACAAAATCTTTTAAAAAGGCAGCTATAGTAGTGGTTAGAACAGGTTTTGGAAGCTGGCTTCTTCAGTTGAGTACTACTACAGCTCTCACCTGCCATGGGATGGCTCAGCAGTCTACCTGAACCACTGGGGCTTGTAACGGCCTCTGTTCAGTTGCTCAGTCGTGTCCGAGTCTTTGCGACCCCATGACTCACAGCATGCCAGGCCTCCCTGTCCATCACCAACTCCCAGAGTTCACTCAGACTCGTCCATCGAGTCGGTGACGCCATCTAGCCATCTCATCCTCTGTCGTCCCCTTCTCCTCCTGCCCCCAATCCCTCCCAGCATCAGAGTCAAGGAGGCTAATAACAGAACATGCCTCAGAGGATCATATTCAAGATTAAGTGAGCTAACACATGAAAAGTATCCACAGTGTCTGGAACACAGGAAGTATCCCATGAATGGCAACCAGCATCTAAAAACTGGTTCAGCATTAAGACTGGGTGGACCTAACAGACAACTATTGTTTTTGTTTGCTGTGCATCCCTTACTATGGTGAATCGTTTCCTCGTCACCCATTCCACGTGACTTTGGTGGGCAGAAATTCACAGTACCCAATATCCTTGGAGTATGCAGCCTGTTAATAGTACTCAGTCCCCCTAGATGTGGTGACTGGTCCAAGATGTACAAACAGTAATCCCAGGTGGGCCCCTTAGAGACCTTTCTTGGCATTTATCTATGTTGAATATACTAACATAATGGGAAGTCTTTTTCTTCTGGGCTTTCTTAACTGGCTAATGTAGGCCTTGAACTTCCCTGGTGGCTCAGATGGTAAAGAATCTGCCTGCAATGCAGGAGACCTGGGTTTGATCCCTGGGTTGGGAAGATCCCCTGGAGGAGCACACGGCAACCCACTCCAGTATTCCTGCCTGGAGAATCCCCATGGACAGAGGAGCCTGGTGGGCTACGATCCATGGGGTCACAAAGAGTCAGATACAGCTGAGTGACTGAGTACAGCACAATGTAGGCCTAGATTGGTCTATGCCATGCTGTGCCGGCCTCCCACAGAGGAAGACTGTTGACAGTGGGATAAAATGGTACAGAGAAAAGCAGTGACAACAGGGAGAATCTTAAGGCTATCCTTTGTGCCCCTGGATCTATCCAGACCTGAAGCCAAACCACTCTTTTCCTTGATGACTTATGAGCTAATCAGTCCTTGGGGCTTTGGGAAGTGTGACCCATCCCTACTGCCTGACACCAAAGGAGTCTTACATGACAGGTGACGTGAGCGAGCAGCAAACCATTAGAGCTGGGAGTCCTTTAAAAACCAGGCTCACTGCTGCCAATGCTCACACTCACTTGCCATTTCCTACCTGGGGGCCAGAGAGGCATGCTGAGTGACTCAGTATGGAGGGGGTGGGCAGGTGGGAGAGGCTCTGAACATGCACCAGGCAGAGTGGCAGAAAGCCTCATGGGAGACTGAGCTTTAGGGGTAACCACTCAGCTCAACCCACTGGGGGAAATCTGTGTCACCTCAGACCTGTAATCCTTGCGAGAGTCAAGAGACATGACAACAGGACAATGACATATTTATTTACAATTGGACCAAAAAAAGGCATACAGGCATCTTTTAATTAAAAAAAATGATGATGATTAAAAAAGTCAGAAAAATTGATGTCTGAACCCTTTATGAGGAGTCTGTTTACCCACTCCCCCCCAAAAGAGAATCTCTTAGGGAAAAAAATTCAAGATGTGAATGAACAAGACTCCATTATCATACTCTACTGCTTGGGTTCCCTTTCCTCCAACCTGATTCTTGGTGGACGCCGCTTGGTGCTGCAGAGTCACTGTGAGGCAAGGTTGAGAAGATCACTGGTTTGACTGGTGGAGCTGGTGAGGGCTGCTGGGAGAATCTGGGGGTGGGCGTGAGGGGGGTATGTTCCTAGCTTAGCCAGCATCCTGAGCTTTGTCTTATGGTGGGGGTCCTAATGGGGCTGGAGCAAGGGTGAGTGAGTGGCTGTTACTTAAACCCTGACCCCAGGGTGGGTTTGGTCTCTTGCAACTTGAGAGCAAAGGTCTGTGACAGGCATGGGGGAGGGCAGGGGTTAGGAAGAGGGGGCCCTGATGAAGAAGCCCGGCATCCGTGTCAGCTCCTCTAACTTAGGCTCCTTGCTTCTTCCTGGGACTCAGGGAAGGAATGACACAACTTACTTCCCACTTTCCATCTTGCAGGTAGTGTTCTGGGTGTTCCCCAAAGGAGGCAAGAGCTCAGACAGGAAGTGGAGGGGCAGGGTCTGGCTGAAAGAGCTGTGTGTGGGCACTGAGGCTGGGGGATGTCAGGGAGAGAATGCCTCTTCCCAGCCACCTGAAGAGGAGACCTGAGGTCTCCAGGCCTTGTCCTGCCCTGGAAGCGGGGGAGGAGAGAGTGTCCCACCAGCACACACTGCAAAGAGCAGCACCCCCCGCCCCCCAACCCAGGAAGGGGCTGAGGAGGTGAGGACCCTCATCCAGACAGACGGGTGAATGCTTGGTTTGGCTCTGGAAATACTTGGCCCCAGATCCAGGGTTTCTTGGCACAAAAGACAGTTCATTGCAAGTCTCTCCTCTGGTCCAGCAAACTCTGGCTGCTCTGAGCAGGGGCGATTCCTGCTGTCCTGGGGCACTTGGCGCCCAGTACTTCCGGGGGATTTCCTTGGCTCAACCAAGATCTGGGCTTGCTCCCAGTGACAAGATGACCAGAGGCCTGGTGGGGAGCCCTGCTTTGAGCAGCCCTGGGAGGAGGCTAGGGAGGAAGGAATAGGGAGGGGAAGGGGCTGGAAGAGGCTGGTTGGCACTGAGGACGCGAGTCCGGGCTGAGCTGTGCTTTGTCGCGGCATCAATGGCGAGGACAGGCAATGAGAGGTTCAGAAACCTCCCTGAGGCCCCGGCATTTCCTCTTCCAGTTAGTCGTGGGGTAGCCAACAGCCCTGAGGAACTGAGGTGGAGACAGTGACCAGAACCCAGTGTCTCAGTGGATTTATCCATCCTGGATCCATTTGTTAAAAAAAACTAAGGGAGAAAAACCCCAAACCAAAAATACACCTGAATAAACAGGTCCGAGAGTTCCTGCTGGAGGGAACTTCCCTAGCACTGAAGAAAAACAACCCACAAAAAACTCATCCCCCATAGAACTGCAATAAGATGATGAAGAAAAATGCAAAGATTTATCTACAGGCCTTCCCGCCCCCCACGCAGCCCCGGGATCCAGGAACACTGTGCCAGGAGTTACATTCCAAACGAGCAGGAGTTGTTTTATTCTACGTGCCTGCAGTTCCCTGTGCGGGGTGGCTTCCTGTCCGTGGATGGAGTGGGCCAGACCATGGTCCACCCCCATCAGTCTATCTTCACAGCAGCGTAGATCTTGCGGACAAACATGTACGCTGCATAGAAGCCGATGGTGCCCGTGAGGAGCCAGAAGGACAGGACCATGAGGGCCGTGTAGCCAAAGTAGAGGAGAGAGGGAATGAACTCGACGATGTCCAGCTGGGGCGCGAGTTGGGAGAGAAGGGCGACACTCAGGGCCAGCCTGCTGTGGCCAGCCAGGTGCCCCCCGACCTTCGCCCGGACCTCGTGGGCAGGCAGTGAGGGGCAGGTGGGGCACACGGCCAGGGTGAACCTGCGTCAGCACCAGGGCCTGTGCTCCGCCCTGCATGCTCACGACCACTGTGGGTTATTAACCCATTTTCCAGAGCAGGGATTTGAACCTGGAGTCAGAGGCCCAAATCCACTGACCAGGCCATTCCATGTCGGAGTAGGAGTATTCCTGGGGAAGGGCCTGGGAGCTCACTGGGAGATGGGGCTGACCTCAGGGCCCACTGCCAGAATGACGAAGGCAGGAAAGGCCACAGCTGTCACGTCCCCACCCTCCAGAGTCCCCAGAACAGTGCAGTGAGACTCGCGGATGGCTGGAGCACAGAAGTCGGGGGAGGAGAGAGGCGTTCACGGCTCCTGACTTGAGGACCAGAGAGTCACCATGAGCCTGTCTCCACCTGAACGCGCTCTGCCGCTTTTATTACCATCTCATGGGGAGTCATGGGAAGTTGACCCTGGAGCATCTGAACTCCTTAGCTGAGTTCTCACACCTGGGCAGCGATGCCAGGGACTCTGTCATGTGCTGGGCTTTACTGCGCCAAGTGGAGCTAATCTGGGACCTTGGTATCAAGACCTGCCTGCCCACCAGGGCCCGAGTGGGGCCTGTTCCAGGGCTCTTGGGCAGACACATGGTCACAAAATGCCAGGAGTCCACAAGAAAACAATAAGGGTCACTGTT
This sequence comes from Oreotragus oreotragus, assembly GCA_006410675.1. Lineage (NCBI taxonomy): Eukaryota > Metazoa > Chordata > Mammalia > Artiodactyla > Bovidae > Oreotragus > Oreotragus oreotragus. The sequence goes on along the minus strand of SJYX01015317.1, from coordinate 22,861 downwards.
TGAGACCATCTCCCTGAAGTCGAATAGCCACAAATTGGGGGATGAAGGCCATGTCTTCCAGCTCAACCACCCATCTCTTTTTATGGGCTTTCTTGTGGCTGAAGGTGGAGTGAAGGTGATGGGGGGACAGAGTAGTGGTAAATCCAGTGGTAAAATCAGAAAAGGAGTGAGGCAAAAAGGTGGTGCTGGAAAGTCCCTTAGAGTCAGACAGGCCAAGGCCATCATGTTTCAGACAAGGCTCTCGGGCTGGCTTTAGAACAGAGATGAAAGCCTTGGGCAGAGGCAGGAAGGGCAGGAGGCTGAGCTGTGAACTTTGTGTAGGCAGCTATGGAAGCAGGCTTCACTTGCCCAACACTGGCTTTTGTCTTCCTTTTTTTCCAGGGTCTTGGGTACCCACTCCCTACTCTGTGGTCCTGTTGGGGCTGTCAGTCCAGTACAAAGCCTAAGCGAGTCAATCAGAGTACACCATCCTACTGGACATGCAGAACAGTGAAGGGTGACGTATAACCTGGGCCAATGAGCATCTTCCTTGGGACTGATAACATGAGGACAGAGGAAACTCTTTTATTGCTAGGGCTGCAAAGCTAAAAAGAGACTCTACGGCTGCTACTGGCCATCCTTCTACTTTGTGACAAGATCTACCTGCAGACTGAAGCCAAGAAAACACACACAGAGCTGAGGTAGAAACACAGAGCCCTGATACCATTTAAGCTGCTGGATCTAACCAAGCCTGAAGCTGCATTTCAACTTCTTATTAAAGTTACATAAGCCAAAACATTCTCTTTTTTTTGCTTAAGCCAGCTGGAACTGGGTTTTGGTCACTTTCCATTCAGAAGAGTTTCTGATAAATAGGGGCCGTAGAGAAGGGAAATTAGATTTGTTTTGCAGGATTCCAGCAATAAGACTGATCTGAAGATCGAGTTTACAGCGAGGCAGATTTCAGTGTGAATCAAGGAAGACCTTAATAATGACGGGAGCTATCTAAAGAGAATGGGAGCGTCAGGAGGGAATGCCCTCAGTCACTGATGTGCTAGAGCAGGGGTCAGCAAGCTTCTTCTTAAAGGGACAGGCTATATTGGGTTGGCCAAAAAGTTCATTCAGATTTTTCTGGAAGGCAATATAGAAAAACCCAATCGAACTTTTTGCCCAAGCCAACAGCTGAGGCCAGTGGTCTCTTGTAAAAACTACAATACTCTGCCGCTGCAGTGTAAAAACAGCCTGGACAACATGTGAATGAACAACTGCCAATAAAACTGTTTACAGCAACAGGCCTGCTGGCCCACAGGCCACCACTGACTGACTCCTTAGCGAGGTGATCCTTTGTTGGGATCATTGGAGAAGGAGCCAGTCAGGGAACCGGAAGCAGGGCTGAAACTCTGCACTCACATATCTGGACAGTCCTTTCCAACCTAATGTTTTTGGGAAAGGGAATTCCAAGCTTCACTTGGTTAGCCTATGGCTCTAGTTTAGTTTCAGAATGTTTCAGAATACAGCTTGGTCATAAGCAGAGGACTTCTTGCTTTAGAAACCCAAAATACAGTGGCTAAGTCCTGGAGGTGACACAGGGTCCAACCAAAGCGACTCCCAGACTCCCCTCAGCAGCCCATCTGATTTCTATGTTATGCACACATCCACCAAACCTGTTGTGGGGATCTATCTGGACTCTTAAGCCACCCTCTGGGGACAGTGAGCTCTGTGAGTACAGCTGAGCTCCTCAATCTGAGTGCTAAAGGCTACTTTAGCAGTTTCTGTTCACATCTCTTTAACTCTTCTCATTTATATTTATTCTTTCATGTCATCGTTCTTTTCTTTCTCCTTTCTTCCTTTCTTTCTCCTCCCTGTCTTCTTGAGGTGGACACTGTATTGCCTTACGTCCTCTTAAAAGCACTGTAAGGTGATACGCTTCCTTTTAGCTCTGCTTTGGCTGTCATCTCACAGGCTCTCCATACAACCTTCTCATTGTCGTTTATCCTGAAAGCTTTTGTCACCCAAACATATTCTCTTTCCAAAAAGATTCTGTTCTATGAGCAGGAACAGTTCTAGAATGACCTTGGTACTCCCCAATCTTGGTAGAAAAGTAAGATTTAGACACTAGAGGTGTTTCCCCAGCACCCCCTCCCTACAGTCCTGCCCTGAAAGGGCAAAGGGGCTCCCTCATGCAGGGTGGTACCTTGTTAACAAAGTAAAAGATGGCATAGACCAGGACATAGAATGCAGATCCCCCGGAGACTAGGAAATTCCTCCACCACCAGCGGTAATCCTGAGAAGGAAACAGAGAATGGTCATTGCTGTCTCCAGGCCGAATCTCTTCCCCAAGTTTCACAGTTGCCTGAGGAGCTTAAAGACCCTGTCTAAGGATGGTAGTATCTGGGGTCATGTGAAGGTTTTATGCCTTGACTGTGATGGTGGTTACACAACCACGTGCATTTCTAAAAACTTGCACAACTACAGACTAAAAAGGGTGAACGTTATTGTCAATAAATCACATCTCAATTTTAAAAATCAACAACAAAAGAACAGTATTAACATTAGCGTTTCGTGAACAAACGTTCACCACGTGCCATGTCCTGTTCTAGGTGCTTATTGTGAATCAGCTCAGAGTTCATGAAGCAGCCCTCTGAGTTAGGTCTGGAAGGCACACAGGTTAAATGACTGCCAAGAGCCATGGGAGGAGCCAGGGTTTCAGCCCAGGCTGTCTGTCCCAGAGCCCTGGCTTTGCTCACTCTGCCAAGAGCTAGTCCCCAGATGGAGGGCAACTGTTGAAGAAATCCCTGCTGGACTGGACTCGGTACTCACAAGTACTGTCATGAGGTCGTGGTGACCTCCACCCACAAGAAGTCTACAGCCGAACAAATGGAAGCTCAGCAAGGGGAAGTGACGTACTTGCCCAAGGCCTCAGAAGACATGGAACCACATGGGAAACCCAGTTTCTCTGACCCATTTGATGCTGGCCCCAGCTCCCGCTACCCCCAAGTGCTGGCCACATTCCCCTCACCTCTGCACACAGCTGGAAGTACACCATGACAATGCTGATCTGTGAACAGGACACCACCAGGATGATGAAGACAAGGAACAGGAAGCCGAAAAGGTAATAGAACTGATTCTCCCAGATTGCCTGCGGATACATCAGAGCCGGCCTTCAGTGAGCCCGCCCCCTGCCCCTGCAGTCCTTGCCTGTGCTCGGAAACTCCATCCCTCAGTCGGGACTGGCAGGAATGGAGAACCCTCATGACACCACTGGGGCCTGTGGTCCTGGCTTGTGCCTGGCCTGGTCTCTCCTCTCTGGAACAGAGGGTGAGCCAGGCTGTCCCTAGGGAGGGGCTGGGGCATGGCTGATCCTACCATGGGTGGGCCCGAGCCTGAACTCAGCAGCTTGTGGAAAATAACAAATCCCACCCCAATCAAAATTACACAGCAGCCACCACTAGCTGGGGTGGCACACCACGTGCCAGGCACAGTGCTGCATGCTTTATGCACAACTCCACATGTCAGCCTGTGAAAGAGTGGCCTTTCGCAGTGAAAGAGTGGCCTTTCGCAGTGAAGGAGTCAAGGTTCAGAGAGGTCAGTGACTGGCCTGGGTTCACACAAACAGAACAGAGGTGGCCCCCTTGGGCAGGCAGCAAACCCATCCCAGGCAGGGCTGGGTGGGCGAGGGGGTATCAGCTGGGCGAGCTGGGCCACTCCAGAGGTGCGGTTGCTTGTCCAGCACTGATTTAGGGCAAAGTCCTCTCTCTGTGCTGGACACCGAGCTGGGTCAGCTGGCCTTAGATGGCTCTGAAGAACCCTTCTGCCAGCTTTCATCTGGGCAGGCCTGAGAGAGGAGCAGTCATCATTAAAATAGCAGCTTTGAGTTAAGAAGCATTTCCTGAATGTCAGGCACTGTGCCTTTTGCAGACATTATCATGTTCCAGCCTCATGATGATCCTGAGAATTAAGCATCATTTCCCACATTTTCCTAGCAGTTCTGAGTAACTGAGACAGGTAACAACACATGCAGACCCAGATATCAAAACAGATGCAACAATGCTATTAATAAAGGTGGTGACTAATGGCAATATTGCTAACACAGGCAAAGCAGCTTCTAGAAATTCACTGAGCCCCTCCCACACCAGACCCTGTACACACGGCACATCTCACTTAGCCTCCCAAGCTGTCGTGAGAGGCGGGACTGCTACTGTATTTTAGGGGGAAGAGTGGGCGCTAAGAGAAGTTAAAACTTCTGTCTGAAATTTCACAGGCAGTAGGTGGCAGAGCACCTGAGCAGAGGGGTGGGGACAAGGCTGGTGCGGATGAAGGTGAGGGGTGGAAGAAGGCAGCAGTACTCACACTGAAGATGAAGAAAAGCTCGATGAACATGGCACCAAAGGGCAGGATCCCAGCCATTAGAATACTGCAGAGAACGGGAAGGTTAACACTGCTAGGAGACCTGGGCCACTGGAAGCTTCGGGCTCCCTCCTGAGCCAGTGAGAACGAGAGTGCTAACACTTGGGGTAGGTCTAGTGCTTCTGGCCTGCTTTTGTACCAGTACAGTCATTCAAGAGGTGTGCATCATTCTCCCCATTTACAGATGGGAAGCTCCAGTGCAGAGAAGCGGCGTGGCTTGCCCAAGGTCCCAGGCAGTTGCAAGCTGTCACCCTGCACCTTTCCACTCCACCACCCCCCACCCCCGGCCAACACCTAGTCTGGCTACAACTTGGTCCTCTCTATCTTGGGAGTGAAGCTGAGCTCTTATGAAGTCTAGAGCCAGCCATGGTGCAGCCCCTGCCAGGAAGGGTACCCTCATCCACGTCTTCCCGAGGAGACGGCTCTGGGAAGTGTCGGCCTTGTGGACCCCAGAAGCCCCCGCCTGGCCCCTGCTGGAGACTCACCCGACGAATCGGTTCATGTACCACCGCTGCTCGGGGATCTGCCGGGGAATCTGGTTGGTGCGCACGGGGTTGTCATATGGCTGCTTACGGAAGCCGAAGTAGTAACCCAGGTAGACGAGAGGCAGGGAGATCCCAAACCACATACAGAGCAGGGCCACCATAGTGGGAAAGGGCACCTGTGGGCACAGCACTGTGAGGCTCCACGAGCCCTGATGCCCAGGCCAGGGCCGTGCAGTGGGGATGGGCACCTTTTGAGTTCCAGGGCAGGAAGGGCTCAGCAGGACACCACGATGGGGAAGCTTCTACAGACACACCCCACACAGGGCTCCTGGCCAGACCACCCTGGGGTGGACCCCAGCCCTGGGAAAAGTGGAGGGCAGACGGAGGATCAGCTGAGCCACGAAGTGAAGAAGGAACCACGGCATCCCAGAGGAGCTTGTCACCAGGGAGGATGTGGGGAGAGAACAAGGGAGGGCCTGAGAACCGGAAGGGGAGATGCAGGGCCAGAATAAAGGGAAATTACATGTGCTACGTTAAGTGGAAAAAAAAACAGAAGTACACAAATAGTGTGTTTCCAACTCTGTTCAATGGAAACACCACACTATACCACTAAGTGAAAAGCTGGATATCAAACTGTATGTACAGGACTCCATTTTAATGAAAATACCCCAAAACTTAAATACGCATACACGCCCAGAGAGGCCTCTGACAAAGAGTTAACAGCACTTCCTCAGATGGGGTAGGGGGCATTGCAATTGATTTTTCATTTTCTTCTTTAATCCCCATTTGCAGTCTTATATTTTTCATGCAAAATGAAAGAAATAAATTAATATCTATAAAGTATTTAGAACAAACCTTATTCCAAAGTAAGCACTATATGTTTGCTATTATTTTATAATTTTACAATTACATTATTCCATTTTAAATACATCTAAAAAGAGGCTGAGATGAGACAAGAGGATGAGATGATTGGATGGCATCACTGACTCAATGGACTGAGTTTGAGCAAACTCTGGGAGACAGTGGAAGACAGGGAAGCCTGGCGTGCTGCAGTTTACGGGGTCGCAAAGAGTCGGACATGACTTAGTGACTGAACAGCAACAAAAAGAGGTTAGAAGACTGCAAAAATAGGAAACTCCCTGGCTAGGACTCTGTGCTCCCACTACAGAGGGCACAGGTTTGATCCCTGGTTAGAGAACTAAGACCCTGCAAGCCACACAGTGCAATCAAAGAAAAAAAAAAGACTGTAAAAGCATATTAAAGATCTACATTAACTTTTCTGTACTTTCCAAAATTTCTACATTGAGTGTTTATGGTGAGTAGCTGGTAATTGGGAGGAAAATGTTAAGAGAGAAAAGGGAGACAGGTATAAAAAAGAGGAAGTGAGAGGAAGAACAGGACCCGGTCTTTCCTGAGGGCAGCTCCCTGGACCGCTGGGAAGAACCCAATACTCCGCAGCCTGGACTGTGGGCCCCACCCAAGGCCCTTCAATGGGTACCTCAGTGAGAGGGAGGCAGTTCCCTCCACTGAGGCTGGGATGGCAAATGCCTATCCCACCTCTCCTGCAGCTCATCAATCAAGACCATCTCCCCATCTCCAGCCGAGTCTGCAATCCTCATATGGGGGCTGGCAGAGACATGATGAGGAGAGCCTTGTTTTGGGATCCTGATCTCACCAAGTCACACCAGGTAGCTTTCCCTTGGTTGAGACAAGGGAAATTCCCCAGTTGGCCCCTGGACTGTGGAAAGCTCCTTTTAGAGAAGTGAGCTTAAGGCAGCTGTCTGAAGAGTCCATGAGAGGGTCAGGGCAGATGGATGCACAGGGCTGGGGAAATCCTGGCCAGCCCTCAGCCCCCAGGGCTGGGAACAGACCTCTGGGGACTCAGAAAAGGGAAGGAAATAGCAGCAAGTCACCTGCGGGTATGGGTCAGAGCACAGCTGGCCCTCCCTGGCTGGGGAGGGCACTTACCGCTCCTGACGAGTGCTTTCCCCAGATGAAGCAATTCAATACGAAGCAGATGCCAAAAACCACGCCAGGATACAGTGTTGCTGTCTGGAATCGAAAGACACCAGGCTGGGGAGCTGTATCTAGGGGGGCTCTCAACTGCTCCCTAGTTGGGGCACCCAAACTAGAGGTTCCCAAGCCCTCTTGTCCTGGAGGACTCAGCACCAAGATAATCCCTTCCAGAAAGCACTCCCTGACCTCTAGACTACACGGGCCTCCTGCTCTGTCCTTTGAGATCCCTGGACTGCTCCTCCCTTGCCCTCACTGAAGTTTGTGATCTCATGCTGTTGTGACCCTCACAGACGTGAGGTCTTGGGAGGATCGTGTCCTGCTCAGCAATGTGATCCCAGCACTCAGAGCACACTGTGCTCAGTAAGCATTTGTTGAATAGGAGTGACCAGAGAAAGCTTTTACTAAACACACTGGTCTGCACCTCAACCCAAACTGTCCAGAGCGGTGGGGAAGCTTTAACCGTCTTAAGGGCGGCAGGTGCTGGCCTCCAAGTGCATGATCTCACCTAACCCTCACTACAGGCCTAGATGGGAAGGACCACCACTATCTCTTTTTAAGAAGAGGACACTGAGGCCCAGCGGCGTTAGATAACCCCCATGCCAGCTTCACACGGTCAGCTAAGGGTGCAGCAGAGGTTCAGACCCCAGCTGTCTGACTGCAGAGGTCCCACTTCTGACACCCTGTGGGGCAGTCTATCCAGTCAGGGTCTCCGGGGCTGGGGCTCAGGCCCAGTGGACCAAAGCTCTAGACTCACAGTTGAGCCACCTTCACTACTGCGGCTGTCCGAGCACCCAAGAGAGGTGCCCGCCACCATGCCCGGGGCACCCTACAATCTGGCACTCAGCCTCACGGCCAGCTTTATTTATCTCTGGCCCGTAGCCTCCCACACTCACTGACGGGCCCCTGCCCCTCCACGTCTCTGACTCTGGCCCTTATCAAAGGCACAGTTAACAGCATCTCAGGGGTCCGCTTCCTGACCATCAGCACTGCACTGGTGGCCTGCCATGTGCATCTCCGTGCACCCGCACAACAGCCTGGAGACATCAGGCCCCCGTGGAGAGATGAGGAAACCAAGGCTCAGAGAGCTGGCCAAGGTTGCCAGCCAAGGAGCGAGCTGGGCCAGGACTGGGATCCAGGAGATTCCAGACTTGAGGCTGCCCTGCTGGCTGCTTCCATCCAGTGGAAACTCTCCTCTCCGAGGCCCAGCTCAAACGCCACTTCCTCCTTCCTGTCTGTCCTGGTTCATTCTGCTGTGTAGCAGGGAATTCCTTGTCTGTCCTTCTGGCTGAAATTTATGGACTGGCCACTGTGCTAGATATGAGGAAGAACAGGGGAAAACTTCAGATCCACAAATGGAGAACACCACATGTGGCGCTCGTGGGCACAAGGCTTTCCGGCCCCTCTGGGGTGCCAAGGAGGACACTGAAGTCAGAATCGGGGGAGGAGGAAGGAGCTAAGACTTAACCACCCACACAGGTGCCAGAGGAGAGGCAAGGTAGTACACCTGCAAGACTGCAGCAGAGGCCTGCCTGGGAAGGGAGGCAGAGCTCCACACCAGAGACGAGTCACAAGCTTGTAGAGAAACTGGGGAGGTCTAGCATAGCCAAGGTCCACGAGAAAGGCAAAGACGCCTGAACGTGGCCAAGAGTCCTAGGGATGGAGGTGGGAAGGAATTCATGCCCTAGTTGGCAGCAGAACCATCCACACTTGGTGGATGAGGGGAGGCAGGGGGTCATAGGATAGGAGGAAGAAAGGGAACCACCCCCGTGTCTGCCTTGGGGCCCGGGTGGACGCTAGCAGACAGGGTTTGTGCTGGGACCCACCCAGGGAGACTTGGAGGCTATCTAGTGCGAGACTTCATCAGGGAAGCCTCACCAGGGGAGAAGAGGGCTGTTCTGAAGACCCCGGCTCTCAGTACACAGCAGCCAAGGAGAACATCTGATGAGTCGAGCATTCATAGTAGCCCGAGAAAAAAACCTGATGCATGACGAACTCAGGAAACTTTTTTGATCTTTCTAGAACTGAAGGCTCTTCCATACTGAGGGCTTACTAAGTGCCAGGGTATTAGCCAGAGTTGGGCTAGCCTGAGTTCCCCTGAGCTTTTGAAAGTTGTGAGAATGGTTTCTGAAGGCTGGGTCTAGAGGCTTTTCCCAGTTTGGCACCAGGGTTTCCCTGGTCCTCTCAGGGCTCACTTGCTCTAGCAGAAGGGGCTCAGGACTCCTAGGTGTCCTCCTATCTCCCAGGTGTTCTCTTTTCTGCTGCCAAGAGCTCTCCTCACCACCAGGACAGCGATCGTCAGGAGCTGACCTTACTCAAGAGGAACAGCGGCACCAAGGCTGGCAAGCAGGCGACAGTGACGCGGGGCCCGGCCTCTCCCGCCTGCGGCAGGTAATTCTCTCTTTACTCTGCTGGGCAAGGTGCTCTCCCAGAAGCCCTGCTGATCAGGTTTTGACCTTAAACTTTTGACACCTGGGCTTGGTGCCTAACTCCTATTATTCTGAATCCCCTACTTCTATTTGTTCTTGAGCCCTGGGACAACGCAGGCTAAAAATCACCTTATTTCAATTCCCTCTTTTCATCGATATGGCAACTAAGGCCTTCAGAGGTAAGCACCCATGGGGGAGGTGAGAGCCCAGGGCTCCTCCTTGGGTGCACCCCTCCCATTCCTCATGCTGCTGCCCAGCCTCTGGCCTTGAACACCCACCAAGACTGCTCCCGAGGAGCCCAGGAGGAAGCGCCTCAGCTCCCCACCAGCACAGGAAGGAGGTTTGGGACACTTACACAGAAGGCCCCTTTCTTCCACCGATGGCCCTTCAGAGTGCGGTACAGACGGCCGGCTGAAAATCCACCAAACACCCTGTGGGAAATGGCAGGGGTCCACACCAAGGAGACCTGTTAGCTGAAGCGGAGGCCACCTGAGTCAGCCACGAGCCCCTCAGACACACCTACCCCATGAACATGAAGAGGAAGCAGGCCGTGGTCATGAGCGCTCCCCGGCTGGAGGGTGACAGCATCCCAAGCATGGCGACAACTGAGGAGGGAGTGGGAGAGAGGGAACGTCAGGGTCTCTAGCCCCAGGGCCCCATCCCGGTGCAGGGGAGGCTGGACGAGCCTCCCTTCTCCCTCGGCCCTCCTCTCTACAGGAGAAGACTGGGTCTTAGCTGGGGTTCAGAGGGGTGCAGCAGTTATTATATATCAGCAAAAAAAGAAAAGTAGGCAGACTGACTTCAGCACTGCTTATAGCATAATCATATAATCATTTTGGGGGGTGTTTTCTGAGAAAAAGAGACCTGATTCTAGCCTAATCCTGGCGTGGAAAGGGGTAGGTCATATAATGCCTAGCTGCAAAAGGAGGCCAACCTCCCCGGGCTGATCCGTGGCTTCACTGGCAGTGTGGCTGTGCGGTGGGTATGGATGGTGCTGGCAAGATCTGAGGAGCAAAGCACTGGGGCCTGTGGCTGAGAGGACCAGCCCTTCTGCTGGGACAGGTGCTTCTGTCTGGCCCAGAGATGCTGACAAGTCCCTCTGCCCCAGGAAGGGAAGCCCACTCCTCTCTCAGACTCAGGCCTGTGCTGCTGCCCCGGCCCAACCCCAGCCCCACAGGGCCCACTCACAGATGACGATGAGGATCATACAGAAGAGCTGAATGCCCGAGCCCAGCAGGGAGCTGAGGACCATGGGGTACTGGGGGGGCCTGAAGACGTCGCCGTGCACCAGCTTCCAGCCAGACTCTTCCATGGTGTCTTCCTGCAGCAGAGGGCCAGAGTGAGGCTCTTCCTGGGCTCCAAGGAGGCAGCTCCTGCAGGGACCACCCCTAGGACACACATCCTCTGATCGGGGCTGAAGGTCCCTCAGATGTGTCAACCAGCTCCACTCTTACACAGGAGTGTGAGTGAGAAAGTACTTCCCAGAGAACTGTCACGTGGGGAAAGGAGGCCACTAACATGAGCAGACAGCCGTATGAAAGGAAAATTTCCTCCCCACATACCACAAACCTACTGCATGAAAAAATAATATAAACCAACACACTAAAAGGCTGTGATAGTTTTTGAGTGATATTTTTTTTAACTGATTATAAAGCACACCTTGTTTTATTGTGCTTCATTTTACAGCACTTCACAGATACTGTGATTTCTAAAATCGAAGGTCTGTAGCAACCCGCATCAAGCAAGTTTACCAGCACCGCTTTTCCAAAAGCATTTCCTCACTTCATGTCTCTGCATCACACTTTAGTAATTCTCGCAATATTTCAAAACTTTTCATTATTACTATATTTGCTACAGTGATCTATTCTCAATAATCTTTTTTTTAAATTATTAGTTGGCAGCACCAGGTCTTAGCTGTGGCACACAGGTTGCAGCACACAGGATCTTCAGTTGCGGCATGTGGGATCTAGTTCCCTGACCAGGGATGGAACCTGGGCTCCCTGCGTTGGGAGCACGGAGTCCCAGCCACTGGACCACTGAGGATCAGTGATCTTTGGTGTCACTACTGCAATGGTTTGAGCTGCCATAAACTGTGCCCATAAAGATGGCAAACAAACAATAAACCTCATGGTCTGAATGCTCTATCAACGAGCTGCTCCATCTCTCTCCCTCTTCTTCAGCTTCCCTATTCCCCGAGGCATAATATTGACATTAGGCCAATTAATAACCCTACAATGGCCTCTAAATGTGTAATAAGAGGAAGCGTTACATGTCTCTCACTTTAAATCAAAAGCTAGAAATGATTAAGCTTAGAGAGGAAAGCTTGTCAAAGGCTCAGACAGGCCAAAAACTAGACTTCTTGCACAAAATGTTCAGCCAAGTTGTGAAAGCAAAAGAAAAGTTCTTCAAGGAAATTAAAAGTGCAACTCTGGCGAATATAGGAATAAGAAAGCAAAGCAGTCTTATAGCTGTTATGGAGAAAGTTTGAGTGGTCTGGAGAGAAGATCAACCCAGCCGTAAGATCCTGTTAAGCCAAAGCCTCATCCAGAGCAAGGCCCAACCCTCTCTAATTGTGTGAAGGCTGAGACAGGTGAGGAAGCTGCAGAAGGAAAGTCTGAAGTTAGCAGAGGTTGGTTCACGAGGTTTAAGGAGAGAACCCCGTCTCTATAACATAAAAGTGCAAAGCGAAGCAGCGAGTGATGATGGAGAAGCTGCAGCGAGTAATCCAGAAGATCTAGCTCCATTAACAGTAGCTACACTGAACAGACTTTCAGTATAGACAAAACAGCCTTCGATGGGAAGAAAATGCCACCTCTGGCTTTCATAGCTAGAGAGGAGAAGTCAATACCTGGCTTCAAAGGACAGCCTGACTCTGTTACAGGCTCACGTAGCTGGTGACTTTAAGTTGAAGCCAGTGCTCATTTACCATTCCGAAAATCCTGGGGCCTTGAAGAATTACGTTAAATCCACTCTGCCTGGATGACAGCACGTCTGTTTACAACGTGGTTTACTGAATACTTTAAGCTCACTGTTGAGACCTGCTGCTGCTGCTAAGGCGCTTCAGTCGTGTCTGACTCTGTGCGACCCCATAGACGGCAGCCCACCAGGCCCTCCCGTCCCTGGGATTCTCTAGGCAAGAACACTGGAGTGGGTTGCCATTTCCTTCTCCAATGCATGAAAGTGAAAAGTGAAAATGAAGTCGCTCAGTCATGTCCGACTCCCAGCGACCCCATGAACTGCAGCCCACCAGGCTCCTCCGTCCATGGGATTTTCCAGGCAAGAGTACTGGAGTGGGGTGCCATTGCCTTCTCCGGTTGAGATCTACTGCTCAGAAAAAAAAAAAAAAGACTCCTTTCGGAGTATTACTGCTCACTGACAAAGTACCTGATCACCCAGCTCTGCTGGAGATGTACAGTGAGATTAATGTTATCTTCATGCCCACGAATGTCCATCCTGCAGCCCATGGGTCAAGTCATTGCTTTGACTTTGAAGTCTTATTTAAGAAATATATTTCATAAGGCTAAAGCTGCTATAAGACAGTGTGATTCCTCTGATGGATCTGGGCAAAGTAAATTGAAAACCTTCTGGAAAGGATTCACCATTCTAATGCTGTTGGTTTTTTTTTTTGCTAAATTGCACTGTGTGGAATCTTAGTTCCCCTGCGCACCCTGAACTGGAAGCACGGAGTCTTCACCACTGGACCACCAGGACTCATCATTCTAGATGCCATTAAGAACATCAGTGATTCATTGGAAGAGGTCAAAATATGAACATCAACAGAAGTGTTGATGAAGCTGATGCCAAGCTTCGTGGATGAAATTGTGAGGTTCAAGATTTCAGAAGTAACTGCAGATCAGTGGAGGCAGCAAGAGATCTAGAATTAGAAGTGAAGCCTAAAGACTGCACTGAATTGCTGCCGTCTCCCGATAACATTTTAACAGGTAAGGGGCTGTTTCTTATGGATGAGCAAAGAAAATGATTTCTTGAGATGGAATCTACTCCTGGTGAAGATGCTGTGAGAATTTAGCAAATTTCACTGCTGTCTTATTTTAAGAAATTGCCACAAATGCCCCAAGCTTCAGCAGCCAACACTCTGATCAGTCAGTAGCCATTAACGTTGAGGCCAGATAAAGATAATGTCTAGATAAAGGCTCAGATGTTGGTTAGCATTTTTTAGCCCTAAAGAATTTTTAAATTAAGGTACTTCTTTAGACATACTGCTCCTGCACACTTAACAGACAACAGTATAGTATAAACATAACTTTCATATGCACTGGGAAACCAAAAATTTGTCTCACTTGCTTTATTGTAACAATCACTTTATTGTGATGGCCTAGGACAGAGTCCACAATATCTCTGGGTATGTCTGTATGTGCTCTTACATGTGTAATAAAGTTTAAAAAAAATTCTTTAGTATGATACTCAAATGAACAAAAAGTAGTGAATGTGTATCACAGACGATTTTTTAAAAATTCAGAAAGATTGAACAAAAAATATAAAACTCGTAAACATTTAAGGATTAAAAACTAAAACCAGAAAAATACAAAAATGATTTATATACTTAATAATACTGTTTTGATCTATTTCCTTGGCCCTTTAGATACATACATGTGTGTATGTGTATATAGCTTTTAACAGTAAAACTGGGATCATACTGTATTTACTTGGTTACTTTGAGCTGAAGGATGGTCGTGAGCATTACCTCATGTCAGTAAACACTCTCTACAATTACTATTTAATAGCTGTACAGTTTTTCATTGTACAGCTCTATTATACTATAACCAAGTTATTATTATGGGATATCAGTCTATATTCAGTTTATTTAAATTATGAACAAGTCTGCTATAAATATTTCTAGATCAAATTTTTGTGGTTTGATGCTCAGGGAACTAAGATTCCACATGCCACATGGTGAGGCCAAAAATTAAAAAAAAAAAAGAAAAGTTAGCTTTTTGACAGTTTATGAAACTTACTGTCAATTAACTACTTTTCAGAAAATTACCAGTTTACACTTGTACAGGTGGCATGAAAGGTGCTTATTTCACACTAATCTGGCCAACAATTAATACTATATATACAGAGCTGTGCTAATTTGAAGGTCCAGAACTGTCTGCTGATGGTTGAAACTGCATGTGGGGGGCTTGATGTTGTGGTTTAGTTGCTAAGTTGTGTCCAACTTTTTTGAAACCCCATGGAATGTAGCCTGCCAGGTTCCTCTAGCCATGGGATTTCCCAGGCAAGAATACTGGAATGCACTGCCATTTCCTTCTACAGGGGCTCTTCCCGATCCAGGCACTGATCCTGCGTCTCCTGCACTGGGAGGTGGATTCTTTACCACTGAGCCAGCAGGGAAGCCCACGTTGGGGACTTACGCCTAAGATAAAAACACTTTTTCACATGTTCATTAGCCATGTATCCTTGTCTGTATTTTTTGTTCATCAGCACATTAGAGAATTTTAGTGTTTTTTAATACCAGTTCTTTTAACCATCATCTTCCTTTTAAAAAACATTTATTTTTAATTGGAGGATAATTACTTCACAATATTGTATAACTATCATCTTCTAAAAAATTTGTTGCATATATTGTTTGCTATTTTACTTTTCTGTTTTATTTTGACATAAAGGATTACGTATGTCAAATCAATATCAATCAAATATCATATAGTATTTGTATGTCATCAAATCAATCCAGTTTTCTTCCATTGTGAAAGCTTGGAAATTAGAAAGCTGGGCTTCCCTGGTGGTCCAGTGGTTAAGAATCTGCCTGCCAAGGCAGGAAACAAAGGCTCAGTCCCTGGCCTGGGAAGATGCCACATGCTGCAGGGCAACTAAGCCCGTGTGCCCTGGAGTCTATGCTCTGCAAAAAGCGGAGCCACCACCACGAGAAGCCCTCACACCGCCATGGAGAGCGGCCCTCGATCGCCACGACTCGTGAGTCTGTGTGGAGCAACGAAGACCCAGCACAGACAAAAATAAATACATGAAATAAAATAAAAAGGCAAAATGAAATGAGAAAATCCATCCCAATCCCTTTGAGTCATTAAACGTTTTGTTTTCCTTTTCAATACTTTTAAGGTTTGTGCTATGAATGATCACACGACCCTCCACCCCCACCCCGAGTCCTGGTCTGGGAGGCCTGGAGCTCTGCTGCTAGACCACCCTCCCTCTGCAAGTCCATCCCTCCCCAGCCAAGACCTCGTACAATGTCATCCTCCTTATTATAGTTGGCGATGTCCTTCCGCAGGGTCCGAATGATAATCATGCTCAGGATGCCTGAAACAAACGGGGTGGCGGGGGGCGGGGAGGAAGAGAAGCCGTCAGCACTGCCAGCTGAGTCTTCTGTGCTGCTGGTCCCCCCAGCATGTGTGGCTTTCTTCAGTGGGAACTGGCTATGCAGTGGCCTCAGGTCTTCTCCTGGGCAGGGCTCCAGCTCAGCGACCAGGGGAGGAGCAAACAGAGGGTCACCCCTCAAGTGTAGGGGGGAGGAATGAGCTGCTGGGATTGGTGGAAGCTGTAACAGGACATTGCTTCCACTCTAGGGAGAATAGCATCCCTGTTCCTCCAGTGATTGGTCCTTCTAACTTCCCCAGGCTCACCTCTCTGGTTATTTATTGCTTTTGTTACCAGGTCATGGCCCATCTCCCTCTCACCTGTGTGCCTATAACCCAGGCTACTCCTTTTGCCTTAACTCCTACTCAGACTTCAAGACATCTCCTCTCGACACACCCCACACAGTTCAGAGGCCCCCATCGGCACTGGCACAGGCTGTTTCTCTCTAGGCAGCAGTATAGCGGCTAAGACAATGGATTATCGGACCCTGAGCTAACTTACTGCTTTTAGGCTTGGCTGGTAGGAGGAGGGAGGCTTGTGAAGTGTTTATTTGCACCACAGCTGGTCCCAGGGTAAATGTTTAATGAAGACAACACTATCTTTACTTCCTCTCTGATACTGAAAAGATCAGTTATGTCCACTGCCCTTGCGCCCTCGTGTCATCTGGCTTCTCAGCAAGTTTGTCCCACAGCAGGGCTGTGTGGCCCTGGCTAGAAGAGTCCTTCCCTGGGTCTCTGAATGTGGCTCCTGGTTCCGAGAGGTCTTCTCTAAGGCAGCCCTCACCCTCTCCTCACTTAGCACTCCCTGGAACTCCATCACTCTGGGGCTTTTCTGTCTCTCTCCTGCCACCCGAGTACAGACTGTGAGGGCAGAGGCTGGATTAGTTTTGCTCAACACCATATCCAGCCTGTGGCTGGGGCCCCAGAAGGGTGAGCAATGACGAACCGTCGTTGAATGAACCAACAAAAAGTGTGTGTGAAGAGAGGCGCGGTCCTCCCCAAGGAGCCCTCCAGAGTGGAGGCTGAGTCTTGTTCTGTGTACCTGATACCCCCCCCAGAGCCCTGATGTCCGTTTCTGACCCACACTGGGCTCCAAGAACACCCTAGAAGCCCCCGTGAGCGATGTGACACCCCAGCCCCTCGTTCCCTCCACCTTCCAGCTCCCAGCTCTCACCTGACAGGAAGAAGACCACCACGACGGAGTTAATGATAGAAAACCAGTGGATCTGCACATCGCTCATGGTGAGGTAAGTGTCCCAGCGAGAGGCCCACTTGATGTCACTTTCCTGGCGGTGGGGAGGAAGTGCTTGAGAGCCGAGACTCCCGCTTGACCTCTCCTGCCCAGCCGAGCCCTCCTCCCCTACAGCTGTGGCTGCAGCCCCTTCTCACCTCCCAGTGCACAGAGTACGTAAAGTACAGCTGATTCTCCTTGGTGGGGTCAATTTCTTGGGGCGAGGAGTTGGTACCCTCAGGCAGGGTGCATGAGCTCTTCTCGTCTGCTTTGAGGTCTGCGAGAGACAGAGACTCAGTCTGTTCCTGGGAAGGCAGGGGCCACTACCCAGGGACTACTCTGGGGGCGTACACGGGGGTGGCGTGCTGCTGAGAAGAGGCTGGGAGAAGAGCTGGCAACACCTTTAAAACTGTGCTCCCTGGAGCCCTGACTTTTCAAAGAGCCTCAGGGGTTGCAGAGAGGTGCATGCAGGGAGTTCCTGTCTAGTCAAACAGATTCTTCCTTCACTCATAGCAAATAGCCACCTGCTTGTTCAGTCAGTCCCATTCAACACTCAAACACTGCCAGCCCACTGTCTCACACGTTTCCTCGCTCATTCAGTCCCCAGAGTCCCGGCGCTCTAGCAATCAGTCCTCAGTCACTTTCTCCCTTCATTTACTCATCCATTCATCCTGCCATCGTCCATTCATTCAGTAACAAACATACAATAAGCAGGCGCCTACTGTCTGCCTGGTACTGGGCTAAAAACAGGGAGAAAAGAAAACAGGGTCTCTGACCTCAGAGAACCACGGGGGCAGCAGCTGCTGTCAAACACTCACACAGTAAACGTCAGGCTGCGCCCACGACACTGGCGGGAGGAGAGGCAGTCTGCGCCCCAAAAGCACAGGGTCTACATTTTACAAGAGACTTCTGAGTATTACTTTGTTTGTTTAAATACCAGGTTCCACACCTTAAAAAAAAAGTCCCGAAACCCAGCACCATGGTGGACAAAAGACCAGACCTACTAAGTGGAAGTGTGCTCTGTGGTGAGCAAGGGCTGCCAGGCGAGGGGAAGCTGGACTAGGTTCAGTGAGGCCCAGAGGGCTGGGCCTCGGCTCTCAAACTCCCACAGGGCGGCTGACCCTGGGCCAACTTCAGCCTGCGCCAACCACTCAGCCGCAGAAGCACGAACACGGACTGGCTGCTCGACAGCCCTGTCTGTGCCTCTGCCCCTGGCTCTTGAGCTGGCTGGTTCTTGTGATGGGCCCGGCCAAGCCCGACTGCTGTTTGGTCGTGGCCAAGTCGCCAAGCTCTCTGAGCCTCTGGTTCCCATCCTAATCAGGACACACCTCCCCGGTGGCTGGGAGGGGGTCAACCGGCAGGTGCCAGGCCAGGGCTCAGCGTGTCAGCTCTCCCCTTGTCCCTGCTTTCTCTAACGGGAATGCAGTGACCCTAGCTTGGCTGGGCCCCTGTCAGCCACGTCAGGAGTCAAGGGCGCAGAGGCCCCGGGGGTGGGAGCCCAGGCCCGCCCAGCGCTGCCCCCTGGCCACACCTACCCACTCACCCTCCAGCCTGATGCTCTGGGGAATCACCTCGAAGCGGACGACGCGGTACGTGTGCTCCCGGTCCTCTTCCAGGTCTTCCCGGTGGTAGTAGAGGATGAACGAGAGGTGGTTGTGCAGGTAGATCTGAGCAGGGCAACAGAGGCGACGAAGGAGCTGGAGCCAGGGAACCACCAGTATCCACAGAGGCCGGCCGGCCAGGCATTCGGTCCCTTCCCGCATTTAACAGACCCAGCTGCACCAACCTTCCAAATACACTGCTCTCCTACCAGTCCGTTACTCGCGGACCCTCCAGGGCTCAGTGGGGCTTACTAAAGTCCAGACCCCACAGGCTGGGATTCAAGGCCCTCTGTCCTGTAACCCTGACATACATTTGCAAACAGGTTAGTTCACCTGTTCCCCTGGATCTCTCCTGCCTCGTGAACGGTCCCCACCCTGAACTCCGTTCACAGCGTTNATCCCACAGGCTGGGATTCAAGGCCCTCTGTCCTGTAACCCTGACATACATTTGCAAACAGGTTAGTTCACCTGTTCCCCTGGATCTCTCCTGCCTCGTGAACGGTCCCCACCCTGAACTCCGTTCACAGCGTTCACTTCAACTAGAATGCCATCCCGACTTTATGCAGCTCAAGCCTATCTAGTTTTCAAGGCCCACCTCCTCCGTGACAACCTGAATGCACATGCGCTCCCTCCGAACTCCTCTGGCACTGCCCATGGGATTGGAACTGGGAATTAAGATCCAGGGTCTCTCACTCTCAGTTCTTGCCCCAGTTACGACAGAAGCCCTTGGAGGACAGTGACTGTGCCTCGAAAGAAATGTGCTTGTTTTTTATTCCCTAAGTAATATGTGTTCAGTTTAGAAAATGACAAATATAAGAGAATCCCCATTACAATCAGCACCACTAGCGTATTTCTCAGCGGCTGTGCTGCAGAGTGCTTACACAGATTATCTGATATACTCTGCATGACCCCCCAAAGGGCAGGTATGGCTATCACATACATTTTATAGAAAAGGGACACAAAGCTTAGAGAGGTGAAAGAAGTAGGATTAGGGTCACTCATCAACTAGTAAGGCAGGATTCAAAACCCAGAGAACCTATATGCTCTTGACCACCACTTAGCTCACTAACACACTGATGAAATTCCAGATTTTTTTTGGAGGTGGGGGTGGGGTGGGGAGAATTACTCTTATAATCCATATGATCATATAGTTATACAGAATCTGAGGTTTTAGGCACTGCACTTTCCACTTCCTCTGTAGCATCTGCTAGCGCCCTGCCCACCAGCACCCAAACTTCCGACAGACCACACCTGGGGGCACCAGCAGGAACTTGCCATGGCCATCCCTGTATTTTCTGTTCTAAGCCTAGAGCTATAGGTTCTCCCCTGCTCTGTGGCCCCAAGTGCTCATGACTCTGGGGCGTGGCTCCCCGGCCCTCTCAGCACACTAGGGCATTCCAATACCTTGTTGACGTCTGTGAAGCCGAGCCGGTAGCCGTGTTCAAACTGCACATCTTTCTCCTTCTTCTTGTCGTCGCCATCGCGGTTGGAGTAGAGCTCCAGCCGAGTGGCCACAGGCAGGTTGTCCGCAATGCTGGAAACCCAAGGGCCCGCTCAGTCCCTCAAACCGCCAGTCCCTCAGGGCCCGCCCCTCCGGGAACCCGAGGCTGGCGGGGAGCAGAGGACAACTCACAGGTGGACGTAGTAGTCCTCTGAGATCCGCTCAGCCACGAGCCGGCTCTGCTCCACGGTCAGGGTCACTGGCTTGTTGGACTGGCCGCACAGAACCTCACACTTCTTCTCACTGTTCATGAGAACCTGGAAAGGGGTGTTGACAATCCGGTCCCCTCTCAGCACCTCTCCTGCCATAAGAGAGACAGATGGAGCTCAGAGCTTCAGCCCCGAGGCTGCTGAGGTCAGCAGACCCACGGAGACACAGGGCCCACCTGGAAGGCTTCCAGCAGTCCTGCAGCCTGGCACACTCAATGTGCTACCTCGCCTGTTCAGGCCAAGCTTGCCCACCTGACCCCACCTGTTGCCCCCTCCTCCCTTTTGTGCTCTAGCACCCCTAGACTCTTCAGGGCACATCAAACATGCCCCGTCACTCCATGCCTCTGAGCCACATTATCATTTCCTTTGCCAATCCCTGCCCCACATTCCTGGGAAACTTTCTCAACCTGCAGGCTCAGCTTTTAGTCCACTCTCTGGAAGCCCTTCCTGACCTCCTTGAGGCTCAGCTCATCTCTCTCCTTGGATTGCCCTCAGCACAGAGGGAGCATCGTATGATGGTGAAGCGAGGATTACTGAACCGTGGCTCTGCAGCTTACTAGCTCAGCAGTCCTGGAAAGTAATTTAACCTCAATGAGGCTCAATTTCCTCATCTGCAAAATGGGAATAACAGTACCCACCTCACAGGATTACAGTGAGGAACAAAGCACCAGGCACAGAGCAGGAAGGCAACAAACACTACTCTACCACCAGCATCACCCCTGCACCTTTCCATATGTCAGTGATGTGACTCTGCACAAGGTACTGATGGTTTAAGTTTCTGCCCTGCTACCTGATGATGAGCTCTTCAAGGGCACATGATTTATTTCTGTGTCTTCAGATCCTGGTTTAGGCAGGGAGGGAGGTAGTGTAAAATCCAGCACTGGAGATTTTTAGCCAAAACATCTTCTTACTTAAGGAACTGGCACACCCTTGCACACCTATGACCTCAAAAAAACCTGGTGCCAGGTGTCCCGTGAGCAGGCACCAAGCAGTCAGGGACCAAACCCAGCAGCGCTTTCAGGTGGAGCCATTCTGACAGTTCTACTGGGATGAGGAGGAACTGGGGCGAGCTGAAGGAGACGAACCAAAGCCCATGGGCTTTGCACTAATGCCTGAACGCACACCTGGTCTAACGGCCTGTCGGAGTGGACCTGTCTGATGTGGGACTCCTGGCCTAGTCATTTGTTTGTTTGCTCATTTGTTCCTTCCTAAACTGGGTATTGTTTATATGCTGGGCTCTGAAGACACAATGTTGTACAGACATACTCATGGAGCTTATGGTCTAGTAGCAACACACTGATTAAATAATCAGGACAATGAGAAGATATAGTATAATAAGAGGAACTTGCTCTAGATGGGGGAAGCAGGTCTAGGACAGTTTCTTGGAAACAGTAATGCTTGAAGTGAGCTCTAAAGGAAGAGAGGATTAAAGAGACAAAAAGATATGGAAAGACTATTCTAGACAGAAGGAACAGTATGTGCAAAGGGTCCTTTCTGGGGGGAAGAAGAGACGACAGGGTAAACCTGTATGGTTGCAGTGCAGACAGCAAGGGTGACCTGAGGTGCGTCAGAGAGACTGGCCAGAGCTGGACCTTAGGGGGCCTGTGGGCCACACAGGAAGTTTGATCTTCATCCAGAGAGCAACAAAAATCAATAAAGGGTTTCTAATGGGGCAGCAGAAGCCATTATCTGATTCTGGTAACAGATCAGTCTGGCTATTTTGTCAAGAAAACATCAGAGATGCAAGGAACTGTCTGGGGTGATGGCAGGCACTGTGCAAGCGAGCAGTGATGGTGGCTGCATTCCAGGGTGTGGGGAGGGTGGAAACAAGTACACGATCAGGAGCTACCAAGAGGTGAAATCTAGGGGGCTTGGTGCTGATTGATACAAAGGATGAGTGAGGACGGGTGCATATCAGAAAGAGTCTGAGGCTTCTACAACCAAGTTCTAGCTCAAGTCCCCGGGCTCCTTCCTCTACCACATGCCCTACTGCCCACTTGTCTTCAGTGAGGTCAACAGGGGACTCACTTGAGGAAAGGAAGAACATACAGAGAGAGGAACAGGGCTGCAGATCAAGTAAGACAGGTATCACTTCTTGATATTTAGAAATTAGATTTAAACCAAGAAGGAGGACACAGTGGTCTAGAACAGCTCATTTCTAATAGAGAAGTATCCCTTTTAACTTTTAAAGCTGGGGGCAGTCAGCAAGCCACACTAAACGAACAGCAGGCTAAGTGGTCGCTCGAAGAGAGAATCACACTGTCCTCTAGCACATCCGCTGCAGGTGACCCCTCACAAACTCCCCACCATATGAATCTTTATCGGTAAACCAATCTGAGAATCAGGAGCACAGACAGCCCAAATGGACCTTTCTGGAAAAGGCGGTCTGGAAAACAGGAAAGTGAAAGTCAAAGTGTCACCTGCTCAGTCTCGTCTGACTCTGTGACCCATGGACTGCAGCTCACACATCTCCTCTGGCCCTGTGACTCCATGGACTGCAGCTCACACATCTCCTCTGCCCCAGGACCCCATGGACTGCAGCTCACACATCTCCTCTGCCCCGGGACCCCATGGACTGCAGCTCACACATCTCCTCTGCCCCTGGGACCCCATGGACTGCAGCTCACACATCTCCTCTGGCCCTGGGACCCCATGGACTGCAGCTCACACATCTCCTCTG